>CM061921.1:19928461-20528461 GCA_031002005.1 Vandiemenella viatica
ATTTCTCGAAAGTTTGTTGATCTTTTCTGTCTAAAAAATAATAAGTTTCTTACAAAATACGTAAATTAATTAATTAATAAAACATGGATTATTTAAGATTGCAAACGGATAACTTTATAGCCATCCTGCAATATGATAGAAAATTTCTATACTTACTTTAATATCTTTAGGTTTAATATTACCGAGCGTGGTGGGTGAGGGGATAAGGCTCTGGTCTCGCATTTTGGGAGGACGCCGGATCGAATCCCCGCCCGGGCGTCCAGATTTCGGTTTTCAATGTTTCCCCCAAATCCCTCCAGGCGAATGCCGGGATGCTTGCTTCAAAAAGGCCGTGGCCGAATTCCTTCCCGTTCTTTGTCCCCAGTCCCATCCAGCGTGTCGTAAAGCCCTAAGTAAAAAAAAAAGTTTTAATGTTACCCCATTACTGCCGTCTAATCGAGATTCTCTGGCACCACCATTTTATTACTGTCGTTGTTAAAAGCTACCGGAATTCCTAGTTTCACCAAGCAGCTAAAGTTAAATGCCAAGACATAAGTGCCTAATTATATTTCTCCTGCATCAAGTCGCCAATTACAGAGCTCCTGTGAGTTGCATTGCCTGCAGCGCTTTGGTGATTTACAGCCGTGTAAGCTGCCAGGGAGGAACTGCTTTCTCGGCGCGATTGTATTGTGTGCGTTTGCAACTTTCTTGAACACCGCGTATCAGCTATGCCTGATTGTAGGTCTGATGCACCTAAGTCGTAATTCAATCTGGATAGTTTTCTTGCGTTGCTTTTAGATACCTATACTATACTTATGTACTTTTCGCAAGAATTATTACTATGTAGATAACATAACCTTCTTAGATATTAACATTCCTTTCTCCCCTTGAAACATAACACTGAGTGTAACGTGAAGTTCTTGAAGTCTCAATGCATTTTTCATATAGTACTGTGCACACGTGTTTTATTTCAAATGATGAAGCCATCTGACTCCAATAATCGTATCACTTGCACCTTTTCGACTATTTTTTTTAAGACCGACATGGTGCGACGTGTTGCCCTTGGACAGCAGTGAAAGTATAGATTATAATTGTATCTAATATAAATAAATGATTTTTTTTGTTTTTGTTCTTCATACAAACACACAGTTTTTATCCAATTTTTATGGAACTTTGCATACATATACTTTAAAACAAATAGAAAAATTCTGTTTACGTCTGATTTAAAAAAGCCTAAGCCATCTCATCCTCCCCACCCCCTCCACTTTCACCTTAATTTCTGCCAACGTTGTTCATACAGACCGACAGTTTTATTCGGTATACTTCAAGGCGGTATGGTAGCTCTGTGGTTAAAGCGCTAACTTCCGAAAGTTTCTCTGTTGTCGGGGGTACGAATCCCGCGGTGAGCAGGAACATTTGGGAGTTATATTTGATTATATTATCTACGCCACGACGTTCCGTGGTTCTGATTCCGCGTTAAACCGTAGAAACCTGAGGAAAGGAATTGGCCTTCCTGCCTCTGTCCTAATAGCTTGGTGCATCACCTTTGAGAAGATACGACCAACCTTCGGGTTGTGTACTAAGTTAGATTTTTAGTTTTTGAAGTGAAAAAGTGTTTAGTCAAGCGCTGGGCGATATTGGATGGTGGTTAAAGTGTCTGACTAGGGAACGAAAGGTTCCCCCTTCAAATCACTGTCTCGGGGAGGGTTTCCATAGACCTTTAATCCGACCTTCACCCCTGGCACAGCTTGCTGTGTAGTGCCAGAACGCTTCCCATTGTTTGGTTTCCTGTACCTTGTAGCACTGCCGGGTTAGGTTAGGGGGCAGCCATAAATTACGTGAGGTGTTTTTCCGGATTTCCGCCCCCCCCCCCCACCCCGTCTGGTGAGATTTCGTGAGATCTGGTCGGACCCCCCCCCCCCCTCTGGTGAGATCTGGTCCATGAGAACTTATGGCTTTACGCCTCGTCGACGTCGTGGTCATTAGTGGCGGGATGGGACTGGGTCATAAAACGGTAGGGAATTCGGCCATGGCCTTTTGAAGTAAGCATCCAGGCATTCGTCTGAAGTGATTTGGGTAAACCAAGGAAAACCCAAATTTGGATGCCCGGACGGGGATTCGAAACGGCGTCCTCCTGAATGCGAGGCCAGAGCTTTAACCACTGACCCACCACACTCAGTCCGTCCCCAATAACTGCCAATTGTTTAAGTGTGTGGGGAGGGGTTACTTTTCTATACATCAAGGTCATTAGTGCGGGCAGAGGGGAAGGAATTGGCAGGAATTCGGCCATGGTATTTTGCCTGGAGTGATTTCTGGAAAGCGCGGAGTAATGAAATGTTGATGGCCGGACAAGGAATCCTGAATGTCAGGCCGGAACGTCCAACGAAGATGTATGCGATTCAAATGCGATGGTGATGGAAATATTTTACAGCATTCAACATTTTACAGCTAAAGCTCTGAAGAAGTGATAAAAATTTCTTTAATGTTAATGTAGGATTAATCAAAATATGACCTAAATACTTGATGAACAGATACGTTCCTCACAATTTCTAGTCAAAATATCACTGCCGGGTACCTATAATACCATTATAGAGTAGCCCAATTGAAAATAGTGAGCGTATAATCGTCAAAATGTATCTACTTGCATGTGCCGACTTATGTGAATTACAGTTTTATTAATTGTATGATATACTGCTATGCTTGGGATAGAATATTATCGCATACACTTTTCCGACAAAAGATTGAAGCACCCAGAAGACATGGTCGTTTGTCAATGTAACTTCGTACACATGCACACCGTCGGAGGATACGTAATTGATTTACAGTTGCAATTTTTTTATTTGCTTCTAGATTTTCACCTCGTCGACGTCGAGGTCATTAGAAGCGGGAAAGAACAGGGGGCAAGAAACGGTAAGGAACTCGACCAGGGCCTTTTGAAGGAGCAATTTCGGCATTTGCCTGGAGTTGTTTGGGGAAACCAAGAAAAACACAAATCTGGATGCCCGGACGGGAATTCGAGCCCTTGTCCTGCCGAATACGAGTCCAGAGCTTTACCGCTCACCCGCCACGATCGGTGTGTAACTTCTTAAGCTACACAATCGTGGTACCGTTTTTCAACAGGACAATGGTTGTCCACACACGGCACGTCTCTCTATGAAATGTTTGCGTGATGTTGGGGTACTCCCGTGACCATCAAGATACCCAGATCTGTGCCCTGTAGAACATGTGTCGGACCAGCATGGACTTCCGTCCATTCTAAAATTGCAATCGGTGCAATGGACAAAGTATGCCAATACTGTGAGGCGTTGAAATTCCGCGATGAAGCAGCCGGCATGTGTTGTATATCAGGAAAAGTTGTATTATTACCACTTCTCACTCCCCCAGAACCTTGCAATCACTTCTTGCTGGCGAATCAAACTATTCGAAATTGTTTCTGCGCAAGACACGCAAATTCAATTCCTGCTTCCAGATGACGTCGTTTGGAGCAACTAAAATTTGCGATCTCACATCTGATGGACGTCATTTGAAACTACATTCAAAATTCAAGGCCAGGTGTACCATAGGATTGGGTCGTTGATGCTGATGCCTAATGATGTCCCGATGTTTCTCCAAATCTATTTTATAGGAAGTCGTGAAGAAACGCGTGACAACTCGGTGCCAGTATAATTTCATCGAACAAGCAGAAGAGAGAGCAATTGGTATTGTTGGAAAATCTTTTGGAAAATAATAATCAACTTATTCAATTATTTAAAAGTGTCGCCACAATTAAAAAATGACAACTATCAAATTGTCATCAAAGGTGATAAGTTACCATCAGGAGAACACGCTGGCAGGTTCGACGCGCCAACTGTAGATGAAGTTGCAGTTATTATAGTTGGTGATCCAGTTGACAATAGAGCCATTAAAATCACACGTGGAGATAGCACTGTTAGTATAATTTCGGATCTACACCGTTCGTATGACGCACTCCAGTATCCACTGATATTCTGGCAAGGGCAGGATGAATATCACATCAACATCAAACAGTGTGATCCAGTTACTGGTAAATTTAATATTCAACTATTTAATTCCTTATTTTATTAATACAGTAGACCCGCGATATTCCGAACAGAGGCCGGATTATCGCGGGCCCACTATATTCATTTCTTATTCTTCTATTTTTTTTTTTTTTTTACTATTTAAATTCTTATTTTTTCAGGTAATGAAACAAGTAAAAAATTATTTCAATGAATTACTACGCCCATCAATTGATGATTAGATATAATCAGGATAACTATAATCTTCGATATCCTCAACTGTACCATCAATACGTCGTAGATATGTACGCTAAGATTGAAAACGAACTTTTGCGATTTATTCGATACAACCATACTAAATTACGATCGGAGGAATACATCCACTTACGAGATGCCATTATCGGCAAAACAGATGAAAATTTAAATGCCAATGATATCGGTAATGCATTTATTTTACCTTCAAGCTACATTGGCAGTCCACGGAACATGCAGGAATATATACAAGATGCGATGACTTACGTACGTCATTATAGTGGTCCAGATTTTTTTTATTACATTTATATGTAATCCGAATAGAGGGGAAATACAAACTTTGCTATTACCAGGCCAACAATCAATGCATCGTCGTGATATCACGGCACGTGTGTTCAAAAAAATTAAAATCATTGATTGATTTAATCGTAAAAATTATTTCAGCCGAAATTCCGGACCCGGTAATTGATCAAGAATTGTTTGATATTGTTACAAGTCACATGATCCACGGACCGTGCGGTGGTTTTAACATGACGTCGCCAAGTATTGAAGATGGAAAATGTAAGTAGCGTTTCCCAAAGGAATATACGAATGATACTATTACGGATATCGACGGTTATCCGTTATATTTTCGCAGAAACGCTGAAAATGGTGGCCACACATTTACGATGCGAATAACAAATTCTAGAAACCAAGTTGAAATTGACAATCTGTGGGTGGTACCATACTCACCATTGCTTTCTAAAACGTATAAGGCTCATATTAATGTCGAGTTTTCAACTTCTGTAAAATCCATTGAGTACATTTGCAAATACGTTAATAAAGGCAGTGATTTGGCCGTATTTGAAGTAAAAAATGTAAATAAAAATGACGAAATAGCACGACAGCAGATAAGTAGATACATCAGCAGCAACGAAGCTATCTGGCATATTTTTAGATTTCCCATACATGAAAGAGACCCTTATATCCAGCATCTTTGCAGTACATCTTGAAAATGGTCAACGTGTATATTTCACCGAAAAAAAATATTCTACAAAGAGCACTTGAGCCACCAAAAACGACATTAACTGAATTTTTCATATTGTGTCAAAACTCTGATGTGTTCGGCCAATTCGCAAAAACGTTATTATATACCGATATTCCACGCTATTTTCCATGGAACAAATTAGGTAAAAAATGGGAACCACGTAAACAAGGAGAACCACATCCTTTGATCGCAGGCATATTTAAAGCCAAGACATTAAGACGACTGTACACAGTAAATCCGAAACAACTTGAATGCTTCTTTTTGCGTTTGTTGTTGGTGAATGTTATTACAGGACCAACTTCTTTCGAATTTTTACGAACAGTTAATGGTCAGTATTCAATACATATCAAGATGCATGACGCGAGTTGCAGTTGCTGGTGGACGACAATCATATGGACCTGACACTTGCTGATGCAGCGTTGACATCCACGGCGAATAGTATTCGTCAACTGTTTGCAATTATTTTGACAACATGTTATCCAACACAGTCATCTATTTTTTTGGAAAAATATAAAAACAGTATGACTGAAGGCAAACTACACCGAGTTAAACAAACAAACCTATGCCCAAATCTAGATTTCACACCAGAGATGTATAATGAAACATTAGTGTTAATAGAAGATTTATTTATTTTAATTTCAAATTTACCACTTAATAATCACCTGATCGCCCGGCCACTATAACAATGTGCACTTAGCTACAATTATTGCGCATAATGAGCCATTACTGACAGCACAACAAAAAAATATTTATAATCGGATTATGCTAACTGTTGATTCTGAACAAGCCGTTTTTTTTTTTACATTTTTAATATCGTTGATCTTTGCGAAAGCAATTGCATTGGCAATTGCTGCCACTTTGTTAGATGGTGGATGAACCGCACATTTAGTATTTAAGCTGCCACTAGACATTCATAACAAACCAAATGGAATGTGTAACATTAAAAAAAGGCGGAATGGCTACAGTGTTGCAAAAGAGTTCAATTATAAGTTGGTATGAGTGTACTATGGCTCATAAACATTTGCTCGAAGCATTTCATAGAACTGTGCAAGATTTGAAAGGCAATGATAAACTTTTCTGTGGGACTGTCCTACTACTCTCTGGTGACTTCCGACAGACATTACCAGTGATTCCTCGCTCTACTTTTGCCGATGAGATTAACACATGTTTAAAACAATAGTTTTTATTGCGGAATGTCGAAACACTTCGACTGACCATGAACAAGCGAGTACAATTACAAAATGATCCATCGGCAAAAGTATTTTGTAAGTAATTGATGGATATTGGAAATGGTGAAATAGAGCTGCATCGAAATACACAATACATCAAATTGCCAGACATATTCTGCACTGTTGTTCACTCAAAAAATTAACTAATTGAGAGTGTGTTTCCGGATATATCAAATAATTACTCAGATCATAATTGGCTCAGTAATTGTGCTATTTTGGCAGCAAAAAATGTTGATGTCAACGAAATTAACTTGTATATACAACAGTTGTTGCCAGGTGATCTGATGTCTTTTATATCAATAGACACTATTGTAGATGAAAATGAAGCAGTAAATTTTCCAACTGAGTTTTTAAATTCTTTGGATATACCAGGAATGCCACCGCACAACTTTCGGTTAAAGATTGGTTCATCGATTATTCTACTTCGGAATTTGAATCCACCCAGATTATGCAACGGTGCACGTTTGGTCATAAAAAGGATCACCGGAAATGTTCATGAAGTAATTATTTTGACTTGAAAATTTAGAGGAGAAATCGTCCTGTTACCACGTATTCCAATGCTACCATCAGAATCTCCAATACCATTTAAAAGGCTTCAATTTCCGATTCGTTTGGCTTTCGCTATGATCATCAATAAGTCTCAAGGCCAAACAATGTCCGTTTGCGGCTTGGACTTGGAAAATACGTGTTTCTCCCATGGGCAGCTATATGTCGCCTGCTCACGTGTGGGGAAACCATAAAATCTATTTGTATTAGCAAAAGACAGGCTAACCAAAAATATTGTACACCAATTAGCGCTTAGATAAATTAAAATTATAAATTGTAATAATTTAAAATAATGATAGTAATTGTTAAAAATGTTTAAAAATCAACTTCATCTACCTCATTTATAAAATAGAAATTTTAATTTATAAATAAATAAAAGTAATTTGTAATAAAATGTAATTCAAAGTTTTATGTTCGTTTGTCCTTAATTTCAAGCTATCCGAAACTCTTTACCAATTACTTTTGAATTTTCAAATCGACCTAAAACGTTTTTGTCTTTATTAGTGAATATTAATTTGACTACATTAGGTAGTTTGGAATAACATTGATCCAACGTACAATAACTACTGAGTCACAGCAACGCGTGACCGGGTCAGGTAGTAGTTATAGATAAAATGATTCCGAAGATTTATTAGTAAGAATGTTGATAATAATACGCCACTTAAATAAATGAAGATTGGATAATTTAGTTAATGCAATCTATAAATTATTGTGTTTCGTAAAAATTGTTTATTGATCTGTAGTTCTTTTGCGTGTTTTTTTTTTCAGAAGTAGCTTTTTCTATTAAAAAGTTGAAAAGTTGTTCCCCATTTTCTTTCAATTGACTTTTTCATAAATACCTCCAACCGATATCCATTTGTGGGTTTGTTTCACGTTAGGAATGTTTTACCTAGAATCAAGTAAACACAATGTTATGTTAGAGACCTTATAGTTACTTGATATTTTCTTTTGATCTTTACACCACTGGTTTCACCAAAGGTACTGTGTGAGCGGTAAAGCTATGGTGGCCTCACATTCGGGAGGACACGGGTTCGAATCCCCATCCGGCCATCCAGATTTTGGTTGTCCCTGGTTTCCCCAAATCACTGCAGGCGAATGCAAGGATGGTTCCTTAATAGGCCATGGCCGAATACCCTCCCGTTACTTGCCTCCAATCCCATCCCGCCTCTAATGACCTCGACTTCGGCGGGGCGTAAAGCCATAAGGAAAACGAAAACATTGGTTTCACATATTTTCTTCCCTACGCTATTGATAGTTTCTGATTCGTCGCAGACGGGTTTAACTCCAAGGATTATAGGCTGCCGTGGAACACTACCTACTTATAAAAACTCTCGTTAAGACACCCATGACAAGCAGTGACCTTACTGTTCCTAGATCCAGGTAAATATTTCCTTTTTTTGTTATTTATTTATTTATTTTTGAAGGGAGCTAATATATTCTCTTCTCTACTTTTGCGGTACATGAATTTGTTATGTATTTATGAAAATTTTAACCACTGATGATTAGGGAGAGGATATATTTGAGATCAAACATTTACAAACAAGACCTTTTTTATTATTTTATTTATTTATTTAAATAATTTAGCTATGCATTCTGCTCTTAGCATTACACTAGGCATTCACGACCGCTAGAAACATAGCTTGTGATCCTGTGTTTTAGACATGACCCCTTGGATTTGAATCATCTGCACTAACAGAATTTTTCCACACTCGCTTTATTTTTACAATGAAACATAGAATCCGTCAAGAGTGGCTGGTGTCTCAGTGATTAAGGCTTCTGACTGGAGATCGAAAGGTCTCCGTTTCGAATCCCTGTCCCGGCGGGGATTTTATAGGCCGTTAACCAGACCTTCACCTCTGGCACAGCTTGCTGTGTAATGTGAAGTACGCCAGAAATCCTCCGTGCTTTGGATCCTACGTCGAACTGTAGGTTAGGATAGGTAAGGTGAAAAGCAACTGGCCATCCGACCTCCAATACAAAGCTTAGTATCCCTCTTTCTGGAGGGCCAACCAACCTTCGATTGAATACCAAGCTTACCTTACTCAAAATATTAGTACGAACATCCACTGAAGAGTGAAATAAACTGGTATACCTGCCTAGTATCGCTTAGGGCCCCCGCGAGCCGCAACACGACGTGGCATGGACTCGACTAATGTCTGAAGTAGTGTTGGAGGGAATTGAAAGCATACATCCTGCAGGGCTGTCCATAGATCCGTGAGAGTACGAGGGGATGGAGATCTCTTCTGAACGGCACGTTGCAAGGCATCCCAGATATGCTCAATAATGTTCATGTCTGGGGAGTTTGGTGGCCAGCGGAAGTGTTTAAACTCAGAAGAGTGTTCCTGGAGCTACACTGTAGCAATTCTGGACGTGTGGGCTGTCGCATTGTCCTGCTGGAATTGCACAATGGTTATGAATGGATGCAAGTGATCAGCCAGGATGCGTACGTACGTGTCACCTGTCAGAGTCTTACCTAGACGTATCAAAGGTTTCATGTCACTCCAACTGCACACGCCCAAACCATAACAGAGCCTCCACCAGCTTGAACAATCCCCTGCTGGCATGCAAGGTCCATGAATTCATGAGGTTGTCTCCATACCTGTACACGTCCATCCGCTCGATACAATTGGAAACAAGACTCGTCAGACCAGGCTACATGTTTCCAATCATCTAAAGTCCAATGTCAGTGTTGACAGGCCCAGGTGAGGCGTAAAGATTTGTGTCGTTCACTCAGCAAGGTTACACGAGTGGGCCTTAGGCTCAGAAAGCTCATATCGATGATTTTTCGTTGAATGGTTCGCACGCAGACACTTGTTGATGACCCAGCATTGAAATCCGCAGCAATTTGCGGAAGGGTTGAACTTCTGTTTCGTTGAACGATTCGCTTCAGTCGTCGTTGGTCCAGTTCTTGCAGGATCTTTCTCTGGCCGCAGCGATGTTGGATATTTGATGTTTTTTACCAGATTCCCGATATTCACGGTGCGTTCGAGTAATTGTCGTATGGGAAAATCCCCACCTCATCACTACCTCGGAGATGCTGTGTCCCATCTCTCGTGCGCCGACTATAATACCACGTTCAAACTCACTTAAATCGTCATAACTTGCCATTGTAGAAACGGTATCCGATCTAACGCCTGATACCTCTTTTATTATATAGGCGTTGCTGACCGCAGTGCAGTACTCTGAGCGTTTACATATCTGTGTGTTTGCATACGCATGCCTATACCAGTTTCTTTGGCTCTTCGGTGTAGAAATTAATTTACACAACCAACGTTACTTACCGGAATGTATACTTTTCGCTTTTATACCTATCATGTGTAACTGATTAAACTTTCTTGTGCTGACGGCGTTATGGAGAAATACAAACCAGTTATACAAAGTCAAGGTTTGAGGCACCATCCGGATAATTCGTTTTGTTATTTCAACCAGATATAAGAAAACATTTCAGTTGCAGTATCATCCAACAACTATATTTAACATAAGGTATCAGGCAATTTATTCTGATTGAATCTACTGAGATAATAATCAAAATAATATTCTTTAAAATTTCGGCTTGGCAGTCTTCAGGAGTATTGTGAAAAATGACACGGATGAGATATGTTGGAGTATGATTACAGAAATAGTGAACTAGCTCTAGAGTTTTTAACAAACACGGAAGAACTGCTGACGAGATGAAACATGAATGATTGTTTCACACAAACTACAAATTACAAATAGATATCTACGTATTTAAAGCCAAAAGTCCATCACGCTTCGAATACCGTGCTCATAGTAAGTTTATAAATTTGCAAATGAAACATGGGTATTGTTTGGAGAATTACCTGACAGAATTACCTGATCGCAGATGACCAAAATCAAAATGTAAAAAATTTTGGTTTAAATTTTGATGAGGAATGTAGTTATGAATACAATCCTATTTTCAGTGTTCTAGAAGGAATGCAGGTGAAAATTATATAAAACTAATCAATGAAAATCACTGTTGTCGTATCTATTTGACAACTTTGAATTTAAACGTCTAGAGAGCAATGGAAAACTCATTATTAAAAACACTGCTCAAATGTTAATGTACTAACTTTATTCCAAAATAATAAGATTTTAATTTTTTTATATGTATAGTTTCAATTTTGAACTAAAGTGATAGGAACAACTCTAGAAATAGTGATTGAATCATACTTTTTTTTTATGGAAATACGTCTCGTTGACATCGAGGTCATTAGGGAGCGTCCATAAACTACGTGGCTCTGTCTGAGGGGTGGGGAGATGGCTCGAAAGTTACGTTGGGGTACGGGGGGGAGAAGGTTCGGGGGGGGGGGGTTCTGAGCCAGTCCACGTAGCTCTCCATTCATATTGTTTGTCATAGTTAAAATGAGGTACAGTACACACAGCATCATGTGAATGTTTATTTCCGTCATTTAATGATATCTGTATGTAATTTACGATAGTCTGACAAGAGAAAACAAAATGTCTTCTGGAATCAATAGGGAAAAAAGCTACGTGCTACGCGGGGAGAGGAGGGAGGGGTTGGAGGTAAAAGCCACGTCACGCTACGTGGAGGGGGAGGGGGGGATTCACAGGAGGTCAAAATGGAACTACGTGGTTTATGGCGCTCCCTTAGTGGCGGGATGGGATTCTGGACAAAGAACGCCAAGGAAATCGACCATGGCCTTTTGAACGATGCATCCAAACATTCGACTGGAGTGATTTGTGGAAAACCCAAATGTGGATGCCAGGACGGGGATTCGAACCCTCGTGCTCCGGAATGCGTTGCCAGAGCGTTACCACTCGAATCACATAACTTTTAATTCACATTATGTATTTTTTGTTTCTTTTGATTGGTCAAATTAAATCATAGTATATATTAGTTCCCACAGTTAAACTTGTTCAGAAGACATGGTTCTGTACACGGAACCATTTATTCCAACAGGTATTTCCAAAATGCCGATTTAAATCGTCTAATTTGACAGCGATCGACAGCGAAATTTTCTTAGCGAAATTCTGGAATCGTTTGTCCATTGATTTAAGCCAGCGCGCCATTAAAACGAGACCATTAGGCTGCCTGCAGTTTATTCGCAAGTTCAATGAGACAGCTGACACCTGCGTCTTGGAAACGCTGTAAAACGCGTTGTTTGATGATGCGGAATACGAAGGAGCCGGTATCGGCTGGAAAGTGAACATGAGCGGCTGTGTAGAAGCAGCGGATGATGCGCCGTGACCCGAAGTTTCTCTCAGCCGTTACTTCAGCACTGCCCTATTGCCACCGACCGATCCTCTTGATGTCAACTGCCAAGCAGTCCCAAGCTTTACACATTTTTCTACTACATATAATCTGGAACTTCGTCAAAAACAGTGAAGTGTATCTGAAATCTTTTGAAGGAGATTATACAACAAACACAGTTTACGAAAATTAGAAAAAAATTATTGGTGATGATTTCAACGGTTCTTGTATAATAGCTTCTCTTTAATCAATTATTTAACTCTTAACCACCTATCGAACTCAGTTCCACTTGTTTCATAAAAAAATACCGAGCATGGTGGGTGAACGGTTAACGTTCTGGCCTCGCATTTGGGAGGCCGTCGGTTCGAATCCCCGTCCGGGCATCCAGATTTGGGTTTCCATGGTTTCCCCAAATTACCCCAGGTGAATTACGGGATGCTCCTTCAAAAGGCCATTGCCGAATTCCTTCCCGTTCCTTGTCCCCAGTCCCATCCAGCCTCTAATGACCTCGATGTCGACGAGGCATAAAGCCATAAGTACAAAAAAAAGTTTAAAAAAAAGCATAATGGAGATTTAAATACCGATTAGGGAACTTAGGGATGTAGGGAATTTACAACTAAAACCAGGTTAAAACTTGTGGCAGAAATACAGGGTGAACTAAAAAGGATTGATATAGAATGATATAGAAATTCGTTGAGATAACTTACAGGAGTCGTTTTGTAGCAAACAACCTCAAGTTTGATGCACGAAGTGCATCAGTACACCATTCCGCCACCAGGAGCGCCAGCGTAGTGCACTGTTAAAATGGCTGCTTTCACTGGTACTCAGCGTGCTCGATGTGTGTTTTGGTTTCATGAAACGAACTCTGCAATGGCATAGTAAATACCCACAACTGCACAATATGGGGCAGTGAAAATCCACATGCAACCCTGGAACACGTTCGTGACAGCCCGAAGGTTAATGTGTTTTGTGACCTTACCAAGTTGAAAGTGTACAGCCCTTTCTTCTCATGGAGAACACTGCCAATGATATTGTGTATCTCGATATGCTTTAAAACTTTTTAATTCCACAGATCACTGAAGATGACCGAGATGGGATGGTTTACTACCAACAGGATGGTGCACCACCACATTTTCTCATGGAAGTTCAAGGTTTGCTTGATAATCGCTTCCCAGGTCGATGGATTGGTCGTGATGGGCGAATCACATGGCCAACTCGCTCCCATACTTGACACCACAGAATTTCTTTCTCTGGGGTTTCATTAAAGTTCGTGTGTATGTTTCTCCCCTACCAAACAATTTGGCCGAACTGAAAAATCGAATCTAAGCTGTCGTTGCGCAAGTTACGCCCGATTTCCTGCAACGAGTGTAGGAAGAAATTGATTACTGGTGGGATGTTTGTCACATGGCACAAATGGTAGTCACATCAAACCAAAATGACATTTGTCACTTTTATGTGAAACTTGAGGTTGTTTGCTACAAAATGACACATCTACTGATTCTGTAAGCTATCGCAATAAATTTCTATATCATTGTATATCAGTCCTTTTTGGTTCACCCTGTATAACATCTAATTCATAGAGTAAATTTACATAACTTCTAAGCTATCGTGTTGTCAATACAGAGGTTTATTTTCACATTAAATTTTAGATACTCTGGATAGTATGGTCCATGTCAAATCCTCATTCACTTTCACTCAAGTAGGCCCTATTACATTTGCGGTTTAATCTAATTTATTCTTAATATTTTAAAGTGAGATGAAGCAGGTAAATACTATGGACTTCAGTAGATTGCTGTCAGTTGAAATATGCCCAATAGGCCTGGTACAATATCTACATCTACATCCATACTCTTCAATTCACAAAATTGTGGCTATGATAGTGTTTTCACTAAAACTAATCTTTACTCCATGCATTCCATTCAAATAGCACGAGGGATGAATGAATTCATGTTAGCATCTGTGCGGTACTTTTTTTTTTCATAAGATTTGTGGATCTATTGCCTGACCTCCCAAAAATTTTGGTTGAAATATATAATCAATACACGGCATACGTCACTGAGATCAACGCCATCTTTCAAAGTCAATGCACTTTTACTTTTAGTGTAATATGTCTTCCTTTTTGTATAGGATCTATCACTATGTTTTTAGATGTTACTGTTTTTTGCTAAATAACTATAAATTCACCATTTTAGTGGCTGTTACAATTGTACTAAAGTGAGGCATTTCCAAAAAAATTAGTTTGAGGAGAAAATATTTGGACTTTCACACCTTTTCTTGGTGATTGTTTTTTTTTTCAAGTGTTAATTTTAGTTCTAAAGTGTCGCGGTAGCTCTCAACGTCGTTAAATGTGGTTACTTTTTATGAGCTATGAGTTAAAATTAGTTTTAAACCTTTATAGTGATTATATAATTTTACTTTTTAACTCTCCGAATTTCTTCTATGTAAAACCTCAAACTAAGAGTTGTTTTGTTCTTGTACTTCCTGCACCAAATTTGTTTCAAGTTAAAAAAAATCATCATTGGTGTAATTTATTCTTTATTGGATAGTTATTTAAATATTAAAAAATGATTTCTGTTCATGTGATTTTATAAAAAATCTATAATACCCGTTTGTATATGTATTTCTTGTTTTCCAAAGATTGCTACTGATTTTGGTCACTAACGGCTAAAAAAATTTAGCCAATGAAGCACTAAATCCTCTGCGGCAGTCTAGGTAGACATAATAGTTGACATCACACTTCCACCACCGCGAAACAAAAAAGAACAATAGCTTAAGAAAGTAAAATCTGAAGATAATATACTCAAATGCATATTCGTGTGTTGCTGGAAACTGTTTTTGTGTACATCCATCTACAACAGCTCATTCAATGAATTACGCTTCTGAAGATTGAGATTTCAATGTAACAATTATGAGACGATAAGGGAATGACTGAGGGAAGCTGACATGATAGTGAGTATTGTAACACAATATCTGATTGTTTAATATTAAATGCCTAATATTAGTTCAGAAATAAAGTAGGATTAAGCATGTTATTATGGGCAGTAACAAAGCTAATGAGACCTAAATCATAGCAGTTGTGTCCTGTATAAGAAGGTAGACAGTGAATCCACAGGAAGTAGTTACGCGGACTGACTATTACATGTTACCTGTTTTTTGCATTAGCTTGTCGGCTGGTTTGCGTAGTACTTGATTTCATATCCTGCGTTAATGTCTTCATCTCCTCATTCGTATTGTGACCTGTGTCCTCAACTACATACTCGCTTATTCTAACTATCCATTTCCTCGAAATTCTGCCATTACACTGTATCCTCTGTTAATATATGAATTATTATGTCATTGAATATATCTTACCAACCTATGGCTCTGTTTAGTAAGGTTTTGCATATAAACTCTATTCTTATTTTCTGAACGATGTGGCTTTGTGAGTTAAAGGCCCACTTTATATCGTGATAAAACCCACTTTTTATTTTTTCCCTTCAATATTCTATTTTGGAATCTTAGTGCCCAATATAGGGCCTACTTTGCTCCAAACAAAAAAACAGTAAATTCCTTGCTAGTAACTGAAACTTTTCAGTTTAGCATAAGCATGTTTTCTTCTACTGTTAATTACTTTTATATCTTCTTTGCATAGCCTATGTACTGGAAATTTAATTTAAAAGTTACAGAATTCTTTTACCACAGCATCTTTTCTTTTTGCTTCAGCCCAAATTTTTATTTAAATATTTTATCGAACAGTTTCAATAATTTCTCTGTATTTTCATTCTTAATCCCTAAAGACCGAACGAGGTGGCTGAGTGGTTAACGTTCTGGCCACACATTCGAGAGGACGCCGGTTCAAATCCCCGTCCGGGCATCCAGATTTGGGTTTTCCATGGTTTCCCCAAATCACTCCAGGCGAATGCTGGGATGCTTCCTTCAAAAGGCCATGGCCGAATTCATTCCCGTTCCTAGTCCTCAGTCCCATCTTGCCTCGAATTTCCTCGACGTCGACGAGACGTAAATCCATAAGTGAAAAAAAATTAATCCATAAGGAATTAATACCACCAGAAAATTGTAGCATTTGTTTAAATAATCATTTAAACAATTAAATTTTTCTTTCATACTCTTAATAGAGATCTCTAAGTATAAGAACATCGTAGTTTGTTCTTCCTTTACCTAGGAACACTCACCTGGTTCTCAGCTTTTATTATAGTCGTTTCATTATGATTCAGATTATAAATTGTTGTTTTATCTCAGTGTTTAAAGCCAGAAATCACGTCATTTTCAATATTTGAAAAGCTTATTTTAATCCGCAACACCCATGAATTCTTTCTGGAATTTATCGATACCTTGTTCTAATATTAATCCTGCCTTTCTCATGCCTCTGTTTTGCATGAACCAACATGGGTCTTCTTCAACATCTCTTCCATTTTCGTTCCGATTCTTCTACGTATTATTTTGGATAATGTCTTTAATATCAAGCTGATGATGTAAACTATCTAACATTCCTCAGTTTGTGTAATATTCAGCAGTCTGAAGGAGCAGTTTTCAGTGTTTCCTGTCTTTAAATTCTTTTTAAAATAATTTCTTATCTTTGAATTATTTTTATCTTAGCGATATTATCAATTCTCGGGGTTACTTATCTTCCTCTTCGTTCCTTTGACATTAATACACTTTGCATAAATCCACCAAGCGTGGTGGGTGAACGGTTAACGTTCTGGCCTCGCATTCGGGAGGACGCGGGTTCGAATACCCATCCGGGCATCCAGATTTGGGTTTTTCGTGGTTTCCCCAAATCACTGCTGGTGAATGCCGGGATGCTTCCTTCATAAAGGTCATGGCCGAATTCCTTCCCGCTCCTTGTCCCCAGTACCATCCCGCCTCTAATGACCTTAACCGTTGACGATGCGTAAAACAATAAGTAAAAAAAGTGCACACATATCCTGTTTCATATCCCTGTTCTTATCAATTTAATTTTGTCGATATTGTGTTCGTAATGACTTACTTCCCTACCTTGTTGGAACAGTTTGTTGCGGTACTATGAAAGTGTCCGTCACATAACATGGAGTTAGCTGATTCGAGCCCCAAAGATGGAAGATGTTTCCAGCTGGGTAGGAATGTGTAACAATCATTAAGGTTATTTCCCATTCCCGTCCGCAGTGTGTTTGAAGTGAGGGCATATGACACTATGAAGTTTATCGGACCGTCGAGTGGGGACATGAAACTCGGCTGCCCTTAGGGTGTCTTTCGAGAGGATAGTTCTGAATTGACCGGCACCCTTTCCATCACGTATTGCAGGTGTCCACACACAGACAACAAACACTTCTACAGAGAAATGGAACTGAATACCCTGCCTATGTAACCAGGACGAGTGCTCTTCTTTTAGATCGTAGAAAACACGTGACATGACAATAACTTACGAGTTGTTTTACTACTTATCACAAACATCAATCCTGCATCTTTATTAATCAGGTATGCTTTAATTATTCAGTTTATTTCAGACCATAAAACCTGCGCTTCCTTTCAACGTAGACTCATTAAAACGAAATGAATTATGAGCCATTAATAACATTTAATTATTGGTTATAATAACAATGAAGAAATTTATACCTAAACTAAGCTCATTCCATTTTCCTTTTTAATTTCTCCTTCTTATTGCCTTATTCTAGTTTCTAACTCTATCTGCCCCGACTCGTTAAATGTTATTGATAGTTCTCTTTTTCATTGTTTTCTTGAGGATTAATTTAATCTTGGAATTCAGATTTCATAATCGTAAAACGTTTTAAAGGGAAAATAGCCCACTTTAAAGAAGATGTGAAGAGAATTTTGGCAAACATTTTCAGTAATGCTGAAGGTTATTTATATCCTTCATAGAACAAGTTGTTGCCAGAAGGATGATGGAATTGTTACTAGATTAAAAAGAAATAGTTATTTGAAACAGAACAGATTTTAAAATTAGTTAAGAATGACTATTACCTTCTTTCCCAAGTCTCAGAAAAATTTAAAAAAAAGGAAATCACACTACACTAATTTTATAGAAACAAATTTTCTTCGTGTTCAGTTAATACTAATCGATTTAAGTTGGTCTCTTATTTATCATCCAAGAAACTAGTTCGTTACTGTAAAGTTATTTGGCGGTAATTCTTTTTTAGCTGATTAATTTTAAAAATGCCCATAAAACATAATCGACTAAGATATTTGAAAGTTGAAAGGTATTTTTTTGTTTTTTTTTTGTTTTGTTTTTTTTGCAAAGAAAGGTAGATGCAAGCAATTCATGGCTGCTTTAAGCAAAATGCTGATTTACCAAGCGTGGTGGGTGAACGGTTAACGTTCTGGCCTCGCATTCGGGAGGACGCCGGTTCGAATCCAGATTTGGGTTTTCCATGGTTTACCCAGATCACTCCAGGCGAATGCAGGGATGCTTCCTTCAAAAAGGCCATGGCCGAATTCCTTCCAGTTCCTTGTCCCCCATCCCATCCCATCCCGCCTCTAATGACCACGCTGTCGACAAGGCGTAAAACCCAAGCAAAAAAAAAAAAAAAATAATGCTGATTCAACTAAATGCTCCCGACGGGAATTTTTATTACTTGTTTACCACAAAGTTGGAGTATGTTGAATCATTGTTAACTCGGTATTTCAGGCAAGGCAACAGTAATTTCATTAGGACCGTAACTTCCATCCACATACTGAGGCTTTGTTCAAGGTAATATTGTGCAGTGAGAAAACTGGGTCAGTCGAATGAACAATAATCTGGCTGCGGAGACTTATGTTTTCAGTTGAATCGTCATTTCGTTATGATAAAACGAATGCAGCTTGATGATGTATCATGCCATTACGTACGCCAGCTATGAGATGTTTACGGAGGATAACTGTAATTTGTGAAGTCTCCGCCTCTACTCTTCTTGCTAATTCTAAATCTTGGCAAGTATCAAAAAAGGTTTTTTCCCATCTTTGCCTAATCAGTTAACCGATACCTTGGTTGAAAGCGTAGGGTAAAGTACATGATGCACAGTATAAACATTGCATAATCCTTTTCAAGACACATAAAAGTTGTTCCAAAATTATTTTATCACTATTATAGACGGAGTACGTTTTTGGTAACGGGATTTAGTCTTGGAAGAAATGTTTAGTAAATGAGAGGAATCTATTGCGCCTGGTTGATGACAGCACGACGCGATAAGTTGTGGGAATGCTAATATGACAGGCCACGACTTCCTTCAGCGAAGCGAGCAGGATGCGAAGTCATGATGCTTCGCGCAAGAAACCAACGACAATGTGTACAGTGGCGTGGGAAAACAGGAAGCGCTCAATGTCCGCTGCCATGGGGGGCAATAAATATTACATATTTAACTAGATTTAGTTTATTACCTTGTCTCGTGGTATTAACATTGGTAACTGTTAAATCTGGAACTGGAAATGTCTTCAAATCCCGTTAATACTGAATCCATTACAAAACGTTGTTAAACGATTGAAGGTATTACAAATTTATTACAAACTCTTGAAAATTTAAACAAAATAATAAGTGAATTTGTTAATTGTAATTCATTTTTTATTAAGTTTATATCTGGAGGTTTTGCTACATAGTGTATTTGTATACGGATTAGTATGGAAACAGACATAAATTAAGTTTAATTCTGGAAGTAAAGGTCGTTCTCACATTGTCAGAGACAAATGAAATACTGATCTATTTCCTGGCAAGTGTTTCTGTGCTACAAAACTGATTATAGCGTTTCTTAATATATTTGTAATCAAACTTACCTTTATTCTTATGTAATGTAAAATGATTCTATTCCTGTTCAGACTCGCAGCTGAAGTGCCTAATGCTTCCGCTCAGCTTTTTGCAATCCTGCGTCAATGTCGACTTTCACGTACCTGTAACTTAGGTCAGTGGTTCCCAAATGGTGGTTCCCAATTGGGGTTCCGTGGAAGGGTCACAAGGGTTCCGTGTTTCGTGCGAGAATTAAATAAAATGTTCGTTAAAAAGAGTCATAACCGCACCGTGAGAAGGGCACCATGGTTCTGCTTCCGTTTGTGAAGACTTACCGATGCGAGTCTGGTTTTTCAGCTTACGCTTATAAAAATGGGAATCCGCCAAAAAATGTATGATCAATTAGGGTTCCGTGGCCAAAAGGAAATTGGGAACCGCTGACTTAGGTTATCATGGTATAGATTTTCTCCACTATACATTCTGCTAACGAATGAGTCAGTCTAAAAGGACTTGATAAAACCTTTTCTTTACGATTTATGTCAAGAGCCTATTTTTCATATTTCGTACTTATGTCCAATCGTTTATATGAAACACCACTACACAACTACAGCACAAATGCATTTTTAATATTTTTTTTCCATCAAAACCATTCTATCGTCCAATATTTGCTTTAACTAACCCATTGTTATACACATTGGAGAAATACCTTAATGCTAATTTAACATATGATATTAATTTATTTTGAAAAAAAATAGGTATTTCCATATGCTGTTGTGATATGCATCTCTTCTCTTTTACCAGGCATCAATCTCATTACCTCAATCCAAGTCTGTTGTTATTAGTTCAGCATTACCTAATGACTTGTTTTTCTATCCGGACTGCCTAGGCCATTTTCCCCAACGACAGATACTAAATTATTAATTTGTATTCAGTGATGAATGCCAATGCAATAGATTTTTTGTTCGCTTATTTATTCAACGAATACTTTTCTCTGAAACATCTTCAACGGTTTGTTTGTCTGCTGAATATGTATACTTGTCATTTCTTATTTTACTGGGGCATTTGTTTACACAACTAAATACGGCATCAGTATTTGATTAATTGTTTTATATTTGTTTCTCTAAGCCGTTCCCAGTGTCAACGATTTAAGGTGCATTCTAACACTGCAGGTCGTTTTTGTATGTTATTTATACTATAACAGGAATGTCAATCGAACTTTCACTGTACTCTACTGAACTGTTCAGTTTGTTCTTGTATCAGTCGGTATGTAGTTTATGTTTTGGAATAACGCTATGATACACTCTTTTTTGTGTCTGTTTTTTGTTTTTATCGCTGGATGCAAATAGAAGACGTATAAATCCTTGTTGATTTGTTGTGCGTTAGACCCACTGTTAACCGCAACTTATCTGTTTTTATCTGTTGCACTTCTTATTTTATTTTTAATACTGCATATAATTCCTGATCTGTCAGTTTGTCTATTCGTCTTCTTCGGCCAGTTTTTTCTGGATATGGTGCTTTTCCAGGAATGTTAGTGTTTTAGTATTGTGTATGGTAAGTATTAGCTATTTTTTTTAAACTGCTTAACGTCTCCTATAACAACTAGGTCTTTAGAGACGGAAAAGGATGGGGGGCAAGGAATAAGAAGGAATTCGGCCATGGCCTTTTGAAAGAAGCATCCCGACATTCACCTGGAGTGATTTGGGGAAACCATGGAAAACCCAAATCTGGATGCCCGGACGGGGATACGAACCGCCGTCCTCCCGAATGCGAGGTCAGAACGCTAGCCTTTACACCACCACGTTCGGTGTAAGTATTAGCATGTCTGTGTCTATGGTGTAATAGGTGTTCAGCAAATGTCGAATGGTTATTGAATTTTAGTACCCTTAGATGTTCCTTGCATCTAGTTTCAAACGTTCTGCAATTTGGCCTATGCATTGTGCCTAACAGTAATTGCAAGTTAGCTTGTATGTACCTGAGTTGCTGAATTCGTTTATTTTTGCGTTGTTTTTGACGTTTTTCTATAATGAGTTGTCTGTTAAAATGTTCTTTTGAATCCTTATTTCTTTAATATGTTTGAAATTTTGTGTGTATCGATATTGATGTGAGTAATTACATGCCATTTCTTTGTTTTGTGTTTAACATGTGTTATGTTAAGTTTGCGAGGATGTATTTTTGTGGTGGTGGGAATGTATCCGATGATGTTTTCTTCATTTGCTTCCCAATTTTATTATACAACTGATGTATGCCGTTTTCTTGGTAGCCATTTTTGTTGGCTTTGTTTGAAGATGTGTTTAGTTTTCGTGCAGTGGTATCTTATTCAGTCCGTTGAATATGTTTCTCAGAGCAGTTTCTTTGTGTGTTTGTGGGGGATTTGATTCGGAAATGATTATTATGTCTGTGTTGGTGGGTTTTCTACATATCTGAAATGAGTATTGGTGTTTGTGCTTGTTATTGTTATCTCGAGGAAATTAAGTTCGCCATTTGTTTCTTTCTCATTAGTGAATGTAATGTAATAGTTTATCCGTGGCACAAAGGATTGCACATTAATCGCAACCCCATCAAAATTCGACCATTAGTTTTTACGTGAATTGCGTTCAACGAAAAACGTACATCATTAATTTTTTTTTTTTTTGATGTCACATCAAAATTAAACATACACTATGTTCACTATGTTACCCAGGACACCATGGGCTGCGAAATCCCATCAAAATTTTACCAGTAGTTTTGCGTGAATCCTATTCATCCAAAAACAGACAGACATTTTTTTTTAATTTTTTTTTTTTTTTTAAAAGTTTGATTCCTTTTCTGTATCTTATTATTAGCACCCATACCAATTTTTTTCCCCTGAAGATCTCAAATGCACAGATGTTTCACTGGTTACAGTTATATTGTTAGTATAGATTATACCTGAGAAAAAAAAAAACATAAGACAGACACCAAAACAATATAGTACCCCAAAGCGTTATTCCAAAATATAAACAATATACCGGCTGATACAAGAACATACGGAACAGTGCAGTAGAGTACAGTGATAGTACGAATTACATTCAAGTGAGTAACATACAAAAAATACCTGTAGTATTATAATACTGCTGCAATCACTGAAGCCTGGAATAGGTTATAAAGACAAGCATATGTAAAACAAAGGTAAATGTAAATAATTCAGTTGTGGAAAAAATGTAATAGTAAATTAAGTATTTCAGCTGACAAATTGCTGAAGATGCTTCAGAGAATGAAGTGAAATGCATTTGGTTAATAACTAAACGAATAAAGGAAATCAATTGCATTGGAAGTTAATCATTAATTAAACAGTTATAACTTTTTTTTCAAATTTATTCCAAATACTTCATCTAATAGCTTTTTCACGCCTTTAAACTATCACAAATAGCTTCACTCTTTTCGGTTAAAGAGATAATAGTATAATTTATTTCCCTGGACTCTCCCTATCTTATTAAAAAATTTCTGGCTGAGGTCATGCAATACATTGTTTCTAACTGATACTTGTCGCTCTCATTTCCCTCTTTCTGATTGGCAAATGATTTGGGAATACTTTAAAAATGGATTCCAATGTAATGTTTTCTTAAGAACTAAAGTGTCAAAAATGTTTCTGTTGTTACATTTTTTTTGTAACTGAACTCTAGTGAAAAAACCCTAAAGAAACCGAAAAAAACGAAATTTTCTTCGTAGCATCATTTCCCATAGTAGTTTATATCTCAAAATGTTTATGGTTGATTTTATATTTTAAAACGAAAAATGTAAATGATTTATAACTGAACTCACTGTAGCGATCTGTTTAGCAGAATTAAAATGTATTCTAACACTAAATTAATTTACGAAAAGTTTATGCCAAGGGAAATTAACACAGATTGTATTAGATATAGTGAAATTATTATAACATCAAATAATTTTAATCATAGGAGGAATAACTTAGAAGTCTGGCTACTTTACGTGTAGTTTATTAGAAGCTGTTAATGAAATGTGATAGTTTTTCATATTTTTGAAAGAGATTTTCTCTTGAAAACTCGAAATTTAACATTTTTAAGGGTATTGTATTTATTTTTTGTGGCCAACGGATCTTTTGAATATGAAGTCGCAAATTACGATCTGGAAATATACTAAATTAAAATTATGTTTCATTCATCAAATACTTTTCTTTGTTGGGCTTCAACATTCTACAGCACAATTCACTGTATATTGGGGTTTGAGTAATTATGTACTGCAGTTAAAACACTATCCTCTACAAATTTCGAACGTTTTACGTCATGAAGTTATTTCCTGACAAGCTTAAATACCCAAAACGTAAAAGATTGCTCAATGATATTAAGAGAAGTACAAGTAGAAGGCAGAATTTTTCGACCATTGTATTAATTTTCGGTATCACTGCGCTCTCGTAACATTTATCAGTCGATATGGTGTGAAATTACTATGAGATTCAGTTCAAAAACATACAGAAGTAATAAGTGTGAAAAACTTAATACATATCTACCACCGGGACGCTTCCTTCAAAAGATCACGGCCGAATCCCTTCCCGTTCTTTGTCCCCCGTACCATCCCGTCTCTAATGACCTCGACCTCGACGTCGACGAGGCGTAAAGCCATAAGTAAAAAAAAACAAAAAACAAAAAAACAAAAAAAACGTATCTACCAGTGGGCGTACAACTTGGAAATGTCTTTCTAAGTAACGAAAAACGTTGAGCGACTTAAGAGATCCGCTGGTGGGGGGAAATATGTAGAGAAGGGGTCGCTTAGGGAAAAGTGCTAATATTCTGAATCATTAATAAAATTCTATTCCTCAGAATGTGATATATTTTCTAGATAATGTACACGTTACGGATCTTTAAAAGTAGATGAGAAAATCTTCTATATTGTTTACATATTGTCAATGCAAGCCCTTTAATCGTTCCCATGTGTAATCTCATCAGCTACACAAGAGCGGTCTGGACGCTCAGTGATTAAGACGTCTGACTGGAGATCGAAAGGTCCCCGTTTCGACTCCCTGTCTCGGCGGGGATTTACATAGGCTCTTAACCGGACCTTCTCCTGTGGCACAGCCTGTTGTGCAATGTGGGGTACACCACAACACTTCCGTGGTTCGTATTCCACGTAAAACTGCAGGTCCCTATACCTGGTAAGGCGTCTACAATAGGGGTGTTACGCGCAGCCAATAGAAACCCTGCCACCAAGTTTGCGAAGGGATAAGCGATTTTCTAACTGGTCGGTCACAGTATGTCATTGTTGACGGGGAAGTCTCTTTTAAGCTAATTATAACGAAAATTGTAAAAGCAGGGGAAGATGTCATCAACAGAATGACAGGCACCCCTACTCCAGTGGAGTTGACAGTAATTTCGTGTGCTAGATATTACTTCGGGCGTTTTTCAAGGAAGTGTAATAGGGCCACTTCTTTTCCTAATTTTTATAAACGATCTCAGTGACAACGTTAGTTGCACGATGCGATTCTTTGCTGATGATGCACTTATCTATAGGGAAGTGAGGTGCTCTGACAATTGCTTGGAAATTCAGCGAGATCTGGATGTTATTTCGGAATGGTGCCATAAATGGCAGCTTACACTTAAGTGAAAAATGTGCAAGGCAATGCAAATCTATCTATCTATATATATATATATATATATATATATATGAAGATGAATGTATGTATGTTTGTTTGTTCTTCATACAAATCCACAGTTTTCATCCGATCTCGATGAAACAATGAGAAAAATACTGTCTACATTTGGTTGAAAAATTATCTGTATAAATAATAAATGTTGTCTTATAATTTCTAAAAATTACTGAACGGCGATAGACAGATGCGTTGGATATGGAGGTCTCTGTACCGTTTTTCCGTGTAGCGGTTAGCTAGCTCAGTGGTTAATTCGCTTGCTTACTAATCTATCAAATCTCCGTGGAGGCTAAGATTTTTAAAAATTGTTTTTCATCGAAAGAGTAACGCCTGGACCCTCGGTTATTCGGATTGAATGTTAAACTGTATATATCACAAATTTAGGGGTGCAATGCGAGGCAAATCGTAGGTAGTCTTGCAATGCTGTAGGTGTACATTTTTTACGTTGAACTGACCCCTCAGGGGTGATTTGCAACAGTCTGTGTGTGATCTGCAGTAATAATACTATAAATGCAGAATTAAGTCTCTGTCTTTTTGTTACGTTTTGATAACTAAATTCCTATACCGATATTGACGGAATTTGACAAGAAAATCTGTAGGGAGGGCACAGGACATTTTTTTTTCGATATGATTAACAGTTGTAGTCACGAAATTTTGAGAACTTATCGAATGTTGACAGAGAAACGGATGTGTATTAGTCTATAATGTTGCGTCGGTTGCTCAAGCTGTGCTTCTCGCGCATTATATTAGTGTATAATTTGTTAATAAATTTAGTTTAGAGAAAAAACGTATTATTTAGTATAGATGTCGATTTTCTTTGACCTATTACTTTGTGTCTGCTTAAATGTTTCTGGCACCAGTTTATTTTGCCTTCTTTTTGACATGCATTGCGGGCGTAAACTGGCCTAAGTTGTAGCTCTAGCAGAGCACCAGCAGCTAAAGTTATTAGAACCCAAGAATCGGATGCTCATGCTGGAGAAAGAAGAAAAGAACAAGCTGAAATAAAGTTCCCCTTAGTCAATACCCCCCCCCCCCTACCCACATCCCCTCACCTACGTTTTTTTTTTTAAATATGTTGAGACAGATTCCACGGGAGAATGATATAGTGATGGCTTTCCTGTCATATTATGCTGACTCGGTGTTGTTTGGGACCAATCCTTTGTTACCAACAAATTTCTATATTCAATTCCGGCAAAGAAAATCTTAATCGACGCGTACGAAGTCGCGGGTATCAGCTAGTAAGTAATGAAAAGACCCAGTTTTCTCAATAGTACAAAGTTAACAATTCAGTTGTTGACACGGTGGATTCCCTGAAGTATCTAGGCGTAACAGTACAAAGCAACATGAAATGGGACTTGCACATAACTTGCGTCGTAGGCAAAGCTAATTCTAATCTACGATTCATAGGTCGTATTTCGAGAAGTTGTCATGCTCATACAAAGTAAATAATGTACAAAACACTAGTGCTTTTGGATTATTGTTGTGGAATTTCGGATCTATATCGCAAGGGACTGATTGACACGTCAGAGAAAGTACAGAGGAGAGTCGCTCGATTCGTGACTGCTAGTTACAGTCCTTACGTAAGTGTCACAGAGCTGATAGGAGGGTTGGGCTGGGATTGTTTGGCAGACAGACGACGTCGTTTTCGTTTGAATTTGTTGGAGAATATGCGAAAATCTTTAATTTACGAGTGTAATGAAATACTTCTTCCGCCACCTATACAGTTCGCAATGACAGAAGGGATAAGATTCGAGAAATAAGATGCCGTACTGATACTTTTATTTATTCTTTCTTACCTCGTTCTGTTAGGGATTGGAATGCACAGAATTAGGGTTGGTGCTTTGCACCCTCTGCCACCCACAATATTTGTGAATTGTATAGATGTAGATGTAGATGTCATTACGACCTCACGGTATTATTATTATGAGTTACACTGTAGTTGTTTCTTTTTTTTTTAATTTTTCTTGAATCTCGCACTGTCTCCTGTCACAAAAATGGAATTCGCAGCAAGGATATTGAAAATAAGTATACTTTGAAAAGTTTGAAGAAACGGTAATATCAAAGCACATATATTTTGTGATTTGGTTGTACATATCTAAACTGCTTGAACAACATTGCACAGGAGTAGGTTGTTTTTTTCCTTACAAGTATGTATAAAATGTCCATTTATGTGATTCATTTTGTTTGTTACTGTATGTTTTGTTTCACATAACCTATTTTCGTTACGAAATGAAATTCAGCAAAATAAAATTTCTTACTATTTATACAACTTGCTGATCTAATTTCCGCTACTAATGTGGTTGTGATTAAGAAATTTATGATGTCAGTTTAAACAAGTGGTTTCCAACGGGGATGCAACCACCCAATAGGGGGCGTTGAAGATATCATAGGGGTCGTTTCTAATCCAAGAAAATTTAGAGGACGTTAGGACCAACTACAGCTCCCTGCTTTCCACTATTCTATCCGGTATTGAGGGCTGCATGAAAGAAGTTTTTAATTACATACTCATGATCAAAATAGGAATTAGCGTATTTAGCAATATTTAATTTAGGGAAAGAAACGAATTGTCAATAGTGGAACTCACTGATTTAAGATTGCAGATGACAAATAAGGCACCAAATATCGAAAAATTAATGTCAGTATACCATACTGAGCCCTCAGATTAATAATTTTACATAATCTGAGGTTTTCTTTTTAACTAACTGCAAATAATACACCAATATTGTTGATATCTTTTAAAAAAGTAATTTTACAGATATGACTTGCTTTTTTTATACGATGTTCACTTCACTTAAGAGGGACGCGATCTAACCACTGTTTCGGAATGTGGGTTACGGCTCAAAAAAGTTGGACTACTATGGCTTACATAATTTATTACGAGGATGGTGGGTGACATTTTTTTTTTTTTTTTTTTTTTTTTTTTTTTTTTTTTTTTTTTTTTTTTTAAATGTAGGTGGCAGGCCAACAATGGCTGGGAACCTGTGGTTTTAACTATCATCATAGGAAACCAAATATAGGGACTATACACCCTCCCTTCGAAGAACAGAAGTCATTAGAGACTTTGGTGTGCAAACTAGAATCTAGGGCAACCTTGCTGTACTCGCCCAAAATAAAGTTGTCAAGCAATTATAACTCTACGCACCGTTTTTAAAGTTACGATATCTTTTATATCATTATTGTTTATAAATTGCCACAATTCATATGTGACTCTATTGTTTACGTTCGATTCCACTGCATAACAGCTCCCTAACTAGTAATGACGTAATGCAAAGACATAACAAATTGTGCTGCTCAGGAAACGCTACGCTTCATGAATACAAAACAATTCAACGTCGCATGCTATGAATAACGCTATATCACAGCAACAAGCCATACTAGTTGATTTAAATTTCTTATTTACGTGTGGTTTATTCTGTCAAGCTGTGAAGGGGACGTTTGTTTACTGTCATTTGTTTAGGTGACACAAGGCCGGCATAATTGCATACTCGAACTGAACTGGTCCAATCTTGTTTTTACAAGAGGAACATGCAATATGTGACGTTTGAAATAATATGGAGCTCAAATCCAATTATAGCGAAACTCACATGCCATTTTATTGTTTCCACAGGCGTCCATAGATCAATTTGTCATGCACTATACTAAACAGATTTTTGTATGTACCATAGTTTTCCAGCGTCAAATCTGTCTACTGAGAAAGATTTGCCATGAAAATACAAATTTATACATTATATTAATTGAGTTGCTGGTATGTTTGACGATGTTACGACGCAACAACCTTGTATCTGTATTAGTCTTAGGCCACCATATGTACAGTGTATTTCATCTTTGCCGTAAAGATTCAAGACATTGCCAAGTTCCTTGCTTGTATATACAAGGAAACACTCCTCAGTCACCAATTTTTATCCTCTGGTACCGCGTCGCTCTCTCTCTCCTCGGAAACCTCCATAGTCACACTAATGACTTTATTATTCCAAACACCTGCTAGGCATGAAGCAATAACTTAAGGAAAGGAATAATATACATTAAGCGCCACACTGCAGTTAACGAGAAGATACAACTTCAAAGCAAACTTGTTCTGCCGGGAAGGCATGATAATATTTCGCATAATCACTAATTTTTCGCTGTCTGACTAAAAAATATCTTCCTCTTTTTATCCTGACACTGTTGAATCAGAAGCAGAGCACAATCTATTAATCAAATTTAAGTACACACTTACACAAAATCTCCATTTGTGAGAATTGAGTCTTTCTCGCGGATGTTCTTCTCGGGTGTTCTGCCAGATAAGCTCTGCCATAACTCGACAGCTACCTGCGTTGTCTTCCAATAGCAAAGTAGCTTCCATAGCGGGCTTCATATGCGTCCTCTAGACGCCATCAGTACTTGTATGAGCCAGAATCGCGAGGCGGGTACGTGCTATAGTAGGTAGGTCCCCCCCCTCCCCCCCAAAAAAATACACTCCACTAGTTTGTAGATACGTGTTTCTGATACCATAAATTACATGCATATATCCCAGTGTAGAAAACATCAAATTAGGACAAAATCATTTAGGCTAGCTTCAATATATGGAGACAGCATTAGCAATTGGAACAATCCCTGGCAGTGGCACTAAAGAAAATGTTCAGCAGTTGACTGCGAAACATCATGGCTCTAGCTATGGCTCTGCCAATCACAGTCGGTGACTTGATATCGTTGTAACCACTTCGAACTACCATTTCACCTGATGAAGACAGAGCAGGTAGCTGTCTAAACGTCTTGTATGGCAGAACTTATCAGACAAAATACTCGAGAATTTTTTTAAATCTCTATTATTTAACTCTATAAAAGAATCAATGAGCAAGCGGAAATCTAGCTATTCCACTGTGGCATTCTCATCTTACCATTAAATTTATATGAAACTAGCTGTTACTCGCGACTTCGTATGCCTAGACTTAGAATTTCATTGCCAGAATCGGATATAGACAGCCATTTAGTTGTCAAAACGTAACAAAAAGACAGAAACTTACTTCCGCATTTATAATATTATTAGTACAGATCAAACACACACTTACTGCGAGAGAAACAACGCCCTAGGGATCACTATTGCGTAAAAAAGTGTATATCTATGGAATTGTTAGACCGCCTATGATTTGACAAGCATTGCACCCCTAAATTTGTGATATCTACAATTTAACATGAAATCCGAACAACTGACCGTCCAGACGTGGCTCATACGATCAAAAACAATTTTTAAAACTCTTTGTTTCCACGGCGATTTGAACTGGAGACGACGCTTCACCACACTCCAGATATCAGTATGCAAACACATTAACCACTGAGCTACCACCGCTCTACGGTAAGGGATTACAGAGACGTACAAATCCTATGCGTCTGTCTATTGTCGTTCAGTAATTTTTTAAAATTATATGACAAAATGTATTATTTATACATAAAATGTATCCTATGTCCATCCTAATGCCAAATAGCATCTCCTTGCTAACTTTCATCACGATCAGATTAGCCGTTTAGCCCAAGAAACGTAACAAACAGACAGACAGACAGAGTTACTTTCGCATTTATAATATTAGTATAGATATACACGCTTTTGTTTTAACATTAAATGCCTAAGTTTATTACTATAATGGACTAATAGTAGCCATTTTATATCCCAAGAAAGATATTTTTTTTCGTATAATATTATTTGATGGAATAAAAGAAACTTTTAAGGTAAAAGAGGACCTACCGATTACTGCAATGTTGAGTGGTCTTTTGGCTCAGTGGCTAGGGCGTTAGGCTGGTAATCGAAAGATCCAATGTTCCAATCCCTTTTTCGGAGGGAATTTTCAGAGGCCCTTAAACCGACCTGGCAGAATACAATACAATGTACAATAATGTGAAGTACGCTAGAACGTTTCTGTGGTTAGGATTCCACGTTAAACTGCAGGTCCACTATAAACAGTAGGGACTACCGGGTTAGGATAAGGCGGATACTAAAGTGGCGAAATGTGCAACCAACAACAACAAAAAATCCTGTCATCATTTTTTTTTATATACTTGGCTATACGCCTCGTCGACGTCGACGTAATTAGAGGCGGGATGGGGTTGGGAACAAGGAACGCGAAGGAATTCAGCCATGACCTTTTTTGAAGGGAGCATCCCGGCATTCTCCTGGAGTTATGTGGGGAAACCATGGAAAACCCAAATCTGGATACCCGGACGGGGATTCGAACCGGCGTCATCCCGAATGCGAGGCCAGTACGTCCTGTCATCAGGTCGTTAAAACCACACGACCATTTACCAGGAGGGACTGAGTTTGATTACATCTTCTGCCATTCAGATTTTTTCGCATGGTTTCTGATTCTTAGTCAACACTCTATCTTTAACTGCCAACGAACCTATAGGCAAATATATCCAAAGTCGGTTACATAAGAAGGAAGATATACTTTATAGAGCAATGATGTTAAGGATATAAAAGAGAAGCGTCAGTTACCACAGCAGAAGGTATGACGAAGTAGAATCAAATAAACACATGCGGAAACGAAAACACAATAATTCAATTTTATTATTATTTACCGGAACATTTTTTTTTTTTACTTATTGCTTTACGCCTTGTCGGCGGCTTAGGTCATTAGAGGCGGGATGGGACTGAGGACATGGAATGTGAAGGAATTCGGCCATGGCCCTTTTGAAGGAAGCATCCCGGCATTCGCCTGTAGTGATTTGGGGAAACCATGGAAAACCCAAATCTGGATGCCCGGACGGGGATTCGAACCCACGTCCTCCCGAATGTGAGACCAGAACGTTAACCGTTCACCCACGACGCTCGGTATTTATCGGAACAAATACTGTATGGTTTCATAGTTCCTGTATTATGATTATGTCGATGTCTGCTCAAGCTTTAGTAAGAACACACAGCATTATATTTTAATCAGCAAATAATTATATGGTTGTGATATTACCTGAAAATATTAGAAGTATTTAACAATTTTTTTTAAGAAACGTGTAGAAGAAACGTAAAAAAGGAAGCTAAATATGCATTAGCAAGTACGTCTTTCATAACCAAGAATCATTTTGCAGTTTCATACATTATTACATATTTCTTTTCCTCACACACAGACCATGAAATTATATTTTTAATAGTACAGTAATGTGAAAATTAATTTAAAAAATCTTGCAATCAAATCTCATACAAAACAATTTTTGTTACATAGCTGTAATATTACAGGTGGGAAGGAGTAAGTATTTTCAACTATTTTGGAAAGTTATACCTCGTGATATATTTATATGCATGTTAATAAAAAAAGTTCAGAAACAACATTTATTTGATGTTTGAACGCCTGCCCAATGATTCTACACTCGATAGTGTGTGCAAAAAACATTTCAACCCTCTTTTCTCAACAAAGAAACTTTTTTTTGTATTATTCGTCCACAAGTTTGTTTTCAGGGCCACTAGAACACGTCTGTCACTGAAATTTCATTGCAAACGATGCAGAGATGGCGGACGTGAGCAGCTGTAGCCTGGCCCGGCATTCCAGAGGTTCATCCAGTCGTCCGGCCATTCCGATTTCGGTTTTTCATTGTTTCCAGAAAATACTCCAGGCGAACGAACGGTTGGTTCTTTCAAAAGGCCAGGGCCGAATTATTTCCCGTTTCTGCCCCCCCCCCCCCATCGTTTCCTTCTAATTATCCCGATGACGACGAGCCGAAAAGCCTGAAGCGAAAAAAGAAAAGAATTAAGTAAAAAAAAAAAAAAAGACTGTGCCATGCGAAAGGACGGATATGACGAAATTATTACGTTACTGTTTTTCAATTCTTTCTAAGCGACACGAAGAAGATCCCCTTATTTATCTCTCTCTCTTTGATTCTCTATGCCTTTGCGTGTTCGGCTATAGTAATAGTCCAAGACGGGCTGCATGATTTATAAGACCATCTGTTATTTGATTGAAACTCAATTTTTATGTATAATTACTAGTAGAAGAATACGATTCTGACGGGTTACTTGTTAAAATACGGCCGCAAGTATTTTTAATTAAATTTTTTTTAAAAAACAAAAAAATTGGTTCACTTTTAATAAATTATAATTTATTTCAAAGATAGACATGTAAAGAACATAAAACGTTTGGGTCACCTATGTAAGCTCACTATACCGTCTGAAAGACGGTGTGGAGCGCTAACTCTCTCTCGCTTTTATGTATCTTTAACAGCTGTCTATCCCTACTTGCGGCCACTTTTACATAGGCAACCCATGTTCTTCATACGTCTCTCTTTGAAATGAATTATAATTTATTTAAAAAAAAATGAACGAAATTTGTTTAAATTTTTAAAAATTTAATTAAAAATACTTGTGGCTATATTTTGATAGGCAACGTGGCAGAATCGTATTGTGCTACTAATAATTGTAAAAAAAAAAAAAAAAAAAAAAAAATGCGTTTCAATCAAATAACAGTTGGACGTAGAAACAATCTTTTTTTTTTGCTTATGGCTTTACGCTTCGTCGACATCGAGGTCATTAGAGGCGGGATGGGGTTGGGGACAAGGAATTGGAATTAATTCGAACATGGCCTTTTTGAAAGAAGCATCGCGGCATTAGCCTAGAGTGATTTGGGGAAACCACGGAAAACCCAAATCTGGATACCCGGACAGGGATTCGTTGTCTTCTCTGTCCCTAACAATATAAATGGGGAACAGTGGTAAATCACTCCTAGAATGAATCTACAGAATAGAGCTAAAAGTAGTAGCGGAGAATTTAGTAATTCTTTTTTTGAGAAGCATGCAGGTTTCCTCCTGACACCAGTGAAGTGATGACGAACTTGACCCTGTCTGTAATGCATTGCGTCAGGGGGGCTTGAGAAAACCCGGATATCGATACGGTGTAAACTAATAACATGTATGGCCAAGGTTGAGGGGTCATTCCTCCCTCACGCGGTTGACCCACCGCGGCAATTAGCTGATGACCCCAGGTCGGAGGTTTCGTATCGACTTCTGCGCCGACACCTAACGGTTCCGCACACGCGCCAAACCTCGACTCGAGCCTCTGGGCTCCTCGTCTTCGGAGTTTACAGTTATACAGGAAAATCGTTAAAAGCTAACGGCTTCTTAAAATATTTCAGCCTAATCATATCACCCAGCAATTAAACATTTTCACAGAATATCCCTATAACGGAAATTCCTTACGTGGCCAAATAACAGTAATTTTTGTTAACAGCTCCTTAATTGATTAATTTTGTCAGACTTTGGTTTGCAACACTAAGTTAATATGCTACGAGTTGACATATATTCCATCCGTTTCGCTGGTATACTTCAATTGATATAGTTACAATAATTTTCCGAATGTTGCAGGAAAACAGGAAACTAGCCACAAAGCTCATTAAAAAATATCACGTCTCTTTTGAGTTGTTGTTTAAAATATTCTCAATTCTCGGCTTTTAATTAACAGCAACCAGACTTAATATAACGGTAGTTGTGAAACCAAAAATCATAATTCTTCTATGTACTATCAACACTAGACCATCTATGTCTTACGTAGCCGAATAGCAACTGGCTTCAGGAAGTTCCTTCACGAACTCTGCGACCAAGTGTGCTTGGTGGTCGGTAACGCTCTGGCCTCGAATTCGGGAGGACGCGGGTTCGAATCCCCGTCCGGGCATCCAGATTTTGGCCTTCCATGGTTTCCCGAGATCACTACAGGCGATTGCCGGCATGGTTCCTTCAAAAGGCCATGGCCGAATTCCTTCCTGTTCCTTGCCCACAATCCTTTCCCGCCTCTAATGACTTCGACGTCAACGAGGCGTAAAGATATAAAAAAGAAATGAACTCAACCAATGGATCGATGATAACGGAAATTGACAGAAATTAATCTTGGGAAAGAAAGTAAATAATAAATATTATAAAAATATTGGTCAAATTCAATGGAATGATTACAACTTAAAGTTCCAAAAGGGGCAATTTCGTAGTGGTAGGAATCGCTTGCGGCCTTGAAGTGCTGATTATTTTAGATCACAAGAGGCGCCCAAGTACGTTAAACAGAATTTTGCCACTTCCAGTCTGGCTTCGGGCATTTTCGTTTTGGAGCTTTAGGGGAAGTCCACTAATTTTTTTAAATTAATTTTGGACTCCCTTCACCTTGGTGAGATTTCGTAAGATGTGGTGGGACACTCCTCCCCCCCCCCTCCCAAATCAAATGAGATTTACCCTATAATTTTAATTTTTAAATAATTAAATTTATTTGATATGTTAATGCAATTTGCTTCATGCCACTACATACCTGAACGTTAGTACTGATGTCTTATATGTACTACATTTTTCTAATAAATAAGAGGAGAAAAATTATGTAAAATGTTAACGTGAAATTTTTATTAACCCCCCCCCCCTCCCCCTACCTTTAAATCAGATTTAGTGAGATTTTTCCGTCCCCCCCTTTCCCCATTTTGAGCACACATTATTAATGTACGGCCCTGTAGATTACGTCGAAATAGAAAATACCGAAGAGTGTTGCATTTTGCGATGCAAACAATAATAGGTACTGTACATACATTTCAATGTAAAATTGCTATACTAGCTGGTGAACGACATAAAAAGATTTTCATTTTCAGATAAATAAATAAAAATAAAATACAGGTTATGACCGTAATATTTTAATTTATTTTAATCTGATAATAGGCAACATTTCCGCATTTCTTGAAAAATAATTTTTCAAATAACTCCGTATACAAACCACTGTTTTATTTTATTTTACTCCTCAGACGCGCTGAAAAAGTGTATGAGGTGCTGTTCCATACCAGCATGTGAGGATTACCACTATATCTCCACTGATGATGCCGACACCACAAGGGCGAAACGCGTATGGGGAATAAAATAAAATAAAATTAAAACAGTTATGTCTAAACGGAGTTATTAATAAAATTATTTTTGATTTAGTTTATTTTCGATTTTAAATTTTAATGTTATCTGTGCATGGTCTCAGTGAAATGATGGATGACTCCTGAATGGGAATTAGGCATCTAGAGACCTACCAGTATAGCGAAGAATCTAGAATACGCAATCAAAGCAGGAGCCTGAGAGATGAAGGACACGTCTTGTAATTCGAGTGACTGTGCGGTTCCTAGTGATATATGTTTTTGCATAATGATTGCAAATGTAGAGTTTTCCAAGTATAAAAGTCGGACGTAGTCCTCGGTTTTATTCCTAGTTCAGAGAAAACAGTAATTCAGGCATAAAAAATGTAAAAACAATAAATAAATGTGCATTTACTGTAGTATATAAGCGTATTGCATTGAAGTTTGGAACTTATATTCTAGCCCTTTTCAATGAGGAAGGAAATTCATTGGATTATATTGTTCTTAAGGAAATACACATTGGTGAAGTTTAGATATTGAGAAGATAGTATCCACGGTTCGCCCCAACAACAAAGTTGTGTGAGCTCCTGCGGTTCCTCATGTTCACTTCACTAAAACACGTTTTTAGTCGCGTTTGAGGATTAATTACCACGCTATTTCATTCCCTATTTACAACCTTGATGGTGAGTTTAATTTCCAACAATAAACCTATTCACAAATATGGTAAAGAGATTATTACACAATGACGCTTACAATGCATTGCAAAACTTTGGTAACATGGACGTTTGTGATTACGAGCTGAATTAGGGGGTAGTAAATTTTACAAGGGCTCCGTGTACTGTATTAATGAAATAAGATTAACGATTTATCATCTAAAGAATTGACGTAAAGGACGTATAGAATGGTAACCATATGGTAGCTGATGCATCTTGTCTAACTAAAACAAAAGTCAAAGTCATTAAACTGGCCACAATTTAGTCAAGTATTATTGCAGTACTCCCAGAGATCGCCAATAAATGTAGTTCCAAAGCGTAACTGCTGCAGGACTAATTAACAACTATTAGAGTTGGTTTTACGAATAAAAACCTATGGAAAGTATTACCATTCAACTGCTTTATTATTCTGTAAGTGATGTCACTAAAGCGAATACTAATTATCACAGAAGCGTCATTGAATAAATTACCATCGTCGTTTACACGCTAAACGAGGAGCTATACTTGAAATAAACACGCTGATAGTCAATTGTTGACGGCTTCCACACAGTATTTAAAAATTTGATTAATAGGGAAAGAGAATGAGGGTAAAAGTGGGAAACGTGATCTTGGGTTCGTTACGAAGTTAAGAAAAATACAACAAGAAGCTCTTACAAATTTTGTCTGTAGTAGATACAATTTAAACAAGAAATTAATCGTAGCAAACCCATAGAGCACAAAATTTTTTGAAAAACCTGATACTCTATAACAGAATCAGCGTTAATGAAACCTTAGGTCAGGATTAACCTGCTAAGTGTGGCTATCTTTTGTGCCGTACCCAGTATGGGGTAGCTTTTTACTTTTAAAAAAAAGTTATTAGCATTACGAATTTGTATTTGATGTAGTTTTGACAGCAAATAAAATAAAGTTAAGACGGAAATGCAACTATATCAAGGGATTGAAATTACCAAGGCTCAAAATTTGACTTAATTTTACAACTCACCTAGTTTAAAGTTTTTACGTTTCAGTGCAATAAGGTCATTTAAAAAATTGTGTAGCTTACATTACTACAAAACTGCATCGAGGCAGTGAAGATATTATTGAAAATATGATTGGGATCGACTATTTGGAGGTCCTTGAAGCCAAAAACAATTTGTTTCATAATTTTTGTCTGACAAATTTATTGAAATTGCTACAAAAACAAATAGATTATTGTTACGTTTTAAACCATAATAAATGTAATTGATTAACCTTTAAAGCTCGTCTCTACGGACCAGCTTTAAAGGTTGCTTTAAAATTGCGGTGAAAATGTAGTATCCCTGTATGTTTGTCTTCAGAGAGTAGGTATGAAATGACCTAACTTTATGGAATATTATATGCTTTACTAGGTACCAATATTTTATCCGTGCAACTAGAAATTTCAAAGTCTCAAATTTGGCGAGAAATCAATACAGCAAACAATCCAAAGTTTTTTGGAAGCTGGCACAGTAAATACTTCATCTTCCACCAACAACTAATGGAATTTGAATATCTTGTTTTACTGATCACTGTAGATGACAGAAGCGAATGTAAAGATGTGCTTAGAAACCATTCGCCAGTTTCACTTCTGAAAATTTTGGGAAACATATAGCCTATACGTAGGAGACAGTGCCTACGATAGGATGAAAAATTGATCATTGACATTAATATATCCGACGATCTTGACACCGTTTCAGAGCCATTAATCAGAACGCAACTACAGAACTAGTAAAAAAAAAATTAAAACAGGAAAACGTAAATTACTTCAAATATGATACACGAGAGGATAACATTATTTCTGGATTTTGTGGACGAAACACCAGACTGTTTTTTATGGAATAATTTTCCAAAACTGTAGCAAAAGAACTTGTGTGCTACAAAAATTTCTCGTCCTTGACCAACATTGCGATGTTGATTAAACTGTGATGAATAAATTTACACAATTCCGGCAGAAACTGATATTTATTGATAGATAGCAATTGATCATCGATATTCGATAGTATCACTATCTGTGGTAGAGGACTATAACTTTCAGATTGCGCTTGCATAAAATACTTACTCAGTTATACATGAACAGTATAGTACGAATGAAACTAGCAACGATTAAAGTTAGTGTTACAATCCAATATGAAACTGTTTCTTAACTGACAACACGAATCTGCTATTAAAGTGTACTGGAACTTAAACAATATTTGAGCTGTTTATCAATAAGGAGTAATCGTTTAATTCATTCCCCATTGCGAATGGTTATGAGTAATGAAAATAGAAGGCGCACTTCTGAAGTTGTACCCTTGTTTTATTAGGAACTGGAAGGGATCTGGAGAATTCAGAGAGAAACTCTGCTACTGTGAATTCCAAATTACGAGCACATTTAAGGAAACTATTTGGTCCTATAATTGGCAACTCATCACTACAGTTTGTAGTTAGGTAATATAAGCAGCAGAAGATTTACTTAATTTAAAACGTGAGAGATATTTATGACTTACACCTAGCAATGGATTTAATGAGAGAGAAGAAAAATGTTTGTAATACTGAGCCCTGCTAGGTGGGTCACCTTGTAACCTACTAATTGGAAGGTGCAGAATATGCAGCACGGAGATGCGACTGACCTCTGACCCCGATGAGCAGGGCTGTCCAACGCTCACATACCATCACAATGTCTGCGTCTTCACTAAATTAACTTTACTCTCTGATTAATCCGTGTGAAGGGGGTTACTATTTTAATTCCCAAACAAATCAGGTTGGAAGGTTTTTAGGAATAGATCATGACAGTGATGCCTAGTTGTAAGTCTCAAATAAATTTAAGAAAACGTTATAACATAAAAAACATAAAGACCTCAAGAATTATTTCAATAATTGAACATCTGCTAACGTATAACTGTTATAAAATTGAATCGGAGCTGTGTTTGTATTGCGGAGATATTTTTGAAACAACTGTTTTTTTAGTTTTTTTGTCTGTTTGTTCGGGTAATACACAAACACTACTAAACAGAATTTGACGGGGTTTACGCATTTCGGAATATCAGTGTCTGATTTAAATCTGAGGGATATGTTGTCTTATTACGTCAACTAGCAGCGGAACAGGAAACTAAAATTTATTCTCATAATTAAACTTCTATTTTGTTGTGCGTCAGATTACACATAGGATTACTGTGAACGTTTGGCTTGTGTCTTCTCAAAAAGAATATCTTGTTAAAATTAACACCTTCAGTAAACTGAATTTCTTTAAATGCTAGTTATACTTTCCCCTTATTAATCTCAAGGTTTGAAATTCGTTTTAGTTTTATGTACTTTTGGAGAAGGTTCAAAATTATGTTTAGTCTTTTGTTTTTGCGTTTCAATCAAATTTTAATAAATTTAAGACTGTTTCACGTGGACAAAGTGGTAGATACCAAAGTATAATAAATGTGTTTCTACTTTATTTTCCTTAAATCTTCCGAATCTGTTTGTTTATTTCTTAATCGTCCCATGCTATGGGCTAAGCTAACGTTTTCTATTAGTCTCTATTGCAATATATGTTGAAGGATACCACGTTACATTATTCCTTAAACTGTGTTGCCACCTAGCGTCTTCGCTGTGGTAGCAAAGTAATATGGCACAGCCTTGGAATGTTGATGGGTCAGCAGACGGTAGCTGTTAGTGGTAGGTGAAAGTAAGCCCCAAGCGGTCTATTGCAACTCTCGTTTTGTTTGTATGATTCCTTCTGGATGCTGGTAGCATCTCAACGCTCCAGCATCACGTAAAACATTGCCATTATTCGTATTTTTTTTAGATAAATTATCAAGGTAAGTTTATGCAGTTAACAACCTAATTTGAGCTTTATAATAATTAAAGTGGAAACATAGAGTATGACAATTTATGCAGAAAATACATTGGAACTGATTTGCCGTATCTCGGTTTTCTGTAGCTCTGCATATGTCTGTTTCTTTTCCAACACGCCTGACTGAATATATTTGATTATACGTTTCCGCCGGAATTGTGCCATGAAATCAATTGCTTTCTCGTTCTTTTTATACGGTTCAACATTTTTTCTATGATACTTCCATAATTACTTACGAACTGTAACCAGCAATTGACAGTGGGCTTCTCCAGTTTCCAGATTTTAGGTAAGTAATAAAGGAATGCCGTAAAAACTATTATTTAGTCCTGTATAAGGGTGTTAACTTTTCTTCAGAAACTCCTAATAAAATTGCTTTATGAAAATAACAGGGTATAAATTCTCTCTTTTAACAGGTGTAATTTTGAAAAGTTTCACTCACTTGCAACTTCAGGGTTTGCGTTACGTTTTTCTTGTCGCAAATGGCAACGTTTCGGCTCTACCCTGTGACCTTCGTCAGGGCTGCTTCTAGTTATGTATCTGCTTCATTTGCGGGTACACCTGATGTACTGTTTATGTTGACTGACAGAGAAGATATTGTTTCTCCGCCAAAGAGTATTCGCTGCTCCACAAAGGTTGGCACAAATGTGGAAGTGTGTACTAGCAAATCTCAGTCGACCTAAAATTATTTCGCGAAAACTTTGCTTGCTCTTACACCATATGGAGTGAGGGCATTAGAGAGTGTTGATGTTGATTCACCCGTAAGATGGGAGCTGCTTTGTATCTTTCGGATTAGTTGGCCTAAATGGGGAGGTTCCACTCTCAAGCAACTTTAATTCGTCCACAAGACACTCATCTGAATACACACGTACACAAAACATTAGCACTTACGTATCCGTTCAGGGTGGAAAAGCAGGGAATATAATCCACTTAAAATTCGAAAGACGGTTGCCACAGAGAAATAACACCTACCATGGCAGTAACCGACGCCTAGGTCACCGGTTAGGTGCTTGTCATGATCATCGATAGCTATACATTAAAAAAAAAAAAAATTCAAGAACTTTCTAAATTTCACGCCCAAGTTTATTTGGTAGCACTGAAAAAAAGGTTGCAGTAATGTTGACAGTATTATTTATACACCACTGATTTATGCAATCTGTTGGAACACGCTGGAAATAATTTATCAAATTTGTTCTGATAAATACTATGGAAAAATCGTTTATGCATAAAAAAAAATCTGTCCTCAAAATTTATAGGGAATAGTGATAACACTGATTAACCTCTTCAGTCCCAGGTATTATTTTTTTCTCGGGCGTGTGCGCGGCTGAACTTTTTCTGCCCAGTGGTATCATCTACGACACACCGTGCTTCTCACAGCTCATTTGTTTGATCTTCTGCCAAGCGTCATAAGTTGGTAGCACTGATTGGAAATTTTGGATTCTGCAGCTGTACAACATGTCGAAATAAAGGTAAAGTCATATCTTTTTTCCATTTACAAGTGTTTTCACTACTTTAATAATTTATTAAAACTGTACATACATTTCTCAGTTAAAATGAAACTACCAATTAATGTTATAACGAATTTAAGCCATGTATAAAAAATTAATTATTATTTATAAAAAAATCATGGTCATTCATTGTTAACTAGTACTAACACAAAGTAAATAACACAAGTAGTAGCTCACTTGCACTTTTATTATGATCTCAGGACTGAAGAGGTTATGGGTAAGTTAGGGCAGCCCAGGACACTTAAGAATTAATTGCAAATAAAAACAATATAAACACATTATCTGTCTTTATTTTAATCTTGAAATTAAAGTGAGAACTTCTGCAGTGATATTAATTAGAAGATAGTAATCATAACATTTTTTCAACGAATTAAATTGAAAATACTTTCACCTTAATTTTTTGGCAACACAAAAGTTGTCGGGTAACACCGGAAACAGTAATAAATGGTGGCCTAATCGTTTTTTGTTCTTACAAAAATCACAATAATAATGGAAATCTGAAGAATCTACATAAACACCATCTTCAAAAATTTCTCCACGTAAGATGCATTCGGTCTGTTTTACTTAATTTGCTTCGAAAAGATTTTAAATACTTTTCTTTGTATTCAAAGTCTTTATAGCGCCTTTATCTTTTTATTTTTTCGCTTCGTCGTTTTTACTACCTTTTTTTCCGTCCTCTCCACATTTTTTTTTGGTGAGGATGTTAAAATCTGGCCCTTTTGGATTTTTCGTTACATTGCGTTTATTTGACGTATCATATTCAATAATCTCCTACGAAATTTGTCAGGAGTGACGAAAAATTTCTGCCAGGAACAAAACACACACTAGTGTGGAACTCACTGTGCGCCCAAGCTTCAGCTCAGTTGCATTTATTTTTACACTACAAGGTGCATTTTTACAAGAAACTTTTAACGACGCAGCGTGTTTAGTATGTTAGAAATTCAAACGTCCAGGGTTACCAGACGTCCGGGGCTACTTGACCGTCCCCCACGTGATCTGTTGTGACCTCTTGGGAAATAGCTTATCAAATTTGTCCTGAGAAATAGCTGTAAAAAACTGATATGTATAAAAACCCGTTTCTCAACATTTATAGAGAACAGAGATAACACTAGCAACTAATATGACAAATGAGCTGGGTTGCAAGCTTTTGCACGGAGCCTGGTTTATGACCGGTAGCAATCGAACAAGGCGTTATAGAGACCGCGGGTTCGAATTCCCATTTCCCAATTTCAATTTTCCATGCTTTTTCGAGCTCACTCCAGTTGAACGACGAGACGGCTTCTTCAAAATGCCACGCCCGAATTCCTTCTCGCCTTTAGTGATTTCGACGTCGAAAAGCTATAAATAAAGAAAATCTTTGAATGAATGGAGTCGGGTACATGACATTTGGACTTCAGTGTGTGTTCCGTACAACGTTCTGTAAATTTGATTGTCACTGCAATATAAAGAGTTGTTCAAAATAACACCGCCAATGCTTAGTATGTTGTGCGGGAAGGAAAACTGATCATGTTCCAGGAGGGGACACATGTTGGTGCTGCATGGTGCTAAACATTTTAGAACAGTTCGGATATCGTGATTGGTGCGCGTTCCATATTTCTTTAAAAACCAGCAAGAGAATCATATCATGCAGTAAACTACAAAAAAGGTTCCAGACTTACCTCATACTCCAATATAGAACCCAAATCAATGGTGGAGAGATTCATACACATGGTAATATAAGTGCAGTTGTGAGCACAGTATTTTAGTCGCTGCCTGGATTCATGCTATAAAGTCTTCCTCCGATACTACAGGTGTATTATGCACTATGTTCATCATAATACACCACATAAATAATACTGATGATGTATGATTATTAGGATACTAAAACCTATCGGAACAATTCTTTTTTTTAAGGGTTTTACGTCACGTCGACGTCATTAGAGGCGGTAAAAGACTGGGCCATGGCCCTTTGAAGAAACCATCTCGGCATTCACCTGGAATGAATTTGGGAAACCACGGAATTCCGAAATCTGGATGGCAGGACGGAGATTCAAACCCACGTCCTCTCGAAGACGAGGCCAGAGCGTTACCTCTCACCCACCACTCTCAGTCTACCAGATAAAGTTTTCACACTTTACAGCACCCAAACAATATTTTTCTGGATATGCGGTCCCGCCTGAAACTTAATCACTATGCCGTCCCACACAGCATACTAGGTGCTGTGGATATTGTTTTGAATCACACTTTATAACAAACTGAATCACCCTTGTGTGTTCAACTCCTTTCGTTTGTTTGGCCAACGACGGAGCATCTTTTAAAAACCGTAATCAGGATAATCAGGATAGTCGAGGAGCACGACAGGTAAGATTTTAACTTTTTTCTTTTTTCTTCTTCTTTATTTTTTTACTTATGGCTTTACGCCTCGTCAACGTCGAGGTCATTAGAGGCGGAATGGGACTGGGGACAAGGATCGGGTAGGAATTCGTCCATGGCCTTTTGAAGGAAGTATACCGGCATTTGCCTGGAGTGACTTGGAGAAACCATGGAAAACCCAAATTGTGATGCCCGGACGGGGATTCGAACTGGCGTCTTCCAGAATGGGAAGCCAGAGCGTTAACCGCTCACCCACCACGCTCAGTAAGAGTTTAACACATCATAATGGAACTTGTGTGTGGAGGTTTTACTGGTCTCACATTATCAATACGCATTATAACTATTCTACTGTTTTCCTCAAAATATTGATCATACCTGGTCATTAGAAACACAATTTCTCGTAATGAAACGTGTGATTATCACAAGTCAACAATGTTGCTAATAGTTCCTGCCCGTTTGCGATTTTACAAAACTACTGAAAAAAAAATACGTCCACTGAGAGTATAACTGCCCAACAAACTCATGGAAATCACAAACACATTTTCATGAACAACGATACAAAACTCACTTTCATACAGAAAATTCAGTGAGGTATCCGTCTTTTCTTTACAGACACTGGAATACATTATTTATATAATTCTTTTTTTCGACAGAGAAGTAGTATTTAAAAATCTGAATTACAATAGCGTTTGAACTGAATGAAATGTAATAGATATTTTTGAATAAAAATCCGTCTTCTAACAACTGTTTTTATTTTTAATATTTATGCAACAACTGTGGAACATGGCCTACAACAAAGTTAATGAAATGTAATAGAGATGATACAAAGTGTGAATAGGTGACCGTATTTCTAGAAATGGTACCTTTATTTTCACTAGATTCTGTATAATGTACTTAAAATAGTCGCAATGGTTGAAAATCTTTGATGTAACTTTGCTTGTCTGTGCCTGCCAAGAAACATCAAACATTATTACGCAACGTATTCCACCTCAAGGACGAGCAGGCGACTCTTGTTAAAGGGCTACGAGCTGGGAGTTCCGAACTCAATTTAAATGTCTACAGCTTATTGTATACATTGACACGTACCAATACATGAACAGTTACGGCTCTTAATGTTCCTAAATAATATTCATAATTAGCACTGCTGTTTCTTAGCATCTGCGGACATCCTCTCGCTATTCAACTTGTAAAAGTAACAAATGATTCTCCAGTTAAATAGAAGATAATATGCCATAACCACTAAACGACAGCTGTGAGATCTTATTCCTTCATTAAAATTCTAGTTACTTATGAACACAAAACGTTTTTTTGGAAAATTTGTTTGAGGGTTCTGATCTAAATTTTTTTAGGAATGTATGTTCAACCATGTGTGTCAGATTAAGACAAGACCACTAAGCGCACATCGGTTGATTCTGTTCGGTAAGACAAGCAGCCATTGACCATCAAAGTGTACTCGGTTTCAAGAGAATTCCGAGATGTAAACAACAAAATTCTCAAAGGGGAATCAATGTCATTAAAGGTCAATAAGTGTTACTGCAGTATATACTACCCATTTAGAATGGAAAATAGTTTTCGGTCTCATAGATGGTGGTGTCGATTATTTTCATTCGTATCGAGAAAAATATATATAAAAAAATTGTCTCTGGAAGCTTACAACTTGTGTGCAGAATAGGATGGTTACAAAATTTTCGCAAAATTCCCTGTTTCGTAGTTTACAGCTAGCGTCGCCGTCTATGTTTGAGCCGAGTCACGAATTCACACTAGCAATAGCAGTAATAGCAGTCTGCGCAGTATGTGGTTCAATACACCAAAGCGACAGTAAAAAGACTAGCAAAGGTTCTCCATGTTGAGATTTTTTATGCCAAAGGCTTTGGATTGTCGGTTCCCTACAACCCCACGACTGATATGGAGGTAATGTTATCACCACCACCTGACGATCTCGGAAAAGCTCCCCGGGACGATCAGTTTCAATGAAAATTCCTAGGCTCCGACAGAATTTAAAACTGGCACATTTCATCTAAATACAGGGTGGGCGGAAAGTAATTCCCTACTGGAAATAATTTTTTGTAGGAATTTAGTTTATTGTGTGGCATGATAATTACAGAAGTTACGATTTAATGTGAGCCCACGTATTTTCTATACACTGTCTTAAACGAACTGGTACGTTTGCTATCGCCTTCCGCAACAACTCAACAGGAACACATGACATCACGGATTTTCTTCTCAAGGTCACCAAGAGTGTGAGGTTTGCTGCGGTACACTTCTTCCTTAGCCACTCCCATAAAAATTAATCGCATGGGGTGAGGTCTGGACTACGTTCAGGCCATTTTCTGTGGAACCTCGGCGACCTATCCATCATCCAATGAATCGCTCGTCAAGTCACTGCCTGACAGGCAAGGCGTACTGAGGTGGAGCTCCATCTTGCATAAATGACAGGTACTGTAACTCGTCCCGTTCAGAAATTGGGGTAAACAAAAGTTTGTAGAATTTCCAGGCATCGTTCAGCGTTTAAAGTGCAATAATGCGACAAGAAGTTAGTCCGCACCACACTGTCATTTTCGGCGTCCCCTGCATTTTTTCAACAGTCTCCTTGGGATAGTTTTCGGTCCAATAATGGCTGTTATGATGATTAGCAAACCCCCAAACACACAGATTCGTCACTCAACAGAATTTTTTGAAACAGCTGTGGATCATCATCATACCTCGCGAGCAATCACTTCACAAAATTCAAGACGCCTATCACAATCATCAGGATACAGCATTTGGACATAATGAGGCTTCCATGGTCTGTAACTGTTCGTGGAAAATTTAACGCACAGAATAACGTGTCATGACACTCATTCTTCAGCTTGTCTTGTTGATTTTTCAGGGCTTGGCTGGAACATCTCCCTCACTGCGATCACCTTTTTCCCTGACACCGAGGTTGAGGGCCGATCTGATCTCTTTGTGTCGTCAGTAACTTCCTATGGCAATTTTTAATTGTCTTTGCATCTAAAACAGCATGTTTCCCATGTTCACCTCTCCACCACCATTGAACCTGCGTTACAGGTTGCCTGCCTCATACTTTGCAGCAATTTTCGCTCTGTCTTGAATACTTAATCGTTGTGACATCTCTCTGGAAAAAAAAGACATAATGCCGCACTACCGTCTACAAAACAAGGTAACTTTCATTGCAATTTACACATAACATCAATAGCTATTCTAAATTCAAAATAGGGAGTTACTTTCCACCCACCCTGTAGATTGAGCTAGGTACCCTACCAATTATAATAATATTGAATCTATCATATGTTTTCATATACACCTTAAAAGCAAAGATATCTGAATCGTAAGTTTACTTCAAGATGATGACTTAATGCCGTAATTCCTTTCCTTTTTTTGAGGCATGTGGAAAGTAAACATTCACTGAAATTTTCTCTGATTTCGGCAGCCGATCAAAAATTCAGAAAAACATTTAGATGGTTTAGTAATTTGCGAGTCAGAAAGATTGATTAGCATAGTAAATTTTCTTCCGAAACGTCAGTAATAACACATTAAACTAATGACGGAAGTGACTCAAGAGCTTCGTGATTTGACGGCGATTCAGTTGGTTCTAAGCTCAGTGGTAAAAGATATTTTCCCAATCAGTTACTTGGCCAACAGGGTAGAAGAGTTGGTATTCAACAGGTTCTAATCCTGGGCAAATCTCATACCTCTTCGAGCTGAATGGGGATTGACGGCATAGGGCACTTGATGATGATTTCTCCATCAGGTTGATATGTTAAACTTGAAGACCAACCTTTCATCACTCTGAGGATTTGGCCGTTCCTCTATCATAATGAACAAATACACTAGACTTTACACACACTTTTCACATCCATCTAAACACATAGTTATAGTAACTATTTTGTTGGAGGACAGAGTAAAATAGTCTCGGAAACAGTTCACGATATTACTTTGGATATTATGAGCTGAAACGAAAGGAAAAACAGGCTTTAAAAACGCATGCTTTTGCCATAGTATGGCGTAACTGCTGTTAATGCCTCCTTGCGGCTTCCTTTAATATATACGAAGCGCAGTAGTAGAACATAATTCCATGTTTTGGTGGTAGAATGATCATTAGCTGTATATCACCACAAGAAATATTTTTTTTTTTTAGATGGCCACAAACCACAATATTGAGCGCGTGACAATCACAATAGGAAGACGCCATTACTGCTAGGTTATCTAACATACTTTAATCCACATGTACACACTTTGACAATAAATTTGGCAGCCGCTGAAAAATTATATCACTCTTATTTTCCACAATCTGACATCAATGTCATCCCAGGAAACAGTAATGCAATACTGGCAAGCCAGTACTGCACCTTACTGTACCTTAGGATGACATTGATGTCAGATTGTGTAAAATAAAAGTGATAGAATTTTTCAGCGGCGGCCAAATTTATTGTCAGAGTGTGTACGTTTTACATTATCTATAATTAGAATAAAATTTTAACCAGAGAAAATTCTGTACATTTGAAATATTTTTTTTTAAAAATGGTTGGGGTACCATTAATAAGCTACAGAGAAATAATCAGATGTGTTTTTTTTTTTTTTTTTTTTTTTTTTTTTAAATGTTTGTCTGTCCGCAGGATTCAAGCGAAAATTACTGGTCGTATTTTGAGAGGGTTTCATTTAATGTATAGACCATGGTATCGTGGGTAAAATAGGGTTGTGTGATGTCAAAATATGAGAAATTAAAAAAAAAAGTGTCAGTTTTCCGTTGAATGGGATTCACTCAAAAACTGCTGGTAGATTTTTTATTGATATCTGATTAATGAATAGACCTTAGTCGCATGGGCAAGGTAAGGTATGTTTTAGATTAAAGTGATTTCGAAAAACTGAAAAATTTATTAAATTAGTACCACTTTTCGCTGTATCCGACTGGTAAAACTTTGATGAGATTTCCATTAATATTTAGTCCGTGCTTCTGCATCTAAAAATTGAGGACGGAAAAAGAGTAATCGTTGAATACGATTTATGCAAAAACTACCGGACAAAATCGAAGATAAAATTTTAAGCTAGCTCTACCCGATATTTATTTTTTTGCTCAAATTTTTTAGCAATCTGTAAATAATAGACGTAAATAATAATGTAATCGGCAAATGTAAAATTTGCATGAACAGAATAGATTTTTGTTTTAAATTAATTATTTTCCTAGTTCAGTTTTCTGTTAGAAATAGTTTTTGCATTTAGAGTAGTGTTTACTTTTCGAGTTAACCACAGCAATCATTTTAATTGTGACTGCTGTTAAGGAACGCAGGTACAATTTTTTCAATTACAAATGAATGTTGTAATCTATATAAACTGTTTTAACGGTATATTACAAAATTAAGTATGTGAACGGTAATTTAGCCACACACATCTGCTTGAAACAGATGTTTAATGATGCCTTGTAGCATCACCTGATGATTTTCCCTCAAATCCTAATTTTTCAATCATCCTCTTCACCACCATTTTCTAACATTTTTGTATCGGCTGCCATTGATGATGGTTACTCATCGTTGGCATGGCCAAATTTGGAGCTTTATTTTTACGGCCGCATGCCCTTGGTGACATCAAGGATTTTTACCTACTGCCGGGTCATACTAAGTACTAATGGGGGAAATAAAGTGTTGCCATGTGTCTACAAACAGTGTAACTGCATTCTGTTTGTGATAAGTGTATTTCTTGTTTGTGAAATGTGTAGTTTATGAGGCTGAGATTATGGACGGTCCCAGCATTGCCCTTGATGGCTGCGGAAAACCTCCTAAAAACCGGTCATGATGGCCTGTACGCAGGAACTTGGTCACGTGCCTTGTCACATTGTACCTCCCCGATCCAGTGTGGGGCGCATCAGTGTTTTGAGTGGTGACACGGGTCCTAATTTCTCCATCGCTGAAGTAAAGTAATGATTTTTTTTAATGGCTTTCGGCGACTAAGCCAATTAGCCAGCTCAATGTGTTAACGATATCTCTTCATGTGAATTAGTTTCTCCAGTACGTTTTTTATGATTCCTAAGTATTGACACCACAGGATGGACAGGACATTCACACAACACTTAACATCCATGCCCGCGGCCGGATTCAAACCGGCGACCTTCGGCACGCGGAGCTAGCACGCTAGCCCCTACGCTACCGAGGCCGGCCAAGAGTAATGATAATATCTCACGAATTTCTCCATAAACAAAACCCATAGTTTTTTTAATTTAATTGTTTTTTGATAAAGCAAAGAGAACAATTTTCTTTTTGTTTTAAATCTTCTAACTTGTTTATGGGTTTTCCTATACTATCTTTAATTGTATAATTGACAGCATACGTTTTACTAGCTACTACGGATACACAGATGTAATATTTAATATTTTTATTATTATTCCTATTTAAGATTTTATGACATTTTTAATGTAATATCGGATATAGTTGTTATGATTCATAGGACATTCTTCTTTATTTTTTTTTCAGTGATAAAGTACATAAGTGATTATAGACTATACCATATTCTAATGTGAACATGTTAATTGCCTTTTTCGTTACGTTTCAAGATTTTAGAGTACAGTTTAAATGAAGGTTAAATTCATAACACAAAGTCTTCCACTCTTCCTTTTATTTTTACCCAGCAATTCCTACGTCATCATTTTGTAGTTTTACCAGCATCAGTTTCCTTAAATTCTTATAATTTTAAATCCTTGTGGAGAAATCGAAAACTGCAGTTAAAGTGAAGGACAACATCGAAGTTTCCATATTCTATTTCTCGCCGACAATGTAACATATCATATTCATGCAACACTACTAGCTGGAAAATTTCAAGTATGTATTAGCAAAAATTACAACTGAAATGAAATTTTTTAAAAAAAACTTAAATTTCTACCGCGCGCCCTAATTTGTCTAAAACTGCAATGCAATATTCGTTTTTTGCTCTATGTTGTACTTATTTATAAGTTAAGCTCACTTGAAACGTTGTTTAACTTTAGTTTCTGGTAAAAACAAACTTAGATTTACAATAGCATTTTAAGACGTTAACTGGACCCTTTGTGTCTGCTTTGATACGAGGGTGAGTCAGTTGAAAACCTTAAATATTTTTTTAAATATTATTTACTGTGCAGATGTGGTACAAAGCTGAATCAGTTTTCAACATAATCTCCCCCACGCTCAATGCAAGTCCACCAGCGCTTACAAAGTTGCATAAATTCCTTTAGAAATTTTTTTTTAATAGTCCGCGCAACCACGTCATCAGAACGGAACTTCTTTCCTCCCATTGCTTCTTTGAGTGGTCCAAACATATGAAAATCACTTGGGGAAAGGTTTGGTGAGTATGGTGGATGAGGAAGACACTCAAAATGCAGGTCTGTGATGGTTGCAACTGTTGTACGGGCAGTGTGGGGCCTTGCATTGTCATGCTGCAAAAAGACACCTGATGACAGCAATCCACGTCGTTTTGATTTGATTGCAGGCCGAAGATGATTTTTTAGGAGATCTGTGTATGATGCACTGGTGACAGTGGTCCCTCTAGGCATGTAATGCTCCAAAATGACGCTTCTGTTCGAAACCTCTTTGGTTTTGTTGATGAGGCATGGCGCCATTCCTTGCTCGCTCTCATCGTTTCCGGTTGGTGGAAGTGAACCCAGGTTTCGTCCCCAGTAACGATTCTTGCAAGGAAACCATCACCTTCTCGTCCAAAGCGCCGAAGAAGTTCTTCACAAGCATCAACACGTCGTTCTCTCATTTCAGGAGTCAGCTGCTGTGACACCCATCTTGCAGACACTTTGTGAAACTGGAGCACATCATGCACAATGTGGTGTGCTGAACCATGACTAATCTTTAAACATGCTGCAATGTCAATCAGTGTCACTCGGCGATTTTCCATCACTATGGCTTCAACTGCTGCAATGTTCTGTGGAGTCACAACTCGTTGTGCCTGACCTGGACGAGGAGCATCTTCCACTGAAGTCACACCATTTGCAAACTTCCTACTCCATTCGTAGACTTGCTGCTGTGACAAACATGCATCACCGTACTGAACCTTCATTCTTCGATGAATTTCAATAGGTTTCACACCTTCACTACTCAAAAACCGAATAACAGAACGCTGTTCTTCTCTGGTGCAAATCTCAACTGGGGCAGCCATCTTTTACTGATACTGCGACGGTATTTGTGCATCTGCACTATGCTGCCACCTACAGGCCATTCTGCACGCTGCTTGTAGCACGCTTATCAACTTACAGGATAACGGCGTGAAATTTCGATTTTTTTATTATAAATTTAAGGTTTCATTTGACTCACCCTCGTATAATGGTGTTCACAGGCTGTTGATTACACTTTCTGGGTTTAGTCAGCTTTTAGTTTGGATTTTGCCACAAGTACATGTTATGTCTGGCATCATCTCAGGTATACCCATGAAGCCGCGGCTAACTCCAACTCGAAGCGATGCGAGAGATTTAATATGCGTTACACAACGTTTTTTTGTCTGTTTTATTTACCATACAAAATGTAGTGCTTGATGTATATTTGTGTAAGGAATACCTCTTGTGGTCACCGAACATTCTCTACTTTCATCTGTGATAAGGAACGACAGTTTCATCTTGCTTCTAATGTATAAATGGAGGCCATGTCTTCCAATAGAGGTCACAGGATTCAAATCTTCAAGAAGCTGCGTTTGTTCGCTACTAGTTAATCCCACAAATCCCAAACATGGATTATTTTGTTTCTGAAAACAATTAACTTAAAATCTTTACTATTGGTTGATCTTCTTCAAGGAGACCGTTTCTCAGTGTTTTTACCTGTGACATCATTTTCAATGCGTGTACTAGCACCCTTAATAAGCAACAACCAAATAGGACTGGACCAACACTTCCATGGCTAATTTGCAACAGTAGCATTTTATAACTTTTCTTCCAATATGTTATCTAAACTCTCTTGTGAGAATCACAAACTGAAGAGACACACCATCAAGTTCACTAGATCTGTCTTCAGAGCAGCTTTCTAGATTATGGAATAGCTGAAATGGGGTGTCAAACTCTCGGTCATAAAGCACTTGTTTTTTTTTTCCCGCTACTACATTGTTTCTTAAGTTCAGGTCCAGAATGTTGCACGTTTACTTTAAAATCGTTTACTGTGGATTTCAGGTCGAAATAAATTCTCTCTGCAGGCGTGAAATTTCAACACGGAAGCCGCTGGTGGGTATTAAGCTGGATACTAGCATTCGGAATGAAATGGATTCAGATCCCCTTCCCGTCATCCAAATTTCGGCTTTCCACGGCACTGCAACATCTCCACAAGGTATGTGTTCCAAAATTTAATTTTAATGATTCTGAAATATCTGTCAGCTTGTTATTCCCTTGAGAAAAATGAAAGTGCGTTTAAACTAAGAGTACTAAACTTAAGTATGAATCTTGCCGAAGTAATGATATCGATTTTTACTAAAATGAACAAGATGCATTCTTAAGTTAATTATGCATTCAGTCAAAACCGTACGGAATGAAAAATATTATGAATTCTCTGTATCAAAGGAAAACATAAACAAACACAATGATTCGGTGGTAAAATAAGTTTGTAAAAATTATAAATTATATGCTTAAATTAATTATTAGTATATGAGTATGCATCAATAATCAATCGGTATTTAATTTGTGTAACAATTAAAATTGATTTTTTTAAGTAATGCTATAATTCGGTTGCCTGTGAATCCAAATACTCACCACTGATTGCTGTAGTAACTATAGAACACAGTAATAAATTATACGTTTGAACAGCCTGATATGCTGTCTGCATTGTATAACTAAATTCACAAGCTATTAGATATATGACGTAAAACATGATAAATTTCGTTTGTTTTTTCATTTAATTTATAGCTTGAAGTTTATATTTTAAAAATTTAGCGAACGTTACTTCAAAGATATAGAATCCATGCCTCAGCGTAAAGCGCACACGTATAGTTTTAACAGAACTGAGTGAGGCTTATAAGGTCTTGCTATTTTAATAATTTTTTTACCGGATTTTCGAAAAAACACCTTACGTATTTAATTGACGCCCCCTAACTATTAAGATTTAGGTGACGGTGTTAAATCATCAACCGAGCGTGGTGGATGAACGGTTAACGTTCTGCCCTCGCATTCGGGTGGACGCGGGTTCGAATCCCCATCCGGGCATCCACATTTTGGTTTTTCATGGTTTCCCCAAATAACCCCAGGTGAATGCAGGGATGCTTCCTTCAAAAGTCCATCGCTGAATTCCTTCCCGTTCCTTTTCCCCAATCCCATCCCACCTCTAATGACGTCGACGGCGGCAAGGCGTAAAACCATAAGTAAAAAAAAAAAAAAAAAAAAAAAAAAAAAAAAAACACAAAAAAGTAGTTAATTTTAGGGCTTAAATGTTTAGTGTGCTTTAGTATTAACCATCGCTCGTGAATATTAGTGCATCATTTAATGAATTTTGCAACAACCTTTTTAAACATCAGATTAAGTGATGTTGAAGGAAGTGGTAACAGCGTGGGTCTGCAAACGAGCAGCCCTCTGCGCATGCCTAAGACTGCATTCCGTGCTGCCAAGTCGAAGATCGACTCGGGCTTTTATTGCTGAAAGCCATTCCTCTTGCTTCGTGCACGTTTACTCACCGCCGGAAGATCCGGAGCAGACAGGTATAGCGAGATTTATTTCATTTACGTGATGGTGACGCCAAGGTCAGACAAAGTCTGTTCACGCTCATCCGCAAGTCTTGATTCAAACATTCACGACCACTATCCTTACTGCACATATTATCCGTTGTCCAAAGATATACTATAACTAGTTGATATTAGAATGTCATTAAAATATTATACGTCAACAGAAACTGATTCCGGTGTTACAAGCACTTAGCGTCTACAAATGACACATTAGCAAGTAAGAAATTTTTTGTGTGCCATGATCCCGCGAATGCAGACAGTATTACAATTATTTATTAGCTCTAATTTTCCATCGGAGAAATTTTCACTTGATTTGGGACTACCATCGTTTAATAAATACGATTCTTCAGTTCCTTCATCTCCCTTACTAATGCTTAAAACAAAGGCTGGATCTTGATAACCACATAAGGCGGACGAGGAATCCAGAAACTACTAATGCCCTTATTGACCAGGCCATTTCAACATCTTTTTATAAGTTTTACTGATCATTATTAACTATAAGCAATTAGCTTGGCACAGTCAAAATCCAGGAAAGTCTTTAAATAAATTAGTTGTGATTTCTCATCAAATTAAAACTAAAGGTTCTTCTTGCGATACATTCACGAAAAGTGAGAAAAAGATATAGCTTAATGTCAATCCGTCATCTGTATCTACCAGCTAAGTACTAAGACTTATGAGAAAAATAATCGCTGCATTATAACTTCGCACCAAAGTACTTAGTTTAATCTAAAACTAAATTATAACTTATAAAAGTTTAAAGCCCATGACAAAATTCCTTCCCGTTCCTTGCCCCATTTCTTTCCCGCCTACAATGACCTCGACGTCGAAAAAACTACAAGCTTGGCACAGTTAAAATCCAGGAAATTCGTTGCGTAAATCATTTACGGTTCCATTGAGATATATTCATGAAAAGTGAGAAAAAGAAATTGATTAATATGAATTTGTCATCTTTATCTACAAGCGAAGTAGACTATTAATATTAATGGGAATATAATCGCTCTGTTATAACTTCGCACCAAAGTGTTTAATTTAATCTAAAACAAAATTATAACACAAGTTTCCAGCCTGATGTATGTGTTTCACTTGAGTAATATCCTTACAGTGGATAATTTATATCTATAATGGTTCTATTACGAAGTAATCAAAATAACCTTATGAAACTGTGAACAAACGATATAAATTAAAGGGGCAGTTTGTCACCAAAGAACCAACACAAGCAGCTGTGATGGGAGCTCTACCTGACATTTGCGCACGGCCAAGACCTTTGCTTGTCGGCACTTGTCTGACCTCCCAAAAATCTCCATCGTCACAACCTTTCGCCCGCCCATCAGTAAAGTCGGAAAATCAACACAATGTGCTTCTGTCAGAAGATGTGGCATGTATTAATAACAGCCTACTATAAAACACCACGGTGCGCCATCTTTCAGTGTCACAGTTCTAGCAGAGCGTATAACTGCATTCAAAGCAGTAGCTACCAGTCACCTGCGTAATACTCCCCGTAGTACTGCATGAGTTTTGAATAAGGTAAACTGTAGCAGACAAATAATGTATTTACAAAGAGTCTATTAGTTCCACAGTTAGTTAAGTTGTGCATCTTTGCAAAAAGAACGACCCTGATGACGGGTAATTTGGAAGCTATGAATTGTGCAAAACGATAAAAGTTTAATTTAGTTGACTCATATAATGTAATTTTAGGGAAACTCTTAAAACAGAAGATTGTTACTAATTCGGAATTCAAAAGTTAAAACAAGTAACTATTCGTCGAGAACTCTTCAAATAACTTCGTTTGCTTTGAAGAATATTATTGTCTATAATCCCTCCCTCATATACTTTATCACTGAAAAAATAAGAAAAAATGTCCAAGTGAATATAACAACTATATCTGGTATTAAATTAAAATACCATAGAATCTGAAATAGCAATAATTAAACAAAACTATGAAATATTATATTTGTGTATCAATATTGCAATAAACAATCGTAATTACAGCACCAAGAATCGCCTTAAAGTTATATATATAACAAACACATGCAAATGATTAGAACTATAGAACGATTTCCCCCCCCCCCTTTCGACTGGCTTGATGCAGTCCTCCATCCCTTCCTATCTTGTGCTAACCTCTTCATCTCTACGTATACCTTACAACCCGCGTTCCCAATTATATGCTTCATATATTCTAGTCTCTGTCTTCCTCTACAGTTCTTACCTTCGACTGTTCCCTCCACCAGCAGATTAACCAATCCTGCATGTCTCAAAATATGACCTAAAAACCTGTCTCTTCTTTCTGTAAACTTCTTCCACAAACTTCTTTCCTCGCCCAACCTTTCCAAAACTCGATCATTTCTTACTTCGTCTGTCCACTTAATTTTCAGCATTCTTCCGTAGCACCACGTTTCAAATGCTTCAATGTTACTTCTTTCCGGTATTCCTAAAGTCCATGTTCCGCTACCGTAAAGTGCTGTGCTCCACGCATTGACTTTTAAAAAGTTTTCTCTAATTCCTAGATTAATATTTGAAACTAAAAGATTTCTCTTTTTCATGAAGAGTCTTTTTGCTAGTGCTATTCTATTTTTAACATCATTCCTGCATCGGCTACCGGTTGTAATTTTGCTTCTCAAGTAACAGAATTCACATACTTCTCCAATTGCATCCGATCCTATTTTTATATTTAATCTACTAGTATTGGTATCATTTCTGCTACATTTCATGCCACTTAAATAATGTGCCACATACATGGAGCTGAAAACTTGTGCCGAAAAATCGATGAAGAGATTACGAGTATATCAACAAGAGACCGAATCTGCTGATATTGGGAACTGTTGTGCGTAAAGGTGAATCTTCGCAACGTGACATACCGCCACGGCAGATGCTCTTGCAGAGAAAGTGAACCGAAGAGAACCAGTTGCATCCTAAATCCGGCATTCGACCGCGAAATGCGACGATAGCGAGGGATGATAGAAATCACGTTTCCGTGACAGTGACGGTTCGTTCAAGCGTCATCGCAGCTTTCATCAAACCAGCGGAGTACTGCAACGGGTGTGGCATTGTCTAACCCCAGAATTACGTGCTATCTGCTTCGCAGAGCAGTGGCTGCACGCATCCAGTAGCGGTGGATTAGCTTCTGGTAGGCTTGTGCTTACAGATAAAGGCGTACTGACTGCATTATTACTGAAATTCGTCATACACGAAAATTATCTGTATTTTGGCGTTAAGGTATGAACTGATGTCGAAAGTACTTCAGGAAGTCGTATATGACAGCGGATTAACGAACTCTTTCACGTTTTGTGTTTCCAAATCAAAAAAAATATTAAGAGTATTGATGATTATTGCGTTGATATGAAACGTTAAAGCTCTTTTTTTCTTATTACTTTACGCCTCATCGACTTAGATGTCATCAGAGACTGGAAGTAACTTGGACAAGGAGTGGGAAGGAATTCGACCATGGTCTCTTGAAACAATCATACCGGCATTCGCCTTGGGTGATTTCGGGAAACCATGGAAAACTTAAATCTGGATGGCCGGACGGGGATTGGAACCCACGCCCTCCCGAATGTGGGACCACAACTTTATCGCTAACTCATCACGCTTGTCGGTACGACCGCATTCCTTGGAAGTCATACAATGATAACGGCAGTATCTAATTGATCGAAGCAATTGGTACGAAAGTAGATTATTACATTTAATGTATCTTATTTTTTAACAAACCTTTGCTTCATTAAGGCTTTCCCTTCTACACGATTACAATTGTCATTTAGGTACGAGAAACAAAGAAAACAGCTCCTTATAATCTGTTGTTAAATTAACAATATCCGGTATTCTTAAGTAGTTTTAAACCATAGATGTTTTCCATCCTGAGGATTGTAATATGTTCTAAACTTAACCAGCGATAGACCATCTTGAACCACGATTTTTGTAAATAATAAATCGAGACTTCCAATTTTGTTCACAAAAAACTATGACGAAAGCAGGAAGATTAATATCAAGTTCCCGTTCACATTACTATGACTCAAACAAAACTAATGTCAAGTAGGCTCTAGTATACAGACAAGTAAAATAAATTGTATCTGTTATTAGTAATCAGGAGGTATAACACTACATAACAAATTTCAGTTAGCCTCGCGTTCCTCGTCTGACATGGTGTAACTTCAATCATCAGTCCTGTCAGGTAGAATACTTAATGCGGACACAGCGTGGTGGGTGAGCTGTAACGCTCTGGCCTTGCATTCGGGAGGACGCCGGTTCGAATCCTCGTCCGGCCCTCCAGATTTGGGTTCTCCATTGTTTCCCGAGATCAATACGGCGAATGCAGTGATGGTTCATTCAAAAGGCCATGACTGAATTCCTTCCCATTCCTTGCCACCAGTCCTTTTCCGCCTCTAATGACCACGACGTCGACGTCGACGTCGACGTCTACGAGGAGTAAAGCCATAAGCAAAAAAAAAGCTTAGTGTGGTTTGCGAACCTATAAATAAGAGTTTGTAGAAAGGTAAAAAGCTCCTGATAAACTCATGGATATCCGGATCAATAGTTTAACACATTACAACTGAACTAGCAGAACACCTTACAATGTAGCAGAGCCTAATGCTGTCTTGAAATAATCACACAAAGAAATAGTAATAACTTTATTACTATAACTTCTTGGTACTAAAGTATAATCCGTGTAATGGTTCTTTTCTGTAAATTCATCGAGCATATGAATTCATTGAGCTCTGAGTGCTATATAAGCAGTATTTTGCTGAACTTCTAAACGTAAGTGGAGAATTATTTCTAACTAGGATTGGCCACGTCTTCATTTGTGCGGACTGTTGTTGTAAACTACTCGCGTAAACCAATATGGGTAAGAACTATATCATACAAGGCCCCAGCGTCTCACTGATGAGAAATATTTTTGCATGAACAGTTCTCCACGACAAAGTACAACTTTATTCCTCCAATTAATATGATTCCGCTCGTACGCTGAAATCATGACAAATTTCGACAGTAATTTGTAAACACATTTATTTTAACTCCTCAATATTTTGACGACACATCGAAATAAAATATAATAAATTTTATTTGTGAAACCACGGCTGCACATTAATAAAAGCCATATCAAATTCCGACAATTAGTCTTTTTTATAAATCGCATTCGCGTAAAATTTATGTTTTCAGCTTTACTATAGTAAAGCCAATAGATCATAGGCTGTACATTAATTGATAAAAATTCGACCAGTAGCTTTTGACATATCGAAAAAATTATCGTAAATTTCTCAATTTCTACCACAAATCCAAATGAAACATATCCTATTCTGTGCATTAATCGAAACACCCCGACCAGTCGTTTTTGCGTGAATAACGTTCAACGAAATATTAGCTCAAATATGGTAGATTTTTCAGCTTTCCGAGATCGCATCAACATGAAACAGGTTTTATTTTACTCATATCGCCACTGACTGTACATTAATCAAAATCCGACCAGTATTTGACATGAACCGCGTTCAACGAAAAATTATCCTAAATTACACATTTTCTCGACATCAAAATCAAACATACACTGTTTTACTCGCGTGACGATGGGGTGAACATTAATGGAAACCTCATCAAATCAGACCAGTAGTTTTTTTTTATGAATTCCTTTTATCAAAACGCAGGCAGGCAGGCACTCAAATTTTTAAAATACTTTTTTCTTTCTCTTTAGCTTCTTAATAGTCCCCCCGAACTTATTGTTTTAAAATGTCTCACATGTATAGACTTTTTACTGGTTACACTTTTATTATGAGTATTTATTTCATCTTGCTTTCAGTCAACATCCTTTTTACTGTAGTCATTCCTCAGATGCTTTAGCTTCGTATGTGAAAATACATGTACAAATCGTTTGTCGAATTTTTGATAGGTGCTTTTGTTGGTATTTTACGAAACCTGAATTATAAATCACGGTACAATCGCTGTTGATGCTACTGAAATAATATGCTCTTTCGATTTAAAGTACTTTTAAAAAAATCAGGTCATAAGAAGACATACGAAACCATAAAAAAATGTTGTAACTTGGTTGTCCGCAGTTGGTTATGAAATATTTTAAATTAAACACTGTTTGTTGACAACGTTGGGAAGTAAATAATTCATCTAAAAAGTTGTTAGCAGGCAGCGTTTCATTCAAAAAATATATAATTTTTTTTTTTTTTGAATGTAACGGAGGATGAGGATCAAACTTGTGTGAAAATAAATATTTGCACACTTTAAACAAATATTAACACTTCCTAAACGAAGAAATGTAAAACCATATCAAACTATTACTTAGTATACGACTTTCTTGAGAAACCAGCCTATATGCGTTGACTGTATGTATGTCCGATGCATGAAGCTATTGTTATTCTTGTCGATACAGTCATAGGCGTAGCCGTCGTAGCTACTTTGAGAAATGGTAAATCGGAAGGCGTCATGCATGCTACTGAAACAATAGCCGCTAACTTCGTTCTTGAACTTGCGTCATAACAAGGGACAACGCCCCTAGTGGCATAAACATGACACTACTCGACGCACCAAAGTGGATTGTACCTTCAACCATTGTTTCTTTATCAGATAGTTCTACTTTTAAATTACGGTGTGTCTGTATAGAATAAGTATCGACGTTTGGCTTAGTATACAACTATAAAGTAGAATCTCAAGTGAGATAAAACACGCTTGGAGTTCTATTCTTTCACATTCCTATAAACAGAGTGAAATCATAGGAAGCATTATGTTGTTAGAATATCTGCACAACTGCAACGAGGATTCAATAGAAATATATTAGACAGGGCACGAAAATTGTAAATTATTCAACTGGAACGAATAGCTGAATATGGTTATACATCTATGGACAACGCTGATCGAAAGAAATAAAAATAGCGTCTTAATTTAAACTTCTGAAATGGCTGCATATACAACTCTTTAGTTAGTAAAAATATTTTTTTGGTGTAACGCGGCGTTCAAATTAAAGTTTTCTCTATCTAAAATGTTTGACATTTTGTTCAACGCAGTTTTCACAGCGATATTAGAGCATAGCGTTGATATTGCAACTCACATTTCTAGCCTACCTAAGAAGTATAGTATCTTTTTCAGTACCTGGCTTGTAGTTAGTTTATCCATTTTATATTTTCATTAATCATTCGTCAAGTTATCAACTTCTTTGAAATTTTCCAATATTATACCTAGCGTGGAGGGTGAGCGCTAACGCTCTGGCCGCGCGTTTGAGAGGACGCGGGTTTGAATTCCCATCAAGATTTTAGTTTTCCATGATTTCCCTTAATCACTCAACGGATTACCTTCCCGTTCTTATTCCCCACTACTTTCCCATCTCTAATGACCTCGTCGTTGATGATGCGTAAAGCAACGACAAAAAAATCTAATAATAACCTGCACACTACGAAATTTCAGTTATTTGAAGTCAACATTCATAAATCTGTAATAACATTCTTCATGGTGAATTCGAAAAGAAACAACTGTATTATTACATAATTTTAGTCTTAGAAGTCTCTACTAGTCTAAAGCCATCATTTCCTATCAGCATCAGAATAAAGCTACTTTAAGAAATTATAAAAACAGCAGCGTGTTTCACTAATACCATTTTTTCCTAATCCTAAAACAATACCAACACATCTTACAGTTATTATTTCCGTTGTTAGTATTTTTAACTTTTTAAGGACTGTTACGACGCAGTCCTGATATGTCATACCTCATCCAAAATTAATTAAGAACAGTGTAATGTGTTGTGTATCCGTCCTTAACACGAATCCGCCAATAAGGAACTATTACGAAAAGCTGTCATGAGATTTGGAAAGGATAAACCAAGCAACATGAAATTCAGCTGTCTACAAATGAAGGTATCTGAAAATCATAGCTATCTCGTACTTACGACCACAAATTTTACACAAAATATTATTTCTGAAACGTGATTCAGCATCAAACAGCCGATTTTTAAACACTGCTTCAGTTCAGAATCAGCTGGCATTTGCCGCTAATTTTTTCTGAATTTTGTTAAGATCTTAACACTGTAGCTGTACATATTCTTCGAGGGGTGTTGGTGTGTGTTATACGGAACAAGAACAAAATGTCGAAGGAAGCTACTTAAAATATTTTGGCTTCACTACTCACAATACAATGACAAATAGTGGACATACCATTGTTTTTAATAAGCATTAGTTTTTTCTTATGTGCTCCCCGTAATTTAAGGTATTGCAGAATTATGTTGCTGTCCGGGTCCTGACATATGGTTTTTTTTTTTTGCTTGTAACTTTACACCTCGTCGACGTCATTAGAGACGGGAATATACTGGAGACAAGGAGCGGGAAGGAATTCGGGTATGACTTTTTGAAGGAAGCATACTGGTATTAGCCTAGAGTGATTTGGGGAAACCATGGAAAACCCAAATCTGGATGCCTTGATAGGGATTCGAACCTGTGTCCTCCAGAATGCGAGGCCAGAGCGTTACCGCTCATCCACCACGCTCAATCCTGACATGTGGTTAGTTGATTCGAGGCCCAGTTGTGTAAGAATTTTTTCCTATCGTGACTTTACCGGTAGCTTAGAAGAGATGGTGATGCATGGTTCTTAACCACCAGTTTGTGTACCAAAGCCTGGGTTTTCTACACAATAATAAGAATTAAAGGGAGCTGGCCGTTCTATCTATGCAGCCAGGCCGAGTACGCCAACTTCGGGAGGTTCCAAATAATCCTCAGTGTAATCGAATTTCCTTTTTTCTTTCTCTTATTAAAAACATGTATCATTAAAACTGAAATAAAATAATCAAAATTTTCAATTCTGAAGTTGTTTTGCATCATAGCAAAGCATCGTTATTTATTAAAACAGATTTGATTTCGGTATATATGGTGAATTATATAATTCCTAACAAGTTACGATGCTTGTGTTTCGCTGAGGTTCGAATCCCCGTCCGGGCATCCAGATTTCGGTTTTCCATGGTTTCCCAAATCACTCCAGGAAAATGCAGGGATCCTTTCTTCAAAAGGCCATGGGCGAATTCCTTCCCATTCCTTGCCCCCCATCCTTTCCTGTCTCTAAAGACCTCGCTGTTAAGAGACGCTAAGCAGTAAAAAAAAAAAAAAAAAAATTCGCTGAACTAGAATAGGATTTTTCGCATTTCAGAAATGAGCTACAAAGTCACTGTATACGAACTAAAGTTAAAATTCCTTTTTAAGTGCAATAAGGTTTCTAAACGATGAGTAAATTCAGACCTTGTTAGTATGTTTACTACTCAGCAGTAAAACATAACATTAGAGCCGGTGATCAAAGTACATAGGAAAGTCTGTATTAAATAAGGATTCTTTAAATATATGCCTTTTCGAAGCTAGCGGCTAGTCAAGAACAAAAGATAACTAATCGGTCTTACGTTGAATGATTTAGTAAATCCATGGCAAGCAAGATTGCAGAACATGAATACGAACTCGCTCTCTCCACAATTCGCGTCCAGTGACGTATTCACGTCAATTCTATTCTCGATTTATTTATTAGGCTTCCAATTATTTAATTAAATATTTAATTTATTTAATATTAAATATTTAATTTATAGCAAGAAATATAAAAAACAAGAAGTGTGCATTTAAATAAATGATACAATCGTAAAGTGATTTACGGATTGTGTTTTGCTTTACAAGTTCGTTTATTTTCTGCAAACGTTCCCAGACATTTTTATCCGTCTCTCTTTGACAGCTAAACCTCGTAAATGGTGGCAGAACTACAGAGTGATATAAAGGGAACAAATATTGTACAGATATAAAGGGTTATTCTAGGCTCAGGTGAATACTAGGTTTTTCGTAGGTCAATGGTGTAGTGCAATTGACATTGGCGTTATTCACTAACCTTAACAAAGCTTGAGTCGTCGTAATGACCAACGAATTACCTCAAACCACAAAGTCAGTTGAAGGAATAAAAAACTGAATTAACGTATCCGTCATCCCGCAGATTGGTTTAGTGCATTAAGGATCTATCATGCTGCACCAGCGGTAGCCCGAGAGGCGTGTGGTTATCCAAATTACAGTTTTCAGACGATTTTCCGCAATTATATAGGCGAATGAGGGGCTGGTATTCGGTTTGACGAACAGAATAAAACCACAAACCCCAGTCTAAGCTTACATAATTCTCAAAATGCTTTACAAGGTTTCGACTGAATAAAACGAATCTTGAGAGTAGCACATTTTAATGACTTACTACACACGCTGATTGTACTGAAATTTAATTATTGATCGCAGCACTTATCTAAACGAGAAAACTGTGGAATGGAAGTGGGTATTTCAAGAGGATATATTGTATTTCATTGCGTAGCCTTTTCTGTAGAATCTCAGTTTGGTGAGTGGAGATGAATACTATTGTGTAACGATGTTGTAATAAATTTCTGTAACAGTTTCTAATAATATTGTGCTGGCTGACGTTATTTAGTAAGCAGGCTCTGCTCCGTTGAAAATATCTCACTACCGCATGGCTTTTATGATGATCAAATTCACATATTTACCAAGAACAACGATAATTTGGATTTCTCCAAAAGATTTAGTAAGAATAGTGACCTGTGTCCCCAATAGTGTTGCAAACTGAAAAAAAATGTTTTTTTTTCAGATTTGTAAAGAAAAAAAAATCCAGCACCCTCGTTTTTTTTTTTGGTGTTTTTTTTTTTAGAAAACAATAAAATTATAATTTTATTTATGGAACTTACATTTTACATGTATGTTTTAAACCTTACTAAATCATATAATATCTTACATAATGATTCATAAATGTATCTATATAGGTAACATAATTTTTTATTCATCTTCTATGTCGGTACAGCATTCACTAGTTCGGTCGGAGTTGGAATTTTCTGTTTCTTCTTCTGTCCCCTCTAGATCCATAACTTCAGAAATAGTTACATTTTCTTTTACTGGTTGTATTGCATGCAAAAGCTTTTGAGATTGCAATTTTAAGTTGTGAGCAAAGTAGACACTGTGAATGAAGACTGCGCCGATAGTTCTGTATTACGGTCTTTTAAGTTTGAATTTAAATCTATTATCATAGGAGCTTTATTTGTTTTCAATCGTTGGTTTACGCCAACGGTTGCAAGGAAATTATTCATAATTACTGACAATGACTCAGTATTATCACTATACGCTGCGAGTTTAACAAGTATACGAATATAAGGAAAGCACAACAAGTAATAAAAAGAGGCAAAAACCGTAGTTAAATTTCCTAATTTTTTAAGAAAAGATTCGTAGGTCTACAGATAAATTTGTAGGGCCTGGAAGCACTAGTTCAAATAGCGAGTATCAATCCAAACAATGGGGAACGGGTATTCCTTCTCACGCAACCTAGCCTTTTCGGGAAGTCCCCTTTCGTAAAAGAAAACTTCAGTCAATGTTACCAATATTTTTGTATTTTTTTTTCTACTGAACCAGAAAGATATAGTAGATTTAAAAGTAAGATAAGTACTTAGTATAAACTCTAAAACAGTCATATTAAACGATAAATGCCTTAAAAATTTGAAATTTAGTAGTTATGAAAAAAAAACATGTCCCAGAAAAAAAACATATTTTTTTTTCACAGTTTTTTTTCATGTTTTTTTTTTCACGTCAGAAAAAAAACTGTTTTTTTTTTTTACAACATTAGTCCCCAACACTGTGAATATAATTATTCGACGTACTGGTACTGCAAGGACTTACTAAGAGCCTAAATGCATAGTTAAAAAAAATTGCTTGAATCCCTTGAATATCCACGGTAAAAGTTACCAACTGAAAATTTTTTAATGGACTGATGTAAGTCATATTTTAAACCACATCAACGAAATAGCTTTGAAGCCATGGCCATCAGCTTACAGTTTGTTAACTGAAAGAATGTGCCTTCCGTATGGAGATCAAAAAAAAAAATAATAATAATAAATAAAATTAGAAACAGAAGTAGACTACACTAATCCCGCTATCAATAGATCATAATTGTATAGAACATTGTCTATACTTTTAATATTGCATCATAACAATAATATTATCACATCCTCATAACAATAAAATAAGTAGGATTTAAAATGACTCAATTTGGGTCCGTCAGGTTACTTCAGCATATTCTTCTGTCTTTCATTCATCTTGGGAAGATGAATTCCTTTAAAACATATGTTTAAGGAAGACTCTTTAGTTTCGTCACAATTACCAGTCATTGGTAAAAATCAGTTAATTTGTTAGAATTATTGTTTTCATCTGAATGATAGGAAGACTGCAGTGTCTCTTAAATACGTAACATTTAAAAAATGTATATACATTATAAGATTTTGACATTTTTCACTATACACAGTTTCAATTTCAGGGAAAATTTACTTGCAAAAACATTTTACAGTTTTATTAATATGGTAATAGGCCATCTTCTCGCAGTTGCTGAACAATAATTTTGTAAATAAATCCGTCGCACAAATCATTCCACATTTGCTGAACATTTATTAGACAATAATCACCCTCCTACCAATATAAATACAGAAATGAAAAAAAAAAAAAAATTACAAGTCAACAACCACAAAAATCATCTACTTACATTTCAGGAAAGCTACCATATACACAAATCGATAGCAATAGGAAAAACAATAATAAACGAATTCACAAATTTAACCAACAAAACACTATATAACACACTAACAACACAAAAAGCAGTCTCAAAACAAGAAAAACGAATACATTCACTAACACAATAATCACAAACAGTACCTCAGCACAAAAACAGAGAGATAATTTAATAGAAGGTACACCACAGAAACAATAGCAACAGAAACTAAGTTGGCACTACTGTAAAAATCTGGTAGAATCAAAACAAACCGTGTGTAACACACATGTGTAAATAAACAGAAAAGATTAACATAAGAACAAGTGCAACACAAAAAAGAACAAGTGCAACACAAAAAACAACTAGTGTAACAATAGTTTTAAAGAAAACTGTAATGAACAGTTATGTGAAAGCATGTGAAGTGCTGTTCCAGACCGACATGTAAAGGAATACCACTATATCTGTGAGTACAGTGTGTACATATGTATATACATATTTATTAAGAGTTACATTGTATGTAATTATTGTAACAACACATGTAAAAACACTTTCAGTCACTGAAGATGCCCTACACCACAAGGGCGAAACGCGTCTGGGTAATTAAATAAAAAACAAAATTCACCAAACCAGTTGTTTTCGACGGATTTATTTACAAAATTATTTTCCAGTTTGTATGAAGAATTTCAGGCAGCACAAACAATACAGGGAACTTGAGTGTGAAATTAAAAGAATGGCAGCTTTCTGGGAATGTTATTTTCAAGATAAAAGTAGAGGTTGTATTTTTTACATTACCTGCTGCGTGTGATGTAAAGCTAAAAGAAAAGAATGGACCAATAACCAATATATTTTTTTTTGTTATTCCTGACATTTTTTCGGTGTTACTTTTACAGTCTGTTTAATGCGAAACATCAATACTTTAAAAAAAAAAAAAATGTGTGCGCGGTTTCATCCGTTTAATTTGGAATTGCACAATGCACTAGCAATCTTCTAGAACGAACCGGAGAAAAGCAAAATCAAATTCCACTACACCGCAAAGTAAATTAACGGCTTTGTAATAAAGGCTTTAATTTTAAACAACCATTATTAATTATACATTTTATTTAAAATGAAATAAATATTATTGAGAATTTAGACGTGTATTACTAGGCCACTGTTCTACTTTTCGCGACATTATCTGGAGTTACTCTGAGATATATATACCTCTAACACCCAGAATTTATAATACATCACTATTTAGCTTGAGATATAACATGCACAATTTGCAACCCACTAATAATTTCTTCTTATAAGTTGCAGACTGATATTATTTGCAAAATATTATAAAATCTCCAGCAACTCCAAAATAAAATAAACTTCTATCTTCAACGTTAACGCTATTTCTGGTTCATATTAAAACTTATTAAGAAACGAGGTGCAGAATTCCTATAGCGGTGACGTGAGATTTGATTTTTTCTTGTTAATTCTAAAAGAGTCGCTAGTGCATTGTGCAGATTAACGATACTAGCAATAAAAAAATCGATGTTTCGCGTTCAGTAGATTGGCGATGTAAGACCAAAAACAACAACTAAAAACATTTCGGTTATTTGTCCATTCTTTTAGTTTTGCATCATGAGAAACAGGTATTGGAAAAAATACAACTTCCGAATGTCTTCTACTTTTATCTTGAACCTAACATTCCCAGAAACGAGCTTGAAACTTTTTGTAGCTATTATATTTGGGATAATAGTAATGTTTTTAGAAGTAAAATTGCACTTCAGATCTCAATGAACGGTTAACACTGATCAAAGCTGTGACAAAGATTACACATTCGACGTAAACGCACCACGGAAGGTTTTAAAATATTGCTACAAGTCAAATGAGAGGGCGTAAAAAGTTTTTTATTGCTTAAGCGTGGTATTCCTCCTGAACACACTTCAGCATCAATGTCTTCGCCATTGGATAATTTCAACGGAATAATTTAATGTGATTTTGTTTTGCTGTATTTTGTAGTTTTATTTTATACAGACAGAGTACCTTAGTGTGACTCAAAGGCGCCATGCACTGGTTCGGGGAGGTACAGAGGGGCAGGATCGAATTCTGGTCCCCGAATACCGACGTTCCCGATTGCGGTTTTTAGGTGGTTTTCCGCACTCATCAAGGGGAATGCCGGGACGGTCCCCAATCTCCACCTCATAAACCACACATTACACAAACAGAAAATAAACTTTGCGCACACAGAACATTATTACACGGGTATCGCTTCCTCCATTAAACTACGACAGGCCTAGCAAGCCGGTATTTTGACAATACAAATAGCAGACCAGACCTATGGTTGGTAACTACTTGATCTCTGGAAGAGATATACAGGCATAATATACATGCAGAAATCATATCCAACAATGAAATCAGTAACAGATATCATAACGAAATCGTAACAGCAGGCAGGAACTGGGGAAAAAATAATGCTGGATATATGAAATTGGCGATGATCCCCTTGATGGATATTGGGCGGAGACCTAGATTTTTTTTGTTTTTTTTTTTTTGCTTGTGGCTTTACGCCACGTCGACGTCGAGGTCATTAGAGGCGGAAAAGTACTTGGGACAAGGACCTCGAAGGAATACGGCTATGGCCTTCTGAAGGATTGATTTGGGGAATCCATGGAAAACAAAATCAGGATGCCCGGATGGGGATTCGAACCAGGACTACCAATCAACACTATTTTAGGCACGAGGAAGTGGAATATTTTCTCTTTTTTTGCATAATGAAGCCGGGGACTGTAATAATTTTACCTGAAACAGTGAATAATTTAATGTTCAAATGCGATAATGCGTAAGTAGGTGCGAGAGGGAAAACTGCCACTGGGGCTTAAGATTCACCTATGTTGATCATAATAACAATAATATTTCAATCGTAATAATTGTTAGTTGAAATGTAGCACGCTGCTTGAAACAACTTTTGTTGCTTAGGGCACTCTCTTGAATGCAATTATTTTTTTTTTTGTTGCTCCGCCTGTCCCTATCAAGATAAGACTTTTATTGATAACATAACTTACATTAGTGGTCATTGACTGAGGTTAACAAATACATGAAACAAAACAATAAATGTCTATATGACTTCCAACCACGAAACAACTGAACTGTTTATATAAGACTGTTTTCTACATACCTCTTCGCTTCACCACACTTTTTCTGTACCGCTGATGAACAATGCTGATATCAAGGCCGCCGGTCGTCTTTGCTGAAGTTGCAAGGCGACCGCTGACTTGTCAGCATCGTCTGCCAGCTTCCAGTTCCGGTTACGTTTTTGCGGCGTGTATGGAGTTGGTGATTCATCCGTCATAGCGGGATGTTAATCTTAGAAACCTTCGATGTCTTTCAAAACAGTAGACCAGAATGGGACGGCATCGGGATCACTCCCCCCCCCCCCGCCTCCTTTTTCTATACCTTCTCTCGACTCTATAGTGAACATACATACTAGTAATAGTCATCAACATCAACCGGTAACACTAACATGCTGGCAAAGGCAAGGGGAACTAATCCAAGATCAAATGGCAGCCTCTACGCCTGGGTCATCATTCCTTTCATGATATGTTTCCTTTTGTAATCTGTATCCTCTATACTAAGCACGATACAATACATACACAACACTCGACTAGAGATTCTTATGTCCGAAGTATTCTGCTGTTTTTATCACTATCGCTTGAAAGGAAGTCATCCAGTATTTGTCCAGATTTTTTCTCAAGAAAATGATGATACGTGTTGGTAGAAGGTATGTGAATCATTTTGCCTCTTTGGTAATAATAATTTCGTTACTAACAGCTAGTTAATGAGATGAAGCATTGGAGACATCTGAAGAGAACATGGGAGAAGCCAACGGTCTGGTCAGTGCTGATAAGGGCCACAACAGATTACATCCCCAACTCTACCCTTAAAAGATTTTGTATCGAATATGCACCAGATGAATTGATTCAGTAAGCTCATAAATCATGTGGTTAAGATTTTAAATTCATTGGCTTCACTTACCAACTTAACTGTATAGTAAACTAATGTAAATGACGTATCTTAATTTGATCATAAGGTGTCAAAAAATGTATCGTCCAAGGGCTACAAGCCAGTGAAACAGCTCCAGACAGCATTAGTTGAAATAAACGTTGATGGAAGAATACGGCGCAGCGTAGAGAACGTTATGGATTCAGGCGTTCTGTTATCATCTATTAGATGTTGGTGAGGGTAAAGGAATGTTGAACTATCGTGGGACGATGTAAAGAATAAACTGAACCAAAATACAGAGATGTATGAAATATTTTTACAGTTTAAGCAGTGAATGGAAACCCCAAAAAAAATTTGGGGGCAAAATATTTTTTTGCCGTTGTTGAAATGGAATTACGTAAAGTTAGAATTAGGCAAGCTGAGATAACATTTAATGAAGCTCCTTTTCCAGAAATGATTCATAAACTCATTCATATTAATGATATCATGACTGTGCGCCAGTGGAGTGTCTGAAAAAAGAAAGTGTGGAGCATTTTGGCAAAAATAAAATGATAGGGCTTTACTGAGAATATTTATCTAAAGCTGCACATTTTGCTAAGACATTTAGAGTTCTGAATGATAGTGGGTGCTATAATTTTAATGCATTATTGAGTTGATTAAATAATACTAGATTCCTTTTTAAGTTTATTCATAGTTTATTTACTGATTATGTTAACATAATCTTTTTTATTCATACTGTTGTGAAAATATGTAGATATGCCCTAATTTATCTAGTGTGGTTAGGATTTGATTACGTATATAAAAAAAAAATCATTCTGTGGCAACTGTTGATAGCATTTGTAAACATAGTGAAATCGGTCGGGCCAATAAAGTTAATTTTTTAAATTGAATTTATTCTACAAAATTAAACAGCCAAAACAATGAACATAATACAGTGGTGAGCGCTACAGCAAAAGCATTAAGAATATCCGGAGCACAATTATATCTATTAAACGAAAGTTCAAAGGAACACTATAATAATTATAATTCCGTTTGGTTATAATGACCCGCTGACATGGTTTCTATTGGCTGCGCATTCCGCCCCTGTCGTAGGCGCCTTAACCTATAACAATAGTCCTACTGGGTACAGGGGACCTACAGTTTAACGTGGGATCCGAGGCACGGCTGTCATCTGGCGTACTTCACATTACACAGTAAGCTGTGCTAGAGGTGAAGTTCGAAGTTGAGGTTAACGGCCTATGAAAATCCCCGCAGATACAGGGATTCGAAGTGGAGATCTTTCGATCTCAACTCAGACACCTTAACCACTCCAGTGGAACCCTGAATTTGCAGACATGATAACATTCAACGTTTACATCAACGGATTGAGGGCATATTACTTTAGTTATCTGGGTCTGACAAACGAGATGAAATTGTAGGAGCCATGGACTCTCGTAATGCGTTACTCATTGATTTGTTTAAATCACTCCTATGGATCACAATATGACAGCGTGTGCTACCCAGGGCCTTTTGACTGAGTTGGATAAAACTTGTTGCACGACCTAAAATTGTGGACGAGAATCACTTTCCCCCGTGGGGATCAGCGTGCTTGCGAAGTGGCGCTTGGCTTCGTGGTTGTAGCACGTGGTGGACCGACGTGTTAGGTCGGTGCGGCTGTGTACTGCCTAAAAGCGACTGCAGACGACACAATTTCGGTCCCAATCTGTAGGGGCAATCAGGCAGGGGCCCTGCAGATTTCCGCATGAGGAGGCAAATTGGGTGTGTCGCTCCCGATATCGGGGGATCGGCTGCCCGACAAACAATTCACAGATTGTCCCTGTAGACATGGAGCTAATTGAGTCGAGCTTAGCGCGATTGGGACAATTTCGGCTCAGTCGGCCTGGAGCAGGGAGCGAGTGCTTTTCGTGCGATTAGTCGTGCGTGTCGTAAAAAATGTTTAAAGAGAAAGAGGTATGGACGAATATTTTCGAAATTTCTAACAATATACCCCAATTGTGGGACAAACACAACAAAAACTACATAAACCGCAAAATGCGAAAGAAGGATTTAAAGTTTTACTCGAAATTTACAAGGAACTGTACCAGGAAGTAACATTTGCAGTCTTCTTCTTCATTAATGTAGTGTTTTAGACATTTGTAGATAACCCAACATGTTTCAGGTATGATGTCTGAAAGCATTTGTGGTGAAATTGGCGAAATAAATTTCATTTCTACCTAAGTTTGTCCACTTGCCAAAATTTTTGAAGTAACGACTAGTCGCTTATACTTTCACGCATTAAGGTATTTTTATATACATAAGGGGTCACTAAGCGGAGTATTTCTGCAAAACTTTCAGAATCTACTCTCAGAAAATTTCTAAAATCTGGCTTTATTCTTCTCAAAATGTTCATGTAAGACAAATTTTTCCTTAATAACATCCATGTCTTCAACCAGTATCTTCTTTTTCTATCAGTACAAACTGTAGTACAGGTTATTGTTAAAACGGTGTCTACTTTTCGTTGCTTTGACATAAAAGGAGCCATTGTTATGCGCTTGCACGCTTTACCTATGGGTGAAGTTCGCTTCTCACAATCCTCCATTTCGGGTGTTCGACGGTTTGGTTTCTTAAATTAGCACTTAATTTTTCGTGTGCTCTAAACTGTTCAACAGCTTGTTCCTACTTTAGCCGAGAAACTGAGCACAGGTAGCGGGATTCAAGTTATTACATTGTTTCTTTATCTCGAGATCGCGGAGCCCGTGGGCGGCTACCTGCTGACCGAAAAGGGTTGCCCTCGGCGATCCTGTGTGCACGAATTCCACACACTGCTATGCGTAGAGTAAAAGGATTTATATTTGTTTCCTAACAGTGATAGTGGGAAGATATGAACAACTTAGAAAATGACACAACTAGTGAAAAATTATAGAGATACGATAAAATTGTTGTTACTGCTAAACAATAAAACCATATTGAGTGCATATGGTACCATAAACGATACAGTAAGAATTTCGTGACACGGAGTAGAGAGAATATTGATATTATTCCAATAAAATGTTCTCAGGTTCAGAATCTCGAGAAACGATTCAAATCAGTCTCTAATCTGAATGACTGAAGACACAAATAACATAATAATAATTGATAAAATGACGATGGAGCGCCCGCTCTGGTGGCAATCTCCCTATACACCCATCCTTCTCCCTTCCTACTCCAGCCCACTTTTGTGTTTTCGATAAATTATTCATCATTTCTCTTGGCAATTTATTCCAGTACCTTACACCTTTTTCTATAAAAGAAAATTTCCCCACACCCTTATGCCTGAACTCAAGTGCCAGCTTGTTGTCATGGTCATCTTTACCCTTCCAAGCACCTCCCTTAATTTTCCAACCAACATCTTTCCACGCTTCATCATCAATATAGTCCTTGTACATTCTCACGACTCTCTTCACCCTCCTTCTATCTCCAATGAATCCCACTCCAGCTACTTTATCGTATTAGTTACCGATTATGTTTTGCGGACATAGAATCCATTCTAAAATTTAGGTCAGAAATGGAATTTGTTGGTGTGCAAAAATTTACTTAATCGGGATTGAAATTTAAACGTCGTAGATGTGCCATTCCCTCATCGTCAATCAGAACCTGAAATGTACGACGTGTTAGATTGATAATTAATTTTTAAGATGTACATTTAAACTATTGAGCCTTTATTAACTATTAACAAGGAGGATTTGTAACAAATAATTAAAAACATTGATTAAAATTATTTTATTCTTCTTCTGATGCCAAATTTCGGAAGTAGGCGGCTGCCATAGAATTTTAGATTTATATGTTCAATTTTGAAAATGTGGTTTCTAATGCAAAATTACTAGCTTAAATTATCGAAATTTAGGATTGAAATTTTTTTTAAAAAAACTTAAATTTTGCAATTCAAACCTTAACTTGCAAATTGACTTTTAGAATATAATGAAATGATTGATAGTAGACTACAAATAAACAGTATTGTTGAAATTAATGATAATTTTATGCAAACATAATTAAGTTAATTGAAATTCATGTAAATACAAATAAGTAATATAAATATATATTAATTATTGTCAATTAAGTTGTATTTATATTTTGTAGATATAGATGTGAAAAAAGACTAATGTTAATGGTTTTAATATTTGATACTACAGTTAATTTAAAAATCCAGAAAACCAATGTTATTTCATAGTTTTAATATTTCGTTTCTGTCGTCAGTCCTCAAGGAATGCCAATTTTTTTTTCTGCTTATGGCTGATTTCGGCCATGACCTTTTAAAGTAACCATCCCAGAGTGATTTGGGAAAACCAAAATCTGGATGACCGAACGGGGATTCGAACCCGCGTCCACCCGAAGTGAAGAACTCGGAAACAACATTCTGTTGTCTAGAGGGCCAGATGACACGCAGGTCAAATGAGTCAAGTCCGTTTCTAGGTGCTCGACTTTCTCCCGTAGTTGTCGTCTATCGGTTTCCAATACTTCTCTTGCCCCTGGATTTGATATTTCTATACAGCCTGAGGACTCAATGGTTTACCACATTTCTGAATACAGTTTATAACAACGTCCATTGCACAGGACGCAGCAGTTTCCGCCTCCAAGAGTTCAATCAGCACTGCCGAAACTATCATGGCTGACGCTCCTCACAATGAAGGAGTGTTCACACATACACCTAAAGAAAATAATTTGGAAAGTCTTCGATCTTGAAAACCTCTCATTAATCGTGAGCAATCAGTTTTCGCTGATGACGTATGCCTTTTAACGTGAGTCAAGGAGCCTTCCATTTAACACGGGGACCAGCTTTCTTGAATAGCCAAATATGCATAATTTATGTTTCAGGTATTTCACAACCTGTGCTTGTGTACCCTAGGCTGTTATGTTCTCTGGCAGGGATGGATGACTCAATTTATTACTGCACAGATGTGCGATATGTTAGATTCTATGCTGTTCATACTTTCTTACGTTTGTTGCACTACAAACCTTTGAATAATTAAAAATACTACCCTGAGAAACAACAGATCCTACATTAGAAGTTAGCGTCAAATGAAAGCAAGATACGGGCATTCGAATGTGTGCCCCCAAGTCTGAAACACAGCATTATATCGGAGAAAAACATATTAAAACTTCAATCATTAAACTTTATTACCTGTCTGGAATTATTGCATCGTGGCGCTTTGAGGTATTGATATTCTTTTGTTAAAAATAATAGATAACTTTTTTTTTTTAAAATACATTCTGAGTTTATTCTTTGATTATCTCATGTAAAACTTTTTTTAACAAAGTGTTTCCATTTAACGTAAAATTAATGGAACGACGTGCCCGATAGCGGTAAGACTGGTTATGTGAAAATTAAAAACATGATATAGTGGTAATGAAATTTGTTTTTATGTTACTTATGTAACTGTACATCAATTTATTTAAATCATCAGAAAACACAAATATTATAAACTAAGAAATCAATATCTTCAGTACCCAGCACGAGTTGCAATACGTCTTGAAATATAACAGAATAGGTGGCGTTGTTATACAATTCTGGTGAACGTGTTGTCCGGGGAAGAAGCGTACCTTAAATCTCTGAAGCAGGCTAGAAATTAATGGGAGCATACGGTTAGGCATTTTCCTGCTGGAACATACCACCAGATGTGCTCTGATGAAAGGGTGTGACTTCTACCTTATGATTTTCCTCAAGCATATATTACTACATTCAGCTCCTAGTAGCCTATATCAAAAATTGTACCATAAACTGAATTACACATAAACACAAGGCTTACACGATTTTCAGTCATATGGCAACACTCACTTCCTTTCCTTTGTGTAAATTCTCTTTAATGAACGTCCCCTGACTTGTCGACGTGACGTAAGGCCGAAGGAAAAAAAATGGATTCGCATCTCCACTATTCTATCCTATAAGTAGCCCAAGCTAAAGCGGGATAAGTCTGAAAACATGATGAACTGCTGTAGATCATTAAAACATTGTCTGCAATCTGAAACCTATTGCAGGCTGAGTCATCGATGTTTCATGGTAAAGTAAATTTGCCGTCAAAGGAAGCAGACGACCATTATTCTTTACAGTGGAAGACGTCAAAATGAGAGTGAATCATCATCTGCTGTGAGGCTATACTGTTATGCTAAACCAGAATGGTCGGTCGCTTCCGTACGAAATAAGTTTCTGCCGTTCAGTGTTGTCACTACACTTCAATGCCCATTCATGCATTTCGGATGTACTCAGTACGAAAAACGAAGTGGCGGTTCGAAGATAGACTTGAAAGTAGAAAATTCATTGGTCAATGTCTAAATTCTCTCGTCAGTTGCTGCTGTACCCTCTTTCACCAAAGAGGTGTAGTGAGTACTGAAGAAATTTTTAGAGTTAACTCACCGTGATGTACTATTTGCCTGGTTTTTATACAGCCTTAAGTACTTTTTGTTAAAAAAAATGGTTTCCAGTCAAGTGCATCCTTTATACACATAACATCTATTAATATAATAAGCAAGCTGTCGCGTATGACGTCACCTGTCACGGCATGACGTCATGCAATGGCGTCACGCTTTACGGCATTATTCTTGGTAATGGACATTATTTAATAACATTTACAAGCATCCACGAATAAATTAACTGACAGAACACTGAAATAAAAGTATGTATTGCGTTAAAGTCGACATATCAATCATTAGATGCTTATATTTACATACTTTTATTTCTGTCAGTTAATTTATTCGTGGATGCTTGGAAATGTTACTAAATAACGTCCATTACCAAGAATAATGGGGTAAAGCGTGACGTCATTGCGTGACGTCATAGATTGACCTCATGCCGTGACAGGTGACGTTATACGTGACAGCTTGCTTATTATATTAAAAGATCTTTTGATATATAGAAAGTATTTCCTAAATTCTTTGTCCATAGATATTGTAAGATAAAATCTTTGTATTTCGAGCATCAATGTAGGGAATGTTTTGGTTAGATTGTTACTTAGCATGGACCAGAATTACAAATGGCATTTGACTTTACGGCAGAGGGCATGAATAATTTAGTTTTTTTTTTCAAAATATTTTAAACTGTGTCCTGTTATTGAATTTATTAATTCGTTTTAACGGAAATAGTTGCACACTGATCCCGATCTGTGCATCCTACACTACACTTAACACAAATATTACGTGGCATAATGTAAGTTTATAAAATTTATTTTAATTTCCTTTGCTTTCGCTGTGTAATATTACTGAGCCTATTATTTCAGCAACTGTGTCAGCCATTAAAACGTTTTATTATCGGTCTGAATCACGGATAACAAAAAAGAAATGTGCAAAAACCCTTGACGATTTTCTATTAAATTTATATCGCGATGCATTATTGCCACTAAAACGCGATAGAGTACATGTATTAATATGCATGAGAGTGAAGTATTGTTCTTCTGGCGACATGTTTATGGTAGTACGTGGTTAGGTTGAAATGCAACATGGACCCGGATGGAAACTGAAACCTTTTGCTACAGCGCAAGGCACGAGGAATTACACTAAGACGTGAATTGTCAGAACAATGAAAGAAAAGTATGAATTGCGTTTAAATTGTCATATTAATTATCAGTTTTTTTTAAAAATAAATGAAATCATTACATGGTTCGAATGAAAGAAGTTCCAAATTGATCGCGATATATGTGGCCTAAACCACAATTAAATATTACGTGGCATAGCATAAGTTGTTAAGATTTATTTTTTGGCATCCTTCGTTTTAACTGGTGTCAATATCTGAGCCGTTAAAATATCGATCTTCATCACAGGTATTAAGAAATAATAGTGTAAGAATCTGTGAAGATTTGCGATCAAGCTTATATCGCGATGCACAATGGCACTAACATGCGATACAGGGAATGTATTAACTCGCGGGTGATTGAAGATTTGCTTTTCTAGCAGCAATATTAGTGGAGATTGTGGTTAGGCTGAAATGCAACCTTTACCAAGTTGACAACTAAAGCTTTTTGCTACAGCACAAGGAACTATAAATTACAATTAGCTTTATTTTATAACAACTCTATTTAGTTAAACAACTGCAGAGAAATAAATTACCATAACACTCCGTTAAACCCGTAATTTTTTGACGATCTTTGGAACTAGTTTTATATATCAAAAATCCTCATATAACATTTTACATATTATGTCCTGGCTGTCATATATCACATAGGAATTTATTTGTATATTTATGTATGTATGTTATTTTTTTGTCTAGATGTTGAATTGCGCATCGCGTATAAAAGTTTATTAGATCCTGTCCTCAGTACTTTAACGGCCTGACTCACAACTTGATGCCAGGCATAGGTAAACACTCTGCAATTCCAATAACTTACTTGTCGCACCGTGCATTTCACGTCCTGCAACTTCCGAATAATTACCGCCATTCATTCAATGCACAACAGTTTCATAAACTTTAACAAAATTATGAATTTTTAAAATGAAACTCCAAATGTTCCACTTGACTGGGAAATTGCCCGTTTGTAATTTTCGATGCGAAAAAGCTGCTTATTTTAAGAATGTAACTGTGTCTCATATCAGCGATTCATCATGTCAATGATTTCTGTTTCACTACTTAAATGTCGCTATTTATCGATTCAGGATAATAGTTACAGTGTGCTGAGTAGAGGAAAATACAACAATTTTTACGAAGAGACAGTATTTATAATGCATTTCCAGATACTAAATAATGGTTTTGGACCACCAAAATTGTCTGTATCACGACCAACTTTCACAGGCCCTTATTAACTCAAAACTACGAATAAAAGTACAATAAAGTGTACTGTACTTAGTTACAACTTGAATTAATATGGGAGGGACAGTTTAGAATCGGAACCAATGAAGGCGATTTGTTATATTATTTTGAAGGAGTGAATTATTCGTTTGGATATTCTTCTGAACGGAGATGGAGAATGTAGCTGCTTTATGACTTTAGCTCTTAAGAGTAATATTGAAGACTGAATCTTTCTCGTCAGAGAAAGATTTATCTCATTGTTCTGTGTTGTCCGTTAGTGGTGGAAACCAGCAGCCAGCTACTAAGACACCAACCTGATGACGAAGTGCATATATGAAGAGAGCGTGGGAGCATTCCGTCGGCTGTCACAGACCGCACCCACAGATGTAAGCAAACGCCACAGATACTACGGGCACACCTGTTTTCTGCCGTTTTTGTAACAAAATGTTATGCGTTTCGCAGTAAAAACATTGAGGCAGCAATGTCACAATTCGTGAGCTCGAATTATAACATTTCCTTTTTTTTTTTACTTACGGCTTTACGCCTCTTCCAAGTCGAGGTCGTTAGAGACGGAAAAGGGTGGGGGAAAGGAACGGGAAGGATTTCGCCATAGACCTTTTTAAAGAAGCATTTCGGCATTCACCTGGAGTGATTTGGGGAAACAATGGAAAAACCAAATCTGGATACCCGGACAGGGATTCGAACCCGCATCCACCCGAATGCGAGGCCAGAGCGTTACCTCTCACCCATCACGCTCGGTCGATTAGTAACTTCTGTGACTTCGTGTATCAACAGCGAATCTCTTTTTCATGTTATAGATACCAAAGAACTGTATTAATCTAAAAAGTATCTCGTTTAACGTTCTCTCGCTCCTGTTTCCTTTTTTTTCCTTCAGCCGTTAGGTTGGTGGGTACTTTTTTCCTGGGAAATTTACACTGGAGGTGGTTTCCTCTTGCCTTACCCAGTGATTGCAGTATACTTACTTGTCTATTATTATGTTTTTATGACTGTGATGTGCTTGTATTCAGTGTATTTTGAATAAATGCCGGCCTATTCAGGCGTATACTTCCTAAGGAGACCAATACGACCGCCAGGCTAAACGTCCCCTTCAGACGGCAACGGACGAATCTCGATTAACAGCGTCTCATGCCCTCACTCTATAACCACGGTGAGGTTTGGAATTTAATCTAGGACTTTGATACATATTCTGGTAATTAGGAATTGCATGCGGCACCATATCTCCTACCCTGCCTGCCAAGTCCTCAAGGACTCAAACCAGCGAACCCAACCGAGCCAATGGGGCGGGTATGGTTTACATACATATTAGATAAAATAAATTCAAGAGGAACGATTTTTGCTCGTTTGGACTTTTAGGCTCCACAACAGCGGGGTCTTTATCTCCGGGATAGACTTTTACTAACTAAATCTCAAAATACCCCTTACAACCCACGTCCTCAACTAACAGATGTTTTAAATAAAGGATTATTTAGAAAAGCGAGAAATAACATTTGTAGATGTTCCGAGAAGGCGAATTGGGATACTGGAGTGGATAGGATATCGGAAGTGTCGCAGAGTGGTCCAAGCAAACGACGCACGTGGGCGTGTGGGCAGCAGAAGCCCTGGGTGTAGCCACATCCTCTGCATCTCTCCCAAGGCTTCCCTAGGTGCGTCACGCCACGCGAGTAATAGGAGACCAACCACGCCTCCACCTACAAATCTTAAATCACGAATTCGTATTTACATCAGTTATTGCAATGTATCAGCAAATACGATTTAATTAAGCTAGTTTCTTGCTATAAAGGGTGTTTCAGTAACAGTGAAAGATTTAAATTGCGCGCCATCATGGCTGTTATTATTCGATAGGTAAGATAATTGTGACAGGTCGATAGGAGACAAATAGGAGTTACTAAACATGGTGATCTACACGATACACAAATCGTCCATGTTGTTTAACTTTACTGTCAAAATCGAAGTTTGGTTGTTCCATTCGTAAACTGCGCTCAATTTTCTGAGGAAATAATGATCCAAATTCATTATTTGTGAAAAAAAAATTGAAAAATTCGAAAATTCTAGTTAAGTTGTATTCGGGAGGACGGCGGTTCGAATCCCCGTCCGGGCATCCAGATTTATGTTTTCATGGTTTCCCCTAATCACTCCAGGCGAATGCCGGAATGCTTCCTTCAAAAGGCCATGGCCGAATTCCTTCCCATTCCTTGCCCCCCATCCTTTACCGTCTCTAAAGACCTAGTTGTTATAGGAGACGTCAAGCAGTTAAAAAAAATAGTTCATTTGTTGATTTGAAACACACGACACGAGCTGATAGTGGTTGTTCTGAAGAAAACTTAGCGGCAATTCACTATAGTGTGGCTGAGATTCTCGATTCGTTATCGAGCACAAGAACTGGACATTAAAATACCCACTCTTCACTGTATTCTCAATGAATACTTGTATCTCCATGTTTACAAAATCCAATCGAGTAAGTTTTATCTAGCGTCATTTTAATCGTCCCACACATCCATGAAAACTGACAATCCAACCCAGATATGGAAACTCCGATGTCTGTATAAGGCAGAAACCATCCAAACATATTTTCGATCTTATCATACGTTTCCTTCTAAAATCCATAACTTTGGTTTTGCTTTTTGAGAGCTCACATTTATATGTTTTAACTATGGAATTCAATAGATGTAAAGGTTATTCAAACTTAAATAGTTATGAAACAGGAGAGATTCCCAATGATCTTAATAAAAGCGTCATGTTAACACTTCCGAAGAAAGCACAAACTGACAGATGTGAGAATTATCGCACTATATGTCTAAAATCACATGCCTCAGAATTTACTAGAATAGTATACAGAAGAATAAAAAGTGTAGTGGAAGATCTGTTTAGGTTTAGGAAAAACCGCGGTACAAGAGAAGCGATTCTGGCCTTGAGATTTATACTTTAAGGGTGGATCAAGAAAATCAAAGATACTTTTATGGCGTTTGTTGATTTAGAAAAAGCTTTTGATAATGTTAGGTGGGACACGCTGTTCAAAATTTTAAAGAAGTCAGGTATAAAATACCGAGATAGAAGAATACTTTATAATCATTATAAGAATCAAGTAGCTACAATAAAAGTAGATAATCATGAGAGACACACATCAGTTAAAAATGGTGTGAGACAAGGTTGTAGTCTATCCCGGTAATATTCAACTTGTATTTAGAAGTAGCAATAAATGAAGTGAAAGAATGATTTCAATGTGGCATAAATGTTCAAGAAGAAAAAATCAGTATGCTACGATTTTGTGATGACATTGTCTTGTTAGCTGAACAGGTTGATGCTATTAAGAAGTTATTGACTGTCATGAACAAAATACTGAAGGAAGATATAGTGTTGCCGTTGCACCGTAGTGCACCAGTTGACGTTCGAGATCATTTCTCCAGGTATGTTCGATTGGATTCATATCTGACGTGGAATTGTGCAGAATTTTCCTCAAACCATTCGTGTACGATTTTGGCCTTGTTGCAAGGCACATTGTCGTCCTGGAAAAGTCCATCGTTGTTTTCGCGATGAACGGTTGCAAATGGTCTCCAAGTAGCTGAATATAACCATAAACATTAAACAGACTATACCAGGATAGAGCCATCATCAGTTGCACATTACCTTGCTGACAATATAGATCCACGGCCCCAAGGGGTCTTCGAAACACTAAAATCCAATCATCAGTTCTTTTTTTTTTTAACTGTTTTACGTCTCTCAACAGCGAGGTCTTTAGAGACGGGAAAAGATGGGGGTTAGGATGGGGGCAAGGAATGGGAAGGAATTCGGCCATAGCCTTTTGAAGGAAGCATCCCGGCATTTGCCTGGAGGGATTTGGGAAACCATGGAAAACCCAAATCTGGATGCCCAGACGGGGATTCGAACCGCCATCCTCCCGAATGCGAGGCGAGAACGCTAACCGTTACACCGCCCCGCTCGGTGTCAGTTCTTACCGACTGGAATCGTGGCTCATCTGATCACGAAACTATTTCCAGTCATCTACGGTCCAACCGATGTATTTACGAGACCCTGGCAGGAGCTGCAGCAGATAACATTTTGTTAGCAGAGGAACTTGCGTCAGTATTATTTTGCCTTATCCCATTAACATAAAATTTCGCTGCACTATCCACACGTACACATATGTCATACGTCGCACATTCATTGTTGCTGTTCTCTGAAGTAGTGTTGCCTGTCGGTCAACACTAAATCGACGCATACGTCGCTGGTCTCGGTCATTAAGTAGAAATAGTCGACTACTGCGTTGTCCGTGGCGGGAGGTAATGCCTGAAACTACATATTCGCTAGTTTTCCCAAATCACTCCAGGTGAATGACGTGATACTTCGTTCAAAAGGCCACGGGAGAATTCCTTCCAGATCCTTGTCCCCAGTCCTTTCCCGCCTCTAATGACCTCTACGTCGACGAGGCGTAAAGCCATAAAAAATATATTAACGGTACACCATAAAAACTTTAGGTAGAAGAATATTAATTTCACGGACAATTTCCGAAATGGATTGTACCATGCGTCTAGTGCCAATTACCACCTAGCGTGGTGGGTGAGTGATAACGCTCTGGCCTCGCATTTGGGAGGACGCGGGTTAGAATCCCCTTCTGGGCTTCCAGATTTGGGTTTTCCATGGTTTCCCCAAAACACTCCAGGCGAATGACGGGATGCTGCCTTCAAAAGGTCATGGGCGAATTCCTTCCTGTTCCTTTCCCCCAATCCTTTCCTGCCTCGAATGACCTCGACGTCGACGAGGCGTAAAGCCACAAACAAAAATAAGCAAGCCAACTAGCATTCCGCCTTCAAAGTCTGATACTTCATATCGTGTTGCCATTATCAAGTCTAACGAAAAGGCAAATGCATCCTCTGAATTTTGGCATTTCAGTGTATCACTTTCCAATATTCTCGTATTCCCTAAACAATGCAAGAAGTTAATACACGGATGTGGACAAAGTATCGCGAATTTTGCCGTATGCCAGAACCTACAAAAGCGAGGAATCTCTAACAGGTTGAAATATCTAATAGCCAATAACCGTTATTTTGATTGTCTGTCTGCTAAAACCTAAAATAACTTTTTATTTTTGCTTAAGGTTTTTTCGCTTTGTTCACTTCGAGGTCGCTAGAGGTGACAATGGCGGCATGGAACAGGATGTAATTGGCCATAGCCTTTTGAAGGAACCATTCCGGCTTTTTCCTGCAGTGATTTCTGAAAAACCATGTAAATACGAAGTCTGGATGGCCGGACGGGGATTTGAAACCACGACTTCCTGATTGCCAGACCTTAGCGTTTACCACTCACCCAACAGGCTTTGTACCGAGCGTGGTGGGTGAACGGTTAACGTTCTGGCCTCGCATTTGGGAGGACGCGGGTTCGAATCCCCGTGCGGACATTCAAATCTGGGCTTTCCATGGTTTCCCTAGATCACTCCAGGCGAATGCCGGGATGCTTCCTTTAAAAAGGCCATGGCCGAATTCCTTCCCGTGCCTTGTCCCCAGCCCCATCCCGCACCTTAGCCGTCGACGAGGCGTAAAGCAATAAGTAAAAAAAAAGAACAGGTTTTGTGCTTAGCAACCGAAATATTTTTTATCGCTCAGCAATAGAACTTAAGCGCAACCGCCCTGCATCACACAACACTTATTAAATAATCTCGCATTAACGTAGAAAATAATAAAATGTTAAATATAGGGGTGTTTCAGTTATGACGGAGGTATGTTACGATAGCGTGTGCCGCAAATAACATTGCGTACATATTTAACGGTCTTGGAGCAGACGGAAAAGAAGATGAGTGAACGCTAGCCACTAGCAGCATTCCTCCGCCTTGTCAGTGAACGCCGAGTTTCGAGTGATACCTTAAATAGGCAGTAATTAGTGGCGAACAGTTCTCAGACGCCGGCCTTGCACTGTGAAATATCCGAATGGAAACTTTGTTGCAAGTGAGACCTTGTGTAGTTCAACGGCTTGGCAAAGCCGTTCGCAGACGCGCTAACTCACCAACCACACACGACCTTCAGCCTGCAGTCTCACAGCGCCGCACTCGCCGTCTCAATGAACATCGATTTCGCTGTCTCCACCACTAACCAGCAGACATCATGTAATGGGCTCATAAATTTTTCCCCGTTTACGACCTTAGCGGATAAACGTTCCTTAACGTTCACCCACAATACTTTTCCGATCGATTAACATTACCTGAGAACTAAAACGTGCTTTTCCATGGAGATTTTATTCCAGTTTGAATCACGATTTGCATAATTATTCAGCTGAAATTCTATTACTGGATAAATGTTTCTAAATTTTACGTCTAAGAGTATTGAGTAACTGTTAATAACACATCGTTGCTTAAGCAGGGTGTAGAATTAAGCATAGTGAAGTTTAGGAAGGTACAGTAAAATGTTAGAAATTTTAACTGATGGTAAAAAATATTGAACTTGAATTGCAGAAGAGCTACACTTTAACTAAGAGCCAGATTAAGAAATAATTTTTTTATCAACAATTTTTGCAACAACGAGAGAAGATTGTAATGCTTACTCTGGTCGGAATCTATCTATTGTGTGTGACATGAACAGGGTACAGTTTATGATAAGGAACAATACATACCGTTTATTAACGTGTTGAATCAACATTATCGTTTAAAAACAGTTAATTCCATCTTGGTACCGAGTAAGCAAGATATTCAGAAAGAGTGGCGTTAGTGTGAAACAGTATGTAATAATCGTAAACGAAACTGCGGTCGTTCTACCTGAAGTAAACATGTACTTCCTTCTAACCTATGAAATAAATCAGCACCGGGAACATAAATAGTATTAGTTTTGTTGTTAAAAAAAGAAGAAAAAACAAAAACCTTGAAGACAGAACCCCTAGACACACTCAAAGCGGGTCTCTAATATTTAATCTGTCACCTACATCCGTTTAGGTATGTTATTCCATGAAGGATAACTAATTTCGTTTTCATCCTGACCGAGGAGGAAGAGATAAAATTTTCATTAGCAAAAAAATTTGCGTATATAGGGTCATTCAAAAAGAAGGAACAGATTTTTCATTTTTATTCCTCACAAATTATAAAAGACACAAGTACGTGCCAGTCAGAGGAAAGTTAAAAGTTTTACTGTATACATACGATATTAACACCACCAGCAAGCCTGTACTCCATTTCTTGCTAACTTCTTCCTTTGACGTTCGAGGACGTAAATATGTTTATGAAGAGGTGGTAATTTATTGAACTTACGGTGGAAAGTTCGAATCACATCAGCAATGAATTCACTTTTTGCATAGTGTAGCACACAAAACGGCTTCTACTGTGGCACCATCATTTCCGTGGTGGCAGCGAACGTAACTAATAGGCGGGGGTTATAAACTTTGAACCTTCTTCTATTCAGTGATACGTGGCATATATTTGTATCTTTTATAATTTGTGATAAATAAAAATGCAAAATCTGCTCTTTCTTTTTGACTAACCCTTTATACGCAAATTTGATGTGCCTGATTGCTACCATCAACATCTTACCGAGTCTAAGAGCAGTTCATCAGAGACGACTCTCAACAGAATCGTACTATTGATGAGCGTAAAATTTGCTACAACAGTTCCAATCAACCACCACTGAATAATTAACGATAACGTGCTTAAATCTGTGAAAAAGTGAAACCCGAGGAGGAAACAAGTGCCAGAAAAAATTAACGCTGTTAATAAGTGGAGCGTCTAGTGGTGTCCATGTCGGATGGTGGAGACTTCACTTTCTCTGGTCACAGTGCAACCGAACGGAACGGAACTAACTCTTCACTCTGCGCGCATCGTATGCTTCCGCTTTCCCTCTTTTTTCGTTACTTTTTTTCTCCTCGCGTGCAGCGAAGATCTCAGGCACTTGGTTTGAGTGTGCACTTCGATCCTTTCGTTACGTGATGAATGTAATGATGCAGTCATCTTAAGTACCTAATTCAAGATGCTGTGCATCGTGAAGATAGATGACTCGCGAGATTTACATTTTACTACCACAAATTTTCTTGTAAACGGGAACTTAAGCTGGTGGGGAGATGAGTTTCTACCAAAGTTATGACGTCAATATCATTTTCTCTGGCTATTACGCGAAGATCTTGAGCCTTTTCTAGGGTTATATCTATTTTCACTTCCAGATTGTGAATGTCTGTTCATATATTGCTAGTTCCATCGGTTTCAGACGTTTCTTTTGAACTCTAGAACAACCGTTGGTTAGAATGTGTATGTGTGCAGACTTTATCCGAAATCCTGCTTAGCTCCCCGTTGTCCAATCAAATCTTTGCTCTTTTTCTAGTTTTTTTGTTAGCTGTGATTCTTAAGCCATGCGACCAATGATAACAAATCACAAATATTGCTAAGGACGTATCTCAACATTTTTTTTTTACTCTTTACTTCTTAAAGATTTCGCATTCCCGCATATGAATCAGTATATTAGGCTATTTGCCGCAATAATTTTGTCTGAATTGGAATTTAATACTGCTACTGTTTATTGATTCATTGTACGCTTTAGAAGTTTTTTCCCCATTCACATCTTCGAACAAATAAAACCAGAAATAGGACCTGCTCCTGATACAAAGTATTCCGAACTTTTGCTCTTACGTTTGCAATTTTCCACGTATAGGCAGAAAAAAAGATGTTTTATATTGATTAAAGTTATTTTCTCTCTGACATTGCTAAATGGTACCGCAATGTTTATCGCCAAATACTTCTTTTTTATGGCTTTACGGCTCATCGACGTTGAGGTCATTTGAGACGGGATGGGATGGTGACAAGGAACTCGAAGGAAGTCGGCCATGGCCTTTTGAAGGAAGCATCCCGGCATTTGCCTGGAGTGATTTGGGGAAATCGTGGAAAACCTAAATCTGGATGCCCGGACGGGGATTTTAACCGGCGTCCTCCCTAATGCAAGGCCAGAGCGTTAACCACTCACCCACCACGCTCGGTCAAATACTTCTACTGTGCAATTATACACTGCAGTATTCAACCTGACGATCCTTATTCGTATCATTAGATCAGTCCCCTAAAGAGTTTCTTTTTAAATACGGCGGGAAACAACCAATGAGCGAAATTTTCAAGTTTGGAGTTGTCAGTATACCGAATAGAGACTTACATTAGATTACTTCTTGAAATTAGATTTGCGTCAGGTTGAAGCCTCGTGTGGTCGTGATGGCCTGGTGTAAGGGTTTTTACTGGCTGCGCATTCCACCCCGGTCGTAGCCACCTTAAACTAATTCGGTGTTCCTACTGGTTGTAGTGGACCTATAGTTTAACGTGGAATCCGAACAACCCAAGCACTCTGGTGTAATACACATTAAACAGAAATCTGTACCAGAGGGAAAGGCCGGGTTAAATGCCTTATAAAATACTCGTTGAGACGAGGATTCGAACCGAGGACCTTTCGAGCTCCAACCAGATGCCTTAACCACCCAGCTACCAGACCACTTGGAATTACGTAATAAAAGGAGATATTTTTTATTACTTTTTTGTAAAGTTCCTTATTTTCATCAATACTGAGATACATAGGTATTAGTGCAGGACGTTTATAAAGAACCTAGAGTTCCACCAAAAATCTGAAAAAAAAATTTATGTTAAAAAAATTCTAGTATTTTCATCATTACTGAGATACATAGGTATAAGTGCAGGACGTTTACAAAGAACCTAGTGTTCCAACAAAAATCTGAAGAAAAAATGTGTTTAATATCATGTATCTTTACATAAAACAATATTTAAATCTAAAATTTCATAGTATTTTCGTCATTACAGAGATACATAGGTATTAGTGCAGGATGATTACAAAGTACCTAGCGTTGCAACAAAAATCGGAAAAAATGAGTCAATATCAAGTACCTTTACATAAAATAATATTTAAATGAGAAATTTCCCTAGTATGTTAAACAGCCGGTAGGAACGGGTTGCTTTGACCGTGACAGCCCGCCAGCTAAGCGGTGAGACTTGATGAATGAAGAATGGGCTTACGTGGCGTGAGCACTTGTGACTCAGTACATGCCGGCTCTTGCCCGAAAATGCACTGCTGTTTGTATTTGCTCCGGCGGTTATCGTGTGCAAATGAGAACCTTCGGTAGTACAAAGTTACCTGACGTTCTGAATCGGTGTTTGTCGTAATGTTTAGCGGTACTTAAACACTTCTGCCCGCTGTCTTAAGACAGCCGTACATCATCCTCCAGACAGTACTTGACACGCTAACCCGCAGAAACACATCCCATTCTGTCTGCTTTGTGAGCAGTTAACTTTCGGACGGGCGCAGGTTCTATGCGCGGTCAGGCCAACCAGATTCGGTTTCCCAAAATCACTCATGGAGCGTGCTGGGTGAGCTGGAGAACGCAGGTTCGAATTCCCATCCATATATCCAGATTTTCGTTTTCAATATATTCCCTAAATCATTCCAGGTGAAAGTTAGGATGGTTCCTTCAAAAGGCCATTTCCGAATTCCTTCCAGTTCGTTGCCTCAAGACATTTCCCGCCTCTAATACCATCCACATTTCCAGATTTGGGTTTTCCATGTATTCCCTAAATCATTCAACATGAGAGTCAGGATGGGTTCCTTCAAAAGACCATTGCCAAATTCGTTCCAGTTCGTTGCCCTCAAGTCCTTTCCCGCCACTATTTATTTTATTTATTTATTTATTTATTTTCCATATGCAACTTAGCCCAGCACCTAGTATCTAATCTGGGCCCTTATTTCCACTCATTTACATTTTACATATGTTTGTATCTTATATATATATATATATATATATATAACATATTAACAAATAAACAATGAATGAAAGAAAATTTTTGATTCAATTTCCAATAACTACTACATCTACTGTTATTAAACAGAATGGGTACCACACCACTACTAAATCTACTACTACTGTCACTAATATTACTGCTAACATTACTACTGCTACTACTAAAACCATTACTAATACTACTAATTCTACTATTACCACCACCAATTGTCACAGCCGCACTTCGGTCCACTATTGTTCATTTTTTCCTTGGTGTTTTTGTGCGCTCCAAAGGCAGAGTCCCCTGGAACCGGCAGCAAAGTCAGCCGCCCAGGCCATCAAGAGTTGACCTCCTGGAATACCAAGACGGCCCAGTTGTCACTCAGAAGACGGCCTCTCTGGAGCACACTGAAGTTCTCCGACGATTGATGCTGCTCATTGTCGTGGGATATCTTCCGTCAATCCGGTGTAATTGGGTTCTCCTCTTCTGCTATCTGTGGCCTTTGATTTCGCTCGGCATTTTTCCTTTTTATAAATTTCTCCTTCCAAAATTTTGAGGCTAGATCAGCTGCCTCGTCCAGCAAATGCCACAAACTTTCGTCGCGCAGAATGTCAAATATGCTCCTACCTTGCAGCCGAGCTTGTTGGTGTTCTCTCAAACTGGCTGTTATTTCACACTCCCATACCACGTGCTCCGGCGTACTCTCTTCACCACATTCGCACCTGTCCGAGTCCACAATATTTCGACTTCGGAGCCAGCTATTGTATGGCCCGTGACCTGTAATGTAGTGTACCAATCCGGGAGAGGGTTGAAGGTACTTCAACTTTAGCCTCTCCTCTACGGATGGGAACATATCGTATGCTCTTCGACCTGTTTCACTGTTGTTCCATTCTTGTTGCCATTCCGCCAATAGAAGCTTCCGAATGTGCGTCTCCGATGTTACTTCGCTGCCTACAATTTCTGCTACCTTATCTTGTTTCCCTTTTCTGAGCCAGTATATGGCACCCCGTTTCCTTACTTCAAGGTCCAGTGGCCATACACCAATGGCAACGGTTAATGAATTTGTTGCCACGGTTCTGTACGCTCCTGTCAATCTTAAAAGTATTCCTCGTTGGACACGTCTGACTCGCTGTTTTAGTTTTACTTTTCTTAGATGCTTTGCCCACACACTTGCTGAGTAGCCCACTAAAGAGGATAAAATTGCGTCATGGTATAGTCTTATTGTTTGGACTGGAACAGTAAATTTTCGTTGGCCAATATTAATGATTTTATTCATGACCGCCACTGCTCTTGCTATTGTCATCTCTAAGTGGGATTCGAAGTTTAAACGTTCATCCAATTGAATGCCTAAGTACCTGCACACTGGGTTTCTACGAATTGATTTACCGTCGATTCTTATAGTTGGTTTTCGAGTCAGCTTGCCCTTGAGCAACATAAATGTTGTTTTATGTGGTGCTAAACTCAGTTTGACTTTACTGCACCATTGGCTAAGGCAGTTAAGTACTAGATTACTATTGTACTCAATTTCTGCTCTTGTTGCTCCTTCCACGAGTAGTAAAATGTCATCAGCAAAAGCTATTAGACCTAGAAGTTCAGGTATTCTTTGTAATAGTTCAATCACTGGTTCCATCCCTATATCCCAGAATATGGGACCGCAAACGGAACCTTGCGGGCATCCTTTAGTAAGTATCTTCGTGATGAACGAGTTCTGGCATCTCAAGGAAGCAGTTCTAAATCTGCAATAGTCCCTGAAGGTGTAAAATAATCTTCTTGGACAACCAATCTCCCTCAGCCGTTCAAACAGAGCGGGCCACCATAAATTGTCGAAGGCTCCCGAAATATCAATAAATAAGCCTACTACGTAGTTTTTTGTACTGCTACAAATTATTTCCATCGACCGATTTATGGCATCCTCTGTCGACTTCCCGGTTCTAAATCCATATTGACTAGGATTCATTCCCTGAACCTCCCGGTGGCTTTGTAATTTTTTGCATAGAATCTTCTCTTGAACTTTGCCAAGCACATTCAATAAACAAATCGGCCGGTATGATTTCGGTTGTAGAGGATCCTTGTCGTCTCCTTTCTTTCAGAATTACCACCTCGCTTTTCTTCCATATTCCCGGAACTCTACCCTGATATAGACATTCGTTCAGGAGCCTGCATAGGACGGGGGTTAATTTTATGATTAACTCCTGCAGGACCTCGGCTGGAATTCCATCTGGACCGGGAGCCTTTCCTTTTTTCATTTTGTTTATCGCAGTTATTACTTCTTCGGGTGTAATATTATTTCCTTCCTCTTGACTCCAGCAGGGCTGCCACATGTTCCTTCGTAGTGTAGCTTGTTCTACTGTTTCTTCTTCCGGGTTGTCATCAGGAAGCAAAACTTTTAATAACTCCTCCGCTGAGTCTCTCCAATTCGTGGTTAATCGTCCATCTGTTCTTTTTACTGTGGATAATATTGTGGGAGGCCTGATTTTACCTGCAGCTATTTTGTAAGGAATACCCCATGGATTGTTCATGAGGTTTTCCCTCACAAAGACTTCCCAGCATTTTTGTTTTGTCTCTCTCATCGCGTCTTTGAAAATCTGCCTCTTCTGCCTGTAGTTTCAAGGAGGAAACTTCTATCTGCTGCCACCATGCTTTGTTGATACATTCTCCTAGCTCTTCTCATGTTTAGTCGTAGTTTTTTAAGTTTTTCTGTCCATATTTTGTCAGTGGGATCTACTATCTTTTTTAGTGGTATCGCCCGTTTCATGGCACTTTGTATTGCAGTTGTCAGCTCTCTTGCGGCTTTGTCTACATCGAAGTGGTTTTCTGGCAAATCCGGTGGAATGAACACATTCCTTAATTTTCCCCATGCAGCTTTCTTGATGTTATATACTGTTTTAATGTTTCTGTTGCCACTGTTTTCTTCTGTCTGCATTCTGCCCAGTTCAAAGACAATCAAATTGTGATCACTTGTTGTCATGTTGTCAAGCACTCTCCAACCCCAAAGCAAATTCCCCGCATGAATGTTTGTAATTGTTACGTCGATATTTGTTCTTGCGCCAACACTGTTACAGAAAGTAGGAGGATTATGTGCTTGGTTTCTAACCTCTAGACCCAATTCGCTTAACAGTTCTTCTAGAAGTTGCCCTCTCCTGTCAGTCTTCTTGCTGTGCCAAAGAGCAGACTTTGCATTGACGTCCGCTGCAATAACTAGTGGATAATTTCCCAGAGCTGCATCTATCTGCCGTATTCTATCTAAGTATGGGAAGATCTCGTCACTGTACTGGAAATACATGCTTACCATTATGAAGCTTCCCCATGCTGCTCCTATCTCAGCACATACTGTGTGTTCATCACATAACTGCGTAATTTTTGTAACTGTTATCTGTTTATTTAAAACGATTATTGCTGCCATTGGGTTATTGCCCTCTGTGATTATTCGTGATGTTACAGGCATGTGCGGGATTTTGCTTTGCCAGGAGTACGGTTCTTGTAGACAAATAATATCTGATCTCAATTCCTCAGCCACCTTTCTGATTTCATGTAGAACCATGGCGTTTCCTTTAGTATTCAGCTGAGTAACTTTTAACATAGAATTTACGGGTGTCTTGTGTGCACATTGCACTGGGGCCAAGGTAGTCTTGTATCTAGCAGAATGCGTCCATGGGTCATGACAAACTGCTTGTATGTTTCCTCAGGATCAAATATTTCTCCTCTTCTCTCAAAAATCTTGTGAACTAGTGTCAGGAGCTGAGATGGATCTGTTGGAAAATTTAGTGACCTCAGTTGTATTCTGTCGATTGCCGAAGGTTGCGGGAACGTTATGTTTTTACCGCCAGGATGGAGGACTCTTGTCAAATGTCGGAGGGCAAGTGTAAGTGTATGCACTTCTTCGAGTCTAGTTAGCCGAAGTGTATCCTCAAAATCGGCGTACAATACCGCTGGATCTGCAGTAATGGCATTCGGTTGACTTTTCACAAAGTTCGGGTGTTTTATTTGGTTGGTACGCATACTTGGTTTGCGAAGATGATATTCATTTTCTTTTGAATATCCGCCACTAATAACCTCGAATTCGACAAGGTGAAAAGCAATAACAAAACAAAAGCCAAAATCAGTTAAGACATTACTACAGATTCCATTAAAGGCCAATGACAAAACCCCTTGCCGTTCCTTTCCCCGTCCCCTCCAATCTGTTCCTGGCTCGAATAACCCCCACGTCAACGAGCCGTAAAGCCCTATCTATTCTACCAGGCTGATCTGTAAAGTTCTCTGAATACTTTTGCCTAGGTTAGTACAGTATCCATACCTTGGTGTTGGATTATTATACAGAATGTACCTAAGTAACTTCTAGATGATACTGAAGACAGATCCTCATTATACTTCGGTGAAATATCGTGTCCCTTATGAATAATGTACCATATAACGTAAATTCAGAATGCTTCTTAGACCATCCACGTATATTTAAATGAAGTTTTATTTTATCAATCGGCATCAACCGGTGTTTTGCTCACCCATATCTTGGTGAGCGTAGTCTTTTGTTTTTCTTCTTGCAGCAAAACATGAAAGTCTCTAGTGTAGTATTTGTAACCTTTCCTATAATTAAATTTCACACTTTCGTTACGCTCATTTTTGACTTAATATTTAATGCTGTGGTATGATTAAGGTTTCAAATATGTTCTAAAGTGCTATATTTGAGGAAACTGTCAAAATAAATAAGCAAAGATACATAGTCAAATAACAATACTAACGGAATCCAAAGGTTCGAGTGTTTACCTGTGTTATAGCGAGATCTTTGGTGCGTATCTTTAAAGGAGTGTTCGTCTGAGATTTAGTGTTATCTGTGCCGTCTATCCGTTCTCGGTAACCGAGTTATCGTTTCTTGCTTCACTCTCTGGTCACGTAAAATCATATGATGTACTGCAAGATGAAAACTGGACTTTAAGCTTTCAAACCGTGAAAACCTCATCCGCTTTGGTTCGATAGTTTTTGCGTGATGTCTGGAAAAAGGGATAGACAAACACGTGCCCCTTTCAGACTGGTGATAGTATAGAAAAGCCTAAATGTAAATAAGAGTATCAGTCAAGTTCCTGGTATAGACAACGAAGAGTTTCAGATATTTCTTTCATGTGGGAGCGTGCACAAACGACGTGGCTCGGCCCAAGGGGGGGGGGGGGGAGTTGGCTGAAATGCTACGCTGGGCTACGGGGGGGGGGGGGGTTCCGAGCCAGGCTCCGTAGCTTTCCTTTCATAACATTTTTCACAATTAAAATGAGGAACAGAACACACAACAGCATGTGAATATTTATTTCCCTCAGTTAATTTACAATCGTCTGACAAGAGAAAACAGTACAAAATGTCTTCTGGAATCAAAAGGGAAAAAAGCTACGTGCTACGTGGGACGTGGGAGGGGGGGGGGGGGAGAGGCAAAAGTCACGTAGGGCTACGTGGGGGGAGGGGGATTTACAGTAGGCCAAAATGGAGCTACGTGGTTTATGCACGCTCCCTGTCTAACAAGGAGAGGCCACCTATAGTAGAATTCAGGTTCGATTCATACTGTGTGTAATAAAAGCTCATGTCCAGAGGTGTAGTGTGGCAAAGCAGTAACATGCGCTTCTTCCCCGTTGTCGGCATTGAAACATTCTGTTGCATTCAATTACTGCCTACGATAGGGAGAATCAAAGGGTCGCGTGGCGCAGTACACAAGCTTTCGCCCGCTGTCACCGGATCGAATCTCACTGCTGGCAATTTTTTTATTATTAAAATGTGTATGCAGATAATACCCGGCAATCAGTTTCAACAACTATGCATATAATAAGTTTTTTTCAAATGCCGATTGTTGTAAAAACGTGATGCTTTATTATGTTGTTTGCAAACAAAGTTATAACTCAAAAATAGAAATATTTGCCGTGGCAAGTATGAAATACAAATATCGTTACTCGACCGCTACTGTTGAGGGATATATGTTCATTCCCGCACCTGGGGACGGGAAGTTCTAAATCAGACGCCGTCGGTTTTTCCAAAACAACAAACATTTAAAAAAGTAATTATATTCATAATTGTTAAAACTAACTGCCGGGAATTATCTGTACACATATTTGAATAACTAATTAAATTAAAAAAGTGCCGCAACGAGTTTCGATCTGGTGACGACAGGTTTATGACGCAGAGAGCTTGCTTGGTACACTACGTGCCCCCTCAAATTTACATAACGTAGAAAGTATTTGAATGCAACGGAATATTTCAATGCCGATTTTCTCGACGGCGCCGAAAAAGTCCATGTCACTACTTTACCACATTACACATCTGGTAATGAGCTTTTGTTACACACAGTATGAATTAAATCTAAACTTCACAATAGCCGGTCTTCCCTTGTAAGTGCTGCATCAGATGAAGTTGGAAAAAGACGGGATAGAGAGGCAGATGGGTATCAGAGTAACTGTAGGTCTTTAGTCTACCGGGTGAAATGACTGTGGCAGTACACATTAAGTTTTGATTGTTTCATACACTTTTTCTGTATTAATTGCGTACATGTTTATTCGACAACTATGATTTCTCGCAATCACAAAATGAATTTACTGTTCACCGCTTATTCAATGCGGTTAACAACATATTTTCACTACGGCCACATGCGTTCCATAACTTCAGACGATGCAATTCGTTTCAAAATCACATTTCCGATAAAATTACCAGAATACCCCATTTTTCCTGCATTCCTTGTGTATAAAGGGAGGCAACAGTATTTTTTTTTTTTTGCTTTAAACCTTATCGACACCAACGTCAATAGAGTTGGGGAAAGTACTGGGGACTAGGAACGGGAAGGAATTTGGCCATGGTCTTTTGAAGGAAGCATCCCGGGATTCGCCTGGAGTGATCTAATGAAACCATGGAAAACTCAAATCTGGAAACCCGGACGGGGATTCGAACCCACTTTCTCCCGAATGCGAGGTCACAGCGTTAAGAAGTCAATAACAAGTAACGAAGTACAAGCTAATTCTAGTAAAGTGGATGATCACCTATCAGGCAAATGGATAGGATTATAACGTGGATAATGATGATGAGCTGATTAATTTTTACTTTATTTTTGCTGGCTATGGAATAGTTTGAAATCAGAAGTATATGGTATCTAGCACCATTCAGTAGTGCACATTACTCCCTGCGTTGAAGGAAGAAGAGAAAAAGTAACTGATTTTTGTATGTTATCAATACATAGAGAAGAAGTTCATATAATAATTTTTGTTATAGTTTAAATAGAATTTACACTTCGTCCCTACAGGTTACTGTAAAGTATCTTACTCACGAAACGCAGTATAGCACCAATATAATTCTACATGCAAACAAGAAGTTACCTGCTGTAAGATATGTCTTAAAGCCATGTATATACCGTAATAAACCATTTCTACAGATGGGAGAAAGTGTTATAAATTATGTTACTAAAAAATTTAGTGTTATTTGATTTGTTGATAGCACTGAGGTACTTAAGGTAAGTGCATGTGCCGGTAATAATAATTTACTGTGACCTAAAAGACGTAGTGTCTTACCAGCTGCACAACCAGCCGTCTTAATCAACCCGGTAACCCTACCGCGCATAGGGGATATGCAGTTTAAGGCAGAGTATATTAGCGTACTTCCATTAACAAAGAAAGGCCTTAGTAGGGTTGAAGGTCGGTTTTAAGGTCTGTAAAATTTTTAACGGACACTCTATTATCAGCTTCGCCTTGTGCAGATAGGTGGAGAGGTTTCTGAAACATATTCAAGAACTTCAGCATGTGTAAGGTTTTCAGGTTCTACATTCTGAAATCTATTTGCCAAGTGACAAGGTATTTAATGATCCATCAACAAAACCGAGCGTGGTGGGTGAGCGGTTAACGCTCTGGCCTCGCATTCGAGAGGACGACGGTTCGAATCCCCGTCCGGGCATCAGATTTGGGTTTTCCATGGTTTCCCCAAATCACTCCAGGCGAATGCCGGGATGCTTCCTTCAAAAAGGCCATTGCCGAATTGCCCACAGTCCAATCCCGAATGACCTCGACGTCGACGAGGCGTAAAGCAATAAGTAAAAAAAAAAAAAAATCAACGAAATATGGGAGGTGGTACACATGATTTTCCGCAGTTTTAAGGGCGTACCGTATTTCGAAAAATTATTAATAATTACATCAAAAAATGATACTGCATTTTAACCATATACACTAATCTTGAGTTGTATACTCCCAAGTTTTATACGACATTTCAAATCCGCCAACTGTACCCTTGCCCCTGTCGTATATGACAGCATACTTTAGATGGCAGCCTGGCACATTGTTTTCTGTAGCTGTAAAACACTGTAACAAATGACCACGGGGATTGTTTACAGCGCATTATGGCTGCGTTTTGTGCTTGAATGTCCCTTCACATTTCTGCCCGTTTTATTTGGTTTCTTCAAGTAACTAATTTTTCAAGAAATTGCAGTCAATTACAGCATGGGATACGGGTACTCTCCGAAGAACGATTAGCGGTACTGAGACTGCTTCACTGTGTAACTGGGCCAGATGCGCACTCGGCGTAACATGAGAACGCCAAAGTATTCCCGTTTCCTACTGTGCATTCTCTACTCTTACCCCGCGGTACGCATCTGAAAGCGGAGATTGTCGTTGTGTTTCAACATTCTTTGGTTTACCAACAATGCTAATAATACCAGTCACATAATAATAATTGATAAAAATAATTGATAAAATTGCGAGCAACGCACGCTCCGGTGGCAATCTCCCTACATACCTATCCTTCTCCCTTCCTCCTCCAGCCCACTTTTGCACTCAGCCAATTTTTATTTTAAATTGTTTCAGTGTTTTCGGTAAATTATTCATCACTTCTCTTGGTAATTTATTCAAAACCCTTTCCTATAAAAGAAAATTTTCCCATTCCCTTATGCCTGGGTCATGGTCATCTTTACCCTTCCAAGCATCTCTCTTAATTTTTCCACCAATATCTTTCCAAGCTACATCACCAATATAGGACTTGGATTCATTGGAATATAGAAGGAGCGTGACGAGAGTCATGAGAATGTACAACTCCAGCTCCTTTACCATATTAGTTACCGATTGTGTTTTGCGGTAATTTCCAAAGACAAATCTGGCAGCCCGTCTCTGCACTCCCTCTAACTCCTGTATTTGATACCCAAAATGTGGGTCCCATACTACACAAACATATTCGAGCAGTGGTCTGAATAGATTTTTTTTTTTTTTTAACAGTTTAACGTCCCTTTTTAACAACGTGGTCTTTAGAGACGGGAAAGGATGGGGGCAAGGAATGGGAAGGGATTCGGCCATGGCCTTTTGAAGGAAGCATCCCGGCAATCACCTGGAGTGATTTGGGGAAACCATGGAAAACCCAAATCTGGATGCCCGGACGGGGATTCGAAGCGCCGTCCTCCCGAATGCGAGGCCAGAACGCTATCCGTTACACCACCACGCTCGGTGTCTGAATAGAGTCTATACCCCAATTCGCCTACCTTTCTAGTGCATCTCCTCGTCACTCTTTCCAACAGGTCCAGGATTTTCAACCCTTTTCCTACTACCTGTCCAATGTGTCCTTCCCAGTTAAGTCTGCTATCAAATGTAATGCGGAGGTATTTACATTTCGAGTCTTCAATAAGTAACTCCTTCCCCACTTTATAATCATATCAACCATCAGCTTTTTATCTGTGTACCTAATACTGGCTCTTCTTTGCATTTATATTCATCCCATGTTGACTCACCCAGCTAGTTATCCTATCTAGATCACCCTGCAGCGTTTAAGTCTTCTACACTTTTGATCCTTCTGTATAAGATTATGTCTTCTGCAAACAATCTAACTTCTGACAGTAAACCATAAAATCAATCATTCATTAGAATAAAGAATAGCAATGGTCCTAATACACTACCCTCCTTTTAAAACAGAATGGAACTTTGATGCACAAACTGAGTAGATTTCCCGGTACAAGACACCCATTCCCGATGTTTGTGTCTTCCTGGATGTTTATGCTCTAAATTTCAATACGTAAATTATTTAAACGGCAATGCCTTAGCTTTGCGATTGGTGCACTGCCTTAGTGACAGAAATAAATTGGTTACTACGCATGGACTACTAGCTGTTAATTTCGTAGTACTTACTTCATCTAAAACCACAAGCCAAGTCAAAAATAATGATTTGCAAAATTCCATTGAGACTATTACTAAAATCAGTCTCTTCACTTTGGCATTAAATATTGCAAACTGCGAAAGGTTGTCTTGATTAAAACGTTAATATAAGGAACACTTTAAGCTTTCCTAATTAGAGTACTTAGTTAACTGTCTTCCACAACCAGGTCAGCCTACGAAGAATCAGACCGAGCGTGGTAGTGAGTGGTTAACACTCTGGCCTCGCATTCGGGAGGACGCCGGTTCGAATCCCCGTCCGGTCATACAGATTTGGGTTTTCCATGGTTCACTCCAGGTGAATTCCAGGATGCTTCCTTCAAAAAGTCCGTGTCCACATTCCTTTCCCGTTCCTTGTACCAATCTCATCCCGCCTCTAATTACCTCGACGTCGAAGAGGCTTAAAGCAAAAAAAAAAAAAAAAAAGAAGAATTAGACCGTATATTAACATTTCCATTCTGCAGGAAATTATTTTCATCTCGAACAGTTTTAAACTGCTGCTCATTTAACTTTGAAGTTAGAACACTGTTATCTAATCAGCCTAAATCAGGGGTGGCCAAAACACGGCCATCGGGTTGCATGCAAACCGCATTGAACATTTTAGCGGCCCGCGAGATTCATCACACTTTTACAAAATATTTTATTTTATAATGGCCAAAGTAGTGAAAACCAATGTATTAAAAAAATACATTATTTGTGCATCCATATATTCAAAAATTAACTGACGATGTTATGAGAAAAAATTTTAAAATAATTATCTTGCGAATAAATGAAGTATGACAGATATTGCCTGTTTTATTTATGAATTTACAGTTATGAGTTTCCAGAACAATTAAATTATATTCACTCCAAAGGAATGTCTATAGTGAGCATAACTCTAATATGGGGATATATAATTTTATATAGCTTATGATACATTTCCAAAGTGGCCCACAAGATCATTTGGGTTGGCCACCCCTGGCCTAAATAATAGGAACAATTGTTAAGAAGGAATTAAAATCACTGTTTCAAAAACACTTTATTTATTCAGTAACTTCATCTAGTAGGAAAAATCAATGTTTCAACATGCGTAACATCACTCATTGACATGATTACAGACTCACATTACAATATTTTTAATATCTGCATACTACGTGTTAGCATTACGAACGTTCGCGCCCCACTCTGAGCTACTTATGATAGCAACAATCAAAGATCTTAACACTACTTATCAATACTATCTTATTCTAGATTGATCTAGATTTATAAGCATATACAATTAATTAGGTAAAATAATAATGATTCGTGGGGTGTGATATATCACAACACATTTGTTATTAAATTCACTATTTGACGGGTTCAGGGTTTTCTTTTCTTCTAAACCACTTCTCATTACTGAACCGAAGCTTCTACCTTTGTTTAACGACGGAGAATTCCTGCTTATTCTAAAACTAAAAGAATTTTTCATTTAGGTTTGTCTCTGGAAATTACCGTAGCTGGAGTTGGAATATAGAATGAGCGTGAAGAGAGTCATGAGAATGTACAATTCCTAATACTAGAACACAATATCTTTCCAAGCTACATCACCAATATAGGACAATCGGTAACTAATATGGTAAAGGAGTTGATAAACAATTTACTAGAAACGTTGAAACGGTTTAAAGTTGAAATTTGTAGAGACGAAAAGTAGGTGAGCAAAGGAAAGTGGAAGGAATGGGTGTATAGGGAAATTGCTACCGATCGTGCGCTCCATCGCAATTAAATTAAATGCTGAGCAAACTGAACCATTTGCCAAATATCTTCGTAAATATGCATATCACTGTGCCGAACACATACAGAATATTTTGGTATAATATTACATTACTACAAGAAAAATTTAAACACTTAAACATAAATACGGGAGTACAAATACAATACAACTCAGACCAGCAACTATATTTAGGGAATATTCCCAAAACCATGTGTTAAATATGATCCTCAGCTACTCTTAAGTATATCAGAAACATATCTCTATACAGGTAAAAACCATTAGTTGGCAATATCATCTTCTTTCGTATCATCACTTACAGGTATTTTCATCCACCACAAAAATTTTCTGTTTTATCCACTGAAGGAATCGCAGTTGTTAATTAAAACATTCAGAAAGTATTAAGAGCCCTCATATTTAAATTTAAATCGGTTACTTAGTAAAAATTAGAACCATCGTCATCTGCGTTATGATGATCTCAGATTTCGAATCAAGAATGAATCATGATTGAAATGTGGACACTCTTTTATATTCTTTAGTGTCCAGGTTTACTAAAAAAACGTAAAACAACTAACACACTATTGTTTTTTTTTAAATTTTAATATCTGTCCTTGTGCTATCTTTCACGCAATTTAAGTATTACTTGTCGAAGTTTTCGGACCTCAGTAATGCGGTTGATTTTTGACACGTTATCGATCATCTCTGAAAGCTATCCCCATTTTCAACATTGTCTCAGAAAACTGTCTGTTAACTCTACCACAAAGTCTTAAAGTTTTTCGTTATGATTTGTAAGAAACTTAATATTAAAGTATTGTTTCACAGTTGTATGAATTTGTGAATCATAGCAATGTTATATACTGTACGCTGGTTATGCGACGACTGAAATAAAAACGGTTCACTCCACATCAGACAATGCTACCAATTTCGGAATCTCCTTCTATTATTAAAATTAAAATTACAAAAATTAAATCTGTACCTTTCTTCCAGCAAAGTTGAAAATCTGATCACAGCTACAGTTACATAAAAATCTGTAAAATATGGGATTTAAAGAAAACGTTATGATCATTAAGTAAGCAATTATGACGAATGGAAATTTCGTCTAACGACTTCCACAGTGTGAAACAAATCATTAATTTGTTTCATTAAGTTGTTAGGAAAATTTTCGTCATTGATCATATCAATTCGTAAGACGTTATTGCGTACTTGATTGTAAATCTATAAAATTTCAATGAGGTTTATAATGTAAAAAGTCTGAATGAAAGCTTAAATAAATATTCTTAGATCAGGAGAACAATACGGGAGTCGAACCATATGAAGAGGAAGTAAAGTAGTAACGTGATTATTAGGTCCAGAGTAACAACGTTCACAAAAATATATTTCAGACATCCAGAAGAATTTTTCCAAAAATAATTATAATTGCTTCAAGAGGCGGCAGAAACTAAAGATTCAATGAAATAGCGAATTAAAAATTGAATCATTTATAATAATTTGATTTTTTTACCATCTCGTATGGGGCAGTTTGGAAATACCAAATAGTACATAGAATCGCGTTATTTGAGCTTTTTAAAGAATAGCAGAGATATATAAGCTCCACAGCTTCATGTATATACAGTATATGTGGCATGACGACTAGACAAGGAGATGCAGCAATGATATAAAAAAATACACATTCTAGAAACATGGCAACATGGCTGAAAGACAGTTTCAGTTTTCCATGGATGGAAACGTGTACTTTATTCTCCGTTAAAATTGAACGAATAATCTGATATGAGGAAAAAAAAAAAAATACTGCTGTGCAAGCGGTCGAATAGTGAATACAATTTTTCATCATTTTCTAATATTTCAGAAGGCTCGAATACAATTTGAAAGAAAACCATCGAAGGGTTTGTAGAAAATCGGCTCATTAATTTAGCCGCCACGTTTATAAATGAGTGACTTTTAGAGAATAGGCAAATAAAGAAAATATAACAAGATAAACGCCATATTCCACCAAATACATCATACTAAAAAAAGTAAAGAAGAATGAAATTACTTAACATAACTAACATTAAACCGGTTATAAGAAATAAAATCAATACATCAGCAGTACGTAAGCTGATTGCAGCAAATTAGGACACTTTTCAAGCGATATTGAGATAATAAATGAAGCAAAAGGCTGCAGCGTGCTACTGTTACAGACGTACATGAAAAGGTCGATAACCAAACGGATTCGAGGCGCAGATCCGGAACCAGTTTGGCACGGCAGGTGCTCGTCGATAATCCGAGATCAACAGCAGTCGCGATCAGATATATCTGCATGCAATCAACGTATACGTCCATAGTGGTGAAACTAAATATCGGTAACAACCTGGTGACAAAGTTTCACATTGACGTGTTAACATCATGTCTCTTAGCTTAAACCGGAAAACAGGAACATAGCTTAACTTTGAATCCAAACCACGAATATATCAATGCTAATTTCACATAAAACGCAAAGTTTATTGAAAATTCCAAGTAGAATGGAATCCAGGCTACAGACATTTAGATTCCTACTTAGACAATCGAATACCGGTGCCGTGTGTGATGGAATGGAAATGCTTCAATGAAAATTCATGTGCTCCGCTTTTAATAAATTTCCTATTAATCCACATTGTAATCATGTAACAGAATTTAGGAGGCTCTTTTCTTGTTGTTTATGTTTCAGCTAAAATGCGAGATGCTTTTGTACTACAAAGATCCCCAGGATCAATAATTTCAGAAAAATAATTAGCATTCTCTGTGTTGAAAGACCCCGTATTACACTGAAGCTTCCAAACAAACCTGTGCAACAGTATGGGATCATAAACAGTCACGTTAATGCATTGCAGAATACTGAAAAAAATCTCAATAAAAAGTTAACGTTAACTTAAGAACGTGATCTGCATTTAATTGTTAGTTTTAAAAACTTAAATGACCTTCGCTGAGTTAAATAGTAAGACTTGTACTCTACGTCATAAAAAAAAAGCTACGAAATAAAAGTGCCAATGTCAAGCGCTGTCAGTTCGCAAAACCACTTTTAATCCAGGTTACGTCTGCTAAAATTATAGACAGATAGATGGAAGATAAGATATGGGACGCAGTCTTCACTCAAATTTTCTCGCGGCAGTTTAACGACCTAGGAGTTAGCTGAAGTGTAGTAGTTTTGAATAGAGGAATTTTTTTTCTCCGTTGACTTCCGAAGGATTGATTTCACAGGTCTTGGATGTGGGTTAAGAATGGAGACGTTTTGCACGTACGAAGTGAAGTGCGGAATCGGTGTGCCTATCGAAAAGAGTGGTATGAAGAGACTGGGTCACATATCAACAGTTGCAAACCACCGATGAAGTTAAGGAATAAAAATTTGAAACCATTCTTGTCTACAAATAACATGAAAATTTCACATCTTTAAATGTACTTACAAGGTGTCACACGAAACCCGCTGATTTCAAAGTACAACATATAAAAAAAACTATTAAAGATAGAACCTTGCTGTTTGCACCATCCTGAAAAGGAACTCAAAAATTTTTGCACAAGTTTTTTTTTAACTTATGGCTTTACGTCTCGTCGACGTCGAGGTCGTTAGAGGCGGGATGGGACTGGGTATAAGGAATGGGTAGGAATTCGGCAATGGGTGTTTGAAGGAAGCGTCCCGCCATTCGCTTGGAGTGATTTGGGGAAACCATTGGAAAATCAAATCTGGATGCACGGACGGGGATTCGAACCGGTGTCCTTCCGATTACGAGGCCAGAGCCTTAACCACTCACCCACCACGCTCGGTATGTGTGCTCCTTTTGTAGCCCTCAAAATGTATAGGCGGTACTCAAATCTTTGCCCATGTGTGCTCAAGCATGTCTGGAGTGACGAAACCGATTGCATTCACAATCTTATGTGGGGATTGACACCATCACGTTAATGTGAGTGGAACCATGTCCAACACATGTCGGAATTTTCTTTGGATATCGATTGTTGACGACGTTTCAGGATACCACATCGTGCATTGGGCCTTCTCTTGTGAAGTAGTAATTTTTGATAGTTATTCAACACCTGAAACAAAATTAAAGCACTAACTTGGACAAAATTATTAGGTTTTTTTTTTTTTTTTAAAATTGTTCTTTGAAATCAGGGAGGTTTCATGTGAACACCCTGCATTATTACAAGAAAAAAATTAAAATTATCACAGAATTCAAATATCATATATAGTTTCTGTGATAGATTGTTTAGTCTATAAATTCCATTCTTTAATGTGTTGCTTTATATCGATGATTCATATTCAGAAATATTATTGTTCACTAAAAGCGGCAGACGAAAATAGCTTTCTTCTAGGTCTTTTTGGAACCTCCACATTCATTCCTTTTTCTCATTATATGGGTTTTTTTCCCATTCCTTCGTGGTGGTGTTCATATGTAGTAAAATCAGCATTTAATGAAATTTATTTACTAAGTGTTACTACTTAATTGGCTCACAAATGTTCTATCTTACAGACTGTGTACAAATTCATCAATATCCTGGTGTTTTCCTTGTTGATTGCACTTATTGTGGATAATCAATCAGTGGGCGTAGTATCTTACATTTACCTTCCTTATATTCTAGTTTACGGCTAATAAACCCTATATTTTTTTTTCTACTTACACCAATTGAAATATCCCATTTCTTTAATACAAAAACCTTGTTCTTTGTAGTTATAGTAACTTCTGTCATCTGTAATAGGATGTAAATGTCACGTTTTAAAATTTTTTTTTTTGGGTTTTTCGTTGCATTTTCTTTCAAGTGGCTTAGATTTAATAGAGAATAAGCATGAAATTAAAATATTCGTCTAGTATTTTTATTTGGAAGCTTTGTTACTGTAGAATTACCGCTACAACGTTTTTTCTTATTTATTCGCTTCTTATTTATTGATTTTAATTAATCAAAATCAAGGGAAATGTAACTTCGCGGAAACGCAACGTTTTTTATCGAATCGAATCGTGACGTCATAGCACACGTTCATATTGTAAACGAAGGCGTAGTTGTTGGGCGTTTTTATAATTTTATGATTCTGTTTAAGTTTTATGGTGATTTATCAGCATAATTGGTGAAATACTGCAATATTGACAGAATATTCATACAGTAAAAAGTGAATGGGAGCTGTTTTATAAAATAATCTCCCAAAAAACGATGTTTTCATGATGAAAACGTATTTTGCATCAAATCCAGATTATTCAGTCACTGACATCGGAGGAGTGCAAGGTAACTAAGTATTAGATATTTGAGTTAATCATTTTCTTTCCCTTTTAGGGCAATAGATACATCTAATGTGAATCAAGGAACACACCGGAGTAACCGACAATGAAATATAGGTCTGGTATATTAGCGGAGTTTAAATGCACCCCGGACCAGAGTGACAACTGATAGTTTTTGTTACAGGTAAAACACAAGGAATTACATTGCGTGTTGTTTTATAACAGTTTTACTGAGTTAATCAATTCCAAAGCAATGAATTGCCAGAATATACCGTTCACCCCGTTATTTTTGACGAGCTTTGAAGCTAGTAACCTAATAAAGTAACAGAAAAGCAATGTTTTCAAAAAATCGTTGATTCGAAATGAAATCCTCACGAGTATACCGCCGGATTCCGTTTTCACAACACAATCCGGAGGTACACACGTGAAGATTCACTGCAAATATACGGCAGGAAAGTCAACATTTTTTCATGTTTTGTTAATAAGTTTATTGTTTCGTGTTCAATTGAAGTAGGTATTAGTTTTTACTTTATTTCATTTTCGTCTTTTCTATACTTCTATGTCACCAAGAAGTATTTTAAACGTAATACATAACATCAAAAAGATCGATTTTTTCTTTTTCTACCATCAATACGTTTAATTCCTGGAAGTGGTTGGGTGTAAATGGTTGTAAATAAAACTGATTCTCCTCCTACAAAATTTCAATGACTATTGGCCCGGCGTATTAGGAAGTCATTGACCGAAATTGCATTTGTTGTATCTGTTAGAATTAATGAGATTTGATTTACTGTTGAAATAAAATAAAAAAATTATGCTCAACCTGCAGATGAAAATAAATAGAAATATCTGATACTGCGGGGATTTAAACCCGGTTTGGAAAATTAGGAAGCGGACACCTTACCGCCTACATCACGCTGACTCTAGTAATATATGTCAAATTCATTTGCATTTTTATGGTAGGTGCATTTGAAGAAACGACAGTACCGCAGACATGCCATTATCAGCCAGTCATCAGTCAATAAATGATGTGCCTCTTAAGTCAAGACTTCCGGTAGACGTATACCCTTCAAAATATATTTAGGAGACTGAAATTAGTTTTCTCCTTTGATTGATTTAAAAGGTTCATAGTTGCTTTGGATTAAGCTTGAATAAGAAATGAATTGAAAAATATAGCTATTAAACTTTTGTAAGTAAGTTAATTTTTAAACTTTGAATATGTAACGAATTGTTGTTATGTATTATAACATATTTAACATTACGACATTAAACATTGTAATATATGGTCTTCACGACAATATAAACAACTAGTTGCAGGTGCTTTACGTTTTCTCATAGCTACACACCACGTTTTTCTTACATTCGCATCTCGCGGGACATAAAATACACTTTATCAGGTGAATTTCTTATTTTTTTTTTTTTTTATTTCTTTACCGCCTTCCATGTCGAAATTAGTTGAAAAACACAACAATTTTGAGATATAATACTCCACTATATACAGTCGCCAAAGAAGTCGTGTACAATGACGTCACAGTGCAGCGTGCCAAACTCGTCGGAACTGGATTGCAGGTTTAAAATATTTTTTTATGTTAAATTTTAATATTTTCATCAAAATTATATTTTTTACGGTTGTAAAACTGGGTAAGTAATTAATTTAAAATACAAAAATAATACATGCATAACCCATTGTTCAAAATGGTTTTTTGAGAAAGCTATGGTGCTTGCAATTTGTCAGTTTCCTTTAGATGGATTAGACTTAATTGTTCAAAATGGTTTTTTGATATAGTTGTGGTGCTTGTAATTTGTAGCAGTAGTACAATTAGAACTTAGTATTTAATTTTTAGCAAGCTTTTAATCGAAATATAATCCAAAAGGAAGCATGGAATAATCATTGAAGCCATACTTAATATTTGAGTTGAAGTGAGAAGCTTTTGCAAATTTTTGTTTCCATAAAGTTTTCTAGTGACTTTGTGGTTTGGTTACTTCGTAGTTATTCCCCGAAGAAAATATACCGTAGCATTCATGCATTAAAATTAACTGCTGTCCAATAAAATTGGTAAGTTAATACAGAAATTGCCCCTTCCCGTAGGAATAAAATCACGTGCTTTACTTCTTTTATTTATTTTGAAAACCATACTTACTTGTTAGAATTTCTGCTGTTCTAACTCTCTGGAATGATGGTAATGATATTACGATTAGGTCGCTAAACATGATGAATCAGCAACACATAAATGCATCAACATTCATGGTAAAAACGCAAAATTATCCTAAAAAAAAGAAAGTTTAAAAATTTTTATAATAATTGGAGAATAAAACTGATCAGTTTACGGGAAGTGTATAAACGTTTAAATTTGTATCTCCAATGTGCGGGTCACGACATGAAGAAACTGAATTATGGCGATTCCAACTAAAACTGTTAACAGAATATCGAATAAACGGCAGGATTTGCTGAGAGAAGCGCATTCTCAAGACTAACAGCGGAAATAAGAGGATTTGTCGGTAGCGTAGAACATTTTATTCCATACTTCATATTACAAAATACGGCTTTAGGTATTCACTGCATCGCAGCAGACGTGATCATTTGTAGGCAGCAAAATTACACTTAAAGAGTACAAAAATGTTATTACATCCATGAGCGGTGCGTAATAAGCACAGTAGAGAGTGCATCGGCCGTGAACTCTACGGTAGCACTGCCAGCTATCACGCAAGTCGCTTAACCGACCAAGACCGAATTGCGGCTCCCAACACAACACGCCCGCTTCATGATCCCTAAGCCCGGGCTATTGTCGACATAAATTTTTTTGTCATCATATCTGACATAGGCTGATCACTTGCTTCTGCATGATCCATTGCGAATTCTGGGGCACTGATTTGCTTTTGTTGCGGAACAAACACGGATTTTCTGTTCAATTATTGCTACTGATAATCAAAAGGTGTGAATAAGCCAATGTTCACAATTACTTTCAACTGGAAAAATTAAATAAATTATCTATTAAAACATCATTCCAATTTAATTTCAACACAGGTTTGTCCTGCAATAACTCATGATTCTTTCCTGAGTCCTTTTCATAGCCGTAACATTTTTAACGCACTCTTTTTCAAAGAAAACTACAAATCCCACAAAAACAATTCTTGTAAAAATAGGCCAAGTCTCGTGTTTCGTGCAGTGACAAAAAGTTATGAGATCTTCTTCTGAGCCAGGTCTACACTTTACAGTGTGTATTCAATTCACTTTATTAAACAGAATGGTTTTTTTTCGGTATCATAGATCGTTTATTTAAGATAAAAAATCTGATGACTTGGCCATATGCATGTCATAATTTGAACTTAAATTGAGGGAATAATATATATACTTGTCAAATTCGAATAATAGCGAGGGAAATCTTGGCTTTTAAGTTTGTGTAGGTTAGCTAAAACATGGCGTGCATAATGGCCAAGTCATCAGATTTTTTATCTTAAATAAACGATTTATGATACCGAAGAAACCATTCTGTTTCATAAAGTGAAGTGAATACACACTGTAAAGTGTACACTTGGCTCAGAAGAAGATCTCATAACTTTTTGTCACTGCACGAACACGAGACTTGGCCTATTTTTACAAGAATTGTTTTTGTGGGATCTCATTTGTTTTTGTAAGTTTATCGCTTATCCTGAATCACCGATCAAATGTAATGATTCCACTTGAAAATCGGTTATTAAGAAAATTTCAGATTTTAAGACATAAATATACGTTTACCAACAATGACCCAATCACTGAAAACAATTGATGTGCCCGATAGCCGAGCAATGCAGATTGCCGCTGGCTTAACTACCACCATAAAGAAATTACTAGTAACTTCCAAACTAAACATAAGACCAAAGTAAAATTTAAGATATCACTTAAATTTGCTTATCTCTTGGGATTAAAAAATTCTCAGCCATGTAGCTTCATCGGGAGCAAAGCAATTAAGCCGCAAATATGTGCCAGAATTTTGCATGTTTGGGATTTTAATTAAATAAATACGGGAGAAAACTCCAATATTAGAATTTTCTCATTATATTGGGATGAAATCATGTATGTATACCAAATTACTTGTTTCTGGGATGACTGGAGGTACAGTGGAATTTTGATATCGGGGTATAGTGGTCGAAATAAAATTTTGAATTTCAGTAACTTCCAGAATAAGAAAAGCAATAAAGTAAAATTTAACACATTAGTTGAACTTAGTAAGCTCACTCTACAATTGAAATCTGAAGTGTATAAAGGTATTAGGGTAGGAAGCGATTTCACGTTAAGGGTAAGTAAGGGGTAGATATAAGGAAATTTACGAGTTTGTGGGTATGTATGTCAGTAAAATTTTATCTGTGTAGCAAATTTCAGCTTTCCACAACTACGGGAAGAACCTTAGAGTTTTGATGACCATCCGTCGGTCAGTGAGTGAATGAGTGAAAAAATCGCTGTAGTTTGCATCCTAACAATAACCGAACTAAGAACACTATCGAAGAAAACTTTAGTACGTTTGCTAAGATTTCTGATATCTATGCACAACAGAAATTTGATACATGTAGCATAAATACGACCGAAGAAATTGAGGTTCAAAAATGGCCCGAATCGCTTCGAGAAAAGGGTAGGCAGTGCCGTCGTTGATTCGACTTGTCGGGTGCACTACCGTGGACTCATATTATAAATGTGGAAGATGGTCTCTGTCTTTTTGTTACGTTTTGACGACTAAATGGCTATACCAATAATGATGGAATTTGACAAGGAAATACTATGTATCTGTAGGAAGGAAACGGGAAATATTTTTTCGGTATGAATAACAGTTGTATTCACGAAATTTTTAGAACTTATCGAATGGTTACGTGTGTTAGTTTGTAATGTTACACTGGTTGCTCAAGCTGTACTTCTCGCGCGATTTGTTAGTGCATGATTTGTTATTAAATTTCGTTTAGAGATAAATCGTATTAATTAGTATAGTGCTCGATTTGCTCTGCACTGTACTATTATTTTCTGTCTGCTTAAAAGTTTCTGGCACCAGTTTATTTTGTCTTCTTTTTTGACATTGCTTGCTGGCTTAGACCTAGCCTATAGTGTGGCTCTAGCAGAACAAGAGCAGCTAAAGTTATTAGAACCCAAGAATTGGATGCTCATGCTAAAGAAAGAAGAAAAGACCAAGCTGAAATAAAACTGCCCTTAGTTAAATACTCCCCCCCCTCTCCCACACACACACACACACAAACACACTTCACATCCCCGCACACCCTTCCCCCCCCCCCCAACTTCTTTTGTTTTTCTGTTTTTAAATGTGTTGGAAATTTATTATCTTCATGAGACACGTTCGACGGTTTGAGCATACAGATTCATCCAGAACAAAGCAATTAACCTGCAAATATGTAACGGAACGTTTCACGTTTGGGTTTCCATTGAATAAATACAAGGAAAATCAGCAACATCATTTCCAACAATGCCCCAATCTCTGGAAACAATTAATTGTACGTCGTAGCCTAGCAATGAGCATTGCCGCTGGTTTATCTGCCACCTCAAATAAATAACAAGTAACTTCCAAACTAACCATTGGAACAAAGTAAAATTAAAAGCATTTTTTTAAACTTGTTTGCCTCTATATAGTATAGAATTTTCAGGTTTATAACTTCATCCTGAGCTAAGTAATTAAGCCGCAAATATGTGCCAGAATTTTTCATGTTTGGGATTATAATTCAATTAGCTGATACCTGCGACTTCGTACGCGTGGATTAAGAATTTCTTTGCCAGAATTGAATATAGAAAGTTTTTGGTAACGAAGGATTGGTCCCAAACAACACCAAATTAGCATAATATGACAGGAAAGCCATCACTATATCATTCTAATGTCGAACCTGTCTCTTGAGGAAAAAAAGTTCCCATTATATTAAAAAACAAACAAACAAACAAACGAAGGTGTTGGGATTTGAGGGGGGGGGGGTGTTAACTAAGGGCAGGTTTATTTCAGATAGGTCTTTTCTTCTTTTTTCAGCATGAGCATCCGATTCTTGGGTTCTAATAACTTTAGCTGCTCGTACAACTAAGGCCAGTTTACGCCCGCAAGCCATGTCAAAAAATAAGGCAAAATAAACTGGTGCCAGAAACATTTAAACAGACGCAAAGTAAGAGGACAGAGAAAATCTACATCTATACTAAATAATACGTGTTTTCTCTAAACGCAATTTCTTAAGAAATTATTCACTAACATAATGCACGAGAAACACACCTTGAGCAACCGACCTAACATTACAGACTAACACACACATCCGTCTCTCTGTCACCATTCGACAAGTTCTCAAAATTTCGTGACTTCAACTGTCAATCATACCAAAAAAAAAAAATGTTCTGTGCTCTGCCTACAGATTTTCTTGTTCAATTTCCTCAATACCGGAATAGTCATTTAGTCGTCAAAACGTAACAAAAAGAAAGAGACCTACTTCCGCATTTATAGTATTATTACTGCAGAGCACACGCACACTGACTGCGAATCACCCCTGAGGGGTCAATATAACGTAAAAAAGTGTGCACCTACAGCATTGCAAGACTACTTACGATTTTCCTCGCATTGCACCCCTAAGTTTGTGATATCTACAGTTTATCATTCAATCCGAATAACCGACGGTCCAGGCGTGACTCTTACGATCAAAAACATTTTTTTTAAAAAATGTTTGCCTACCTTGGGATTTGATCCGGTGGTATACACATTACTAAGCAAGCGCGTTAACCAATGGGCCACCAGCCCACAATTGTGTATGGAACTACAGAGTCTTCCACATCCTAAACGTCGGTCTATGTTCGTTTCGGTAATTTTTCAAAATTATGTGAAAATATGACAGGATATTGTTCAACCAAATGTAAACAGTATTTTTCTCCATGTTTCCAAGGATAAGTGTGCAAAGTTTCATCGAAATCGGATGAAAACTGTGGATTTGTATGAAGAATAAACAAACAAACATTAATCTTTTTATGTATAGATAAATACGGGGAAAAACTACAATATCAGATTTTTCTTATGATTTTGGGATGAAACCATATACACAGACGGAAAAAAAAATCCCAACACCAAGAAAAAATTATTGTAGAGTAATGAAATTTGGACAATGCATTTGTCAAGTTAACATGTTTAATTGATTAAATTTTCAAGATCACAGGTTAATTTAAGCTCAAGAAAATGCATTTCAAATGTGAAATACTGTTAAATTAATAGCCGGTGTAACCTCCAGAATTTTGAATGCAAGCCTGCAAACGTGAATGCATTGTGTCATACAGGTTTCGAATGTCACTTTGTGGTATGGAGTTCCATGCTTGTTGTACTTGTGCTGTCAATACTGGGACGGTCAGTGCTGGCTGTGGATGATGCTGGAGTTGTCGTCCAATGATATCCCATACGTGTTCAATTGGAGACAGATCTGGTGATCTCGCAGGCCAAGGTAACATGTCGACACTCTGTAGAGCACGTTGCGAGACAACAGCGGTATGAGGGCGAGCGTTATCCTGTTGAAAAACTCCCCCTTGAATGCTGTTCATGAATGGCAGCACTACAGGTTGAATTACCAGACTGACGTACAAATTTGCAGTCAGTGTGTTTGGTATAACCACAAGAGTGCTCCTGCTGTCATAGCTCCGAGCCAGGCGCCCTGTAGCGTGCATTCCACTGACTACAAGCCATCGCCGTTTGCGACTCCAGTGGTGTCAAGCCAGAGCTCATTGGAGGACGGAGTGGAGATCTGTTGTGTTTTCTGATGAAAGCAGGTTCTGCCTTGGTGCCAGTGATGGCCGAGTGTTGGTCAGAAGGAGGCCAGGGGAACGCCTGCAACCAAACTGTCTGCGGCCTAGACACACTGGACCTACACCTGGAGTCATGGTCTGGGGAGCAATTTCCTATGACAGCAGGAGCACTCTTGTGGTTATACCAAACACACTGATTGCAAATTTGTACGTCAGTCTGGTAATTCAACCTGTAGTGCTGCCATTCATGAACAGCATTCAAGGGGGAGTTTTTCAACAGGATAACGCTCGCCCTCATACCGCTGTTGTCTCGCAACGTGCTCTACAGAGTGTCGACATGTTACCTTGGCCTGCGAGATCACCAGATCTGTCTCCAATTGAACACGTATGGGATATCATTGGACGACAACTCCAGCATCATCCACAGCCAGCACTGACCGTCCCAGTATTGACAGCACAAGTACAACAAGCATGGAACTCCATACCACAAAGTGACATTCGAAACCTGTATGACACAATGCATTCACGTTTGCAGGCTTGCATTCAAAATTCTGGAGGTTACACCGGCTATTAATTTAACAGTATTTCACATTTGAAATGCATTTTCTTGAGCTTAAATTAACCTGTGATCTTGAAAATTTAATCAATTAAACATGTTAACTTGACAAATGCATTGTCCAAATTTCATTACTCTACAATAATTTTTTCTTGGTGTTGGGATTTTTTTTTCCGTCTGTGTATGTGTGCCAAATTACTTGTTTCTAGGATTACTGTAAGTACAGTGGAATTTTGATATCGGGGTGTTGTGCCGAAATAAAATTTTGAATTTCTTCAAAACTAAGAAAAGGAAAGAAGTATCATTAAACAGTTTAGTTAAACATATTAAGCTCACTCTACAGTGAAAATTAGAGCTTTATAAAGTAATTAGGGTAGAAAGCAATTTCACGTTAGGGGTAGGAAAGGGGGTAGGTATATGAAAATTTACTAGTTTCAGACTTTTCTTATAATATGTGGGTCAAATTTTATCTGTGTACCAAATTTCAGTTTTCTAGTGCTACGGGAAGTGGTTTAGAATTTTGATGATCATCAGTCAGTCAGTCAGTCAGTGAGTGAGTGAGTGACAAAATCTCTGAAGTTTGCATCCGAATAACTTACGAACTACGGACCGTAATAAAATAAAATTAAGTACGTTTGCTAAGAGCGCTGATATCTATGCATTACAGAAATTTGAGACATGTAGTATAAATATGACAGAAGAAATTGAGGTTCAAAAATTGGCCGAATCGCTTCGAGAAAAGAGTAGGCAGTGCCGCCGTTGACTCGACTTGGCGGGTGCACTGCCGTGCACCCAAATCATTTAATATTCTATAGAAATTCTCATAAAAATTAGAATCTACTCCAACCAATAGTGATTAAAACTAAGTTTTCATCAATAACAAAATCGTTTTTAAATGGACGTGCCAAGGCCAATCTTCCAGATTAATTCTTTACAAGCACATGATTTTAGTCATCAAACTATAGAAAAAAGAACATTTTTGTGCTCTTACTAGCGTGAATGGGAAATATTCCTTACATCTTCAGACACTTTCTTGCATTACAAACACGAAAGACAGCAGTAACTTCATTTTGTGAAGTAAAAGTATAACTATGCAGGTTCTGTTTTTACACTGCAAAACTTGTACTGAAACGTATTTGAAAAAATAAAAAACATTTATGGACACCAACTTTCATACCGTCACCTTGATTTAAATAGTCTTCCAGTACAGATTGCTGCTTATGGTTCCGACATTACTTTGTCCTGCATTATTATCTTTTAGTAAGTCAGTAATAGGCGAGGTTGGGCCGTGCTGCATATTCTCAAGAATACATTACACCTAAGCAAAATTCGAGTGACACCAGCAAGTTTTCATGTAAAACGATGAACTAACAGTTCCATGCCAGGAGAACCATTTTTAAGTGTTTTGGTAGAATGACACTTACTGCTGACAAATATACGTTAATACAAAAGAATATCCATCTTCGATTGGTAATGAACACCGGGGGTATACTTGTCAATGTGAAATGCATAATTACAGCATTTTTAGTTTACAGGTGAAATCGGCAGAGAAACCACTACCAAGTCTCCAAAGTGTTGAACTTTTCGAAATGTTCAGACGAAAAGATTTCGCCAGTGAGAATCGGTTCGTTGCGTCAATTAGACATTGGTCTGGCCATTCATGTATGCTGCAGGATTTGTTAATTTGAAGGCTTAAGTTCTAAAACACCTTCTTCAGTTTGTTGTTTCTAATTCTGAGAAAAAACCTATGGCCGGACGGGTATTCGAATCCGCGTGCTCTGAAATGCGAGGCCAGAGCGTTGCCGCTCGTCTAAGATGGTTGGTATGATGTAGCTTCAAAGAGCTCAGTCGGATTGATGGTTTTCTGAAAATAAAAATAATGTCAATGAAAAAAACAATGTACAATCATATTTATATATATAAATGAATGCACTATCTGAGGTATTCACCATTTTTGGCTTTATGTGTTGCCGAAATGACATTATTAGAATAGAATATCTCATTAAATGAAGGACTATCGCCCACAGTATCCACCTTATCTCCCATCTTTTAAGGGCTTAATGTAGATAACGGCAGATATTGATTGCATGATATCTCAACACGAGTTCATGTTTATTTATTTTACCATGATCATAATATTTTTCCATTCGGTCTTTTCACTATTCAAGTTCTAATTCGTCTGATACAAACGAATAAACAGATAAAATAGAATTATGAATAATCTTCTGTTTAAATTATAATTTATGCCATTCTTTATAACAAGTAATTAATAAAATGGGGAGTAGGTAGTAGTTGAAGTGTTAACATGAATAAGCCTTTGTTCAGCCAAATACCTAGTCAAACAGTTAATGTTGTTTATTATATATCATTTCATTTAGGCAGACAAGAGATAATAGTAATAGAGACGTAACTGCTAGACATTTTACTTTGCTGCACAAGAGAAATTACTACTCAGTAAATAACTGCTACAATATGTATTTCAGATCAGTTTTACAGAAGTAACGCTCTTCCCCGCACAGCTGGGTCCGGCCGTAATCAATGCACCGAAAACTCAGTTCCTCGCTGGGACCAACTTCGTCATTCTGCCATCAGCTTCTGGCGCAATCGGTAGAAATGACACCTATCTGAATTTCTAACGGGGTTTTGTTTCAATTCTACCAGCTCTCCGCAGGATCTGCGTCCATTTTCAAACAATTTACATTCATAATTTAACTTTCACAGTGACAAAGTTTCTCAGATTCTTCAAATTTACTTTAATCGATCTGGAAATGATCTTGAAATGTTCCCCATAGTATACTTCATGCGGGACAATAATAGTTTTGTACAGCTCACACTGTAAGGCTACTCAGCTCGTACAGATTCAACGCTCATCGACACTGGGCCAACCTTGGGGGGAGTCCATTAATTACGTGATGTGTTTTTCCGGTATTGCGGACCCCTCCCCCACTCTGGTGAGACTATGTAAGATTTTGTCGTAACCCCCCCCCCCTGTAAAATGACGTGAGATTTTGACGGAGACCCCCCCCCCCCCTTACGAATGGACCTCACAACTTTTTGAGACCTTTTTTTTAGGTCTCATGCACCCAAGGGCGGTTATACCCCCCTAAAGTCGGTTTATACCCCCCTAAAATCGACTTTCGTGTCATTTGTAGACTTTTTTTGACCCCTCCCTGTTTCACCTGACGTAATTAATAGACGCCTCCTTGTGGCGCCTCAGAGCATGATGATCAATTTACTTACTGAGTCGATAAAGGCGCAGCGCGAAAGAGGTTTGCTTAATTTCTACCTGCGTTTCGCTGGTCCTAAATCCAGTTTCTTACTTTGTAGTTTGACATTTTCAAATTCAAAAAATACCACAAATTTTCGGTTGTCCGCCGCTGAGAGATTTTTGAGCACTAAAAAAAAAAAAAAAACGGCGTGACTACCTTAATTATTCCCTAAAGGGAAAGATATTCAGTGTTTACTATTCCGTATATATTGTTTGTCACGTACGCGCCCGATGTATCTCCCCATATCTTCCACGGTATTACTTCAAATCTCTTAGCCAAACTGCTCGGCTATTAAAAATGCTGCTCATCAACTATAGTTTTAAATAATCCAGTAAATATCATATCCAATCATGCCGAAATAATTAAAGAAAACTGGTGTATATTAAGATACATGACATTCGCATAATTACTATGGGAGTGTCCATAAGCAACGTAACTCAATTTTAGCCGCTTGTTTAAAAAAAAAAAAAAAAAAAAACCACCCCACCCCCCACGTAGCCGGACGTGGCTTTTGCATCTATATCCCTCCGCATAACACGTAGCTTTTTTTTCCCCTATCGATTCCAGGAGACATTTAGTACTGTTTTCTCTTGCTAGACTACCGTAAAACACATACGGAGATAATTAAATGACGGTAATAAATATTCACATGCAGTTGTGTGTACCTCATTTTAACTGTGACAAATAATATGAATGAAAAGCTACGTGACCTGGATCGGAACGCCCTCCCCCCAACGTAGCCCCCCTAGACCAAGCCACATAGTTTATGAACGTTCCATATCCGGCTTTGGACAGCCACTAAACCTAAAGACACACCGTATAGTTGTTTTATTTGACGTTGCAGAATGCAATAATTAATTAACATCTTTCAAAGTAAAGCATAATTGTATAGTAATCAAACGGCCAACCCGTAATGGCAAATATTTGTTTAATCATTCAAAAATCTTTACTGTTACTCGAGATAGACCACACATTAAAAATGGACTAAAGGGCTTCAGAGTTGCCCAAAGTATAACGAATTACCGTACTATTTTGATCGCTACTTTGTATCACCGTATATACACAATGTGCAAAATAATGCCGTGAATGGTAACAAGAAAAGAGACTCCAGGGGAGAAAATAGGAATGCGGAAAACATACTGTCTGTGTCGTTATATCACTACATAGTTTTTAACAGATTTAATTCGGGTTCGCTTGAAATTATCGGCGAACAGGCTGGACTGGTGCGTGTTCAGACACCTGTTACAAAGAACCGGCTGTCCTGATTGCGGTGCTCACTCTCCAATGCAGATCTCAGTTTCCGGCTCATAAATACATAACTAACAAATCACGTAACATTTTTACGCGAATCAAAGATTTGTGCATATAAATTACACAAACTCTCAACTAGGGAAAGGTTTTCACCACTATTGAACAAAAGATTTATCTCGATTATATTTTTTTTAATATATGGATAATTACATTCTTAGAGCATTTTCTTCTTTTTTTTTCGCCATTGTGACACCTCTAATCTTTTTCCATTTGTTTTAGTTCTCCTTAAACTGAGGCTATTCCAATGCACTGGAGCAAATAATGAAAATACATTTCGTAACAACGAATTCATGCGTTACCTCAGGAAAACCAGATTACACACTCTAAAAGTATCCAAACAATATAGTAGCTGACTGGGTGGTGTTAGTGGCCAAATGCACATTTCATTTACAAAATGTGTGTGGAGGGCCAGACACCGTCAGTATGTCAGAGACTTGTGTAATTATTCACATCTTAAATATAATCGTTATAAGAATCCGTTCTTCTATGCAGTCTTTACCATACGTTATTATTTTACCCGAAAAACTATCGTAATTAACGAAATTCTTAGTTTGCCATCAATGTTAATGATTTATTAAATTGTGAGACAAGGTTGTTTCAGTAAGAGACAATAATTGAAGCAGCGATTACGATTATCATTTTTGACGTGTTTTATACATTTAAGACAATCTATCTCTCATTTTTCTTATTTGTTGTAACGGAAATTATTCTATAGTATTTTTTAAAAACAATCCAGTTGTTTTTCTTATTATTATTGCTGCCTTCATTGAAATGTACTGTTAGAAGAGACTTTGGCACATGGAACTGATTGTTCTAAATGATCTATATAGTCAGTTCAATGTCTATATTCATATTGCGAATCTTAGACAAATAATAAACATTGTATTTTGAGACTGCTATTACAGCCTGTTATTGCCAGTAACAATAGTGAGAGGTGATGCATCAATAATATTAATCCGTGGATGGCACGGCATCCACATACAGTTTTATTCGATTCTGTACATAAATTTCGCTGGGAAGTGGTTTAGACAACATACAGCAGACACAACACTTAATCAAAAATGCATATTACCTGTACCGGGACTCGAGGGTAATTCATTGACTCCAAACTTTACCTTCTTTAAGCTTGGGGCCGTATTCGTATTTCCTGTGCTCTAAAGTACTTTTCATCTTTATAAAATCATTTACCTTAATTACTTTAAAACGTACTTTGGAATACCTTCTTCAGTTGCGAGGAAATTTATTAAATCGTTAATAAAAGTATCGCTTTCGACATATCTACAGATGACAAAGCCAAATTTCAAGATAACTTGACTGTTATTGTATGAGTATTCATGCTCCATGAAAACTAACAAGCTACAACACCAAATCATATTCACATTAGAAGCATTTATTATGTTTCTTTCAAGGAACTCAAAGAAAGTATACTTTTCTTGACTAAAGAATTATCTCCGACCAGCACAGTAAAACGGGCCCCAGACGCAGACTTTAATGAAATTGTATTTTATTAATTATTTGTAACAAGCTGGGAAAGTTTAGTTTTGATGGTTTGCAAGTTATAATTGCTGGAGAATTTTTTTACATTTGTACGTAGTTTCTTTGTATAAAGCCCGATGTCTATGGAAAAAAAAAATTTCTTGGACTAATTATTTCATTTAAAGGAGATATCCATACTAACAGGAATCTTGATCTTTCGAACTCAATTCGCTGTTACTTTCGTAAGTGTCTGGTATCTCACATACGTTCAGTAACGGTTATTAATGAATGGTCATCTTAATAGCGCCAGCTTTGTGAATAAGGTAGGTATTTCCATCAGTGACATGGAAGTGATTTACTGTTTGCGGTTCACATATACCAATTCAATTGAGTTGGGCGAAATGAAGAGGTACGTTTTTAGGAGGAACGCGACCGTGGTCAATATGAACGAGATAGATCGAAAAGTGAATTAATAGTGACAATAATGAAAACCCGGTTGTTTAAACTTTGGTGTCTGACATCAGCGACAAGTAGTAAGAGACTATCGACTGCACAGGAGTCGATTACGAGCACCTGTGTGTGGCCCGCACAACCTCGCCCGGACCCCAAATAGCCGTGACTGCTGTATGGTGTCCAGCCCACACCTCTGACGTCACTGCAAACAAGCGACACCAGACCCTCTCCAATGCAGTCACCTGTGTTTGTTCGCAGGTGCGACGTGCTCAGTCTCGTCTTTTAAACTCAGACACGTTCAGTTTTAATCGGCCTACTGTCTCAGTACCTATATATAGAAACTGGCTGATACTAGAGCTAACACCCACTAATAGATTGTAGCTTCATTCAATGGTCTCGAACCTACCGATTTTTCAGTATTTCTACCAATATTGAGTCTGTCCTACCGAAATGTAACTACTTTTCCACGAATTTTTTCACGAATTTTTTCTAAGAATACAAGGAAATTTTCCCGATTTTTTTTTACCGTTTTCACAAAGTCGGCAACACTTCTCGTTTTTGTTTTACGAGGAATTCCTCGATCGATTATATAATAAGTAGTTATTTACTGCATCTTTTGGGGAATACCCTTGTGCCATACATTTTCGACATTTTTAGACTATTTCTGAGCTAATTCATGTGTCTGTATAAACAAGAATTCTGATTTTATTTGTTCATTAATTTTCATCATTTACAAGAGAAACTTTCTCCGAGTTACTATGTCAAAATGTCGTCAGACACGAAGAACCGAGTACAAGCTTGAGTGTAATGAAAAAAAAAAAAAAAATTACTTACAATTCTGTAGAAAGGAATTGGAAGAAGAATTTTCAGGTTGGCTGCAGAAAAGTAGTAAAAGCGCAAACTATGCCTATTGTAAGAGTTGTAATAAGGATATTAATATTACATCAGGGAAGGATGCTCTCAAGAAATATAATTATTCACAAGAACATTCGGTATCATCAAAGAAAACAAAATCACAAAAATATCATCAATTACTGTGACAAAAACTTGATATACAAATTAAAGAATGTAGAAATATTTCATAATTTTTTACTAAGTTCCAGTACTTACAATGTTATATTATTTTGTGTAAGACCATAGTATATGTACGACTTTTTAATTCTTTTATAATTTCCAGGTGAAATAAGATTAGCCTCGTTTCTTGCGGAACATAATCTCCCATTTACCATTGTGGAGCTCCTATAGAAACTGAGACACTCCGTTTGTCTTGATTCAAAAATTGTAGAAGAAATAAAATGTTCGACGGCGAAAACTCACGCCATAATTGATGAGATTATAGTTAAATAAAGTTTTGATATAATTTACATAACGATCTGCCGCAAACTAAGTTTTGTTGACGAGTCTACTGATCCTTTTTTTTTTTTTTTTTTTTTAATGGCTTTCGGCAACTAAGCCATTCAGTCAGCTCAATGTGTTTTATGATATCTCTTCCAGTGAATTAGTTTCTCCAGTACGTTTTTTTTTTTAATTCCTAAGTATGGACACCACAGGACGGACAGGACATTCACAAAGACACACAACACTTAAACATCCATGCCGGCGGCCGGATTCGAACCGGCGACCTTCGGCACGCGGAGCTAGCACTCTAGTCCCTACGCTACCGAGGCCGGCTCTACTGATCCTAGACGGCGGATTAATTGTTTGCTCCATTCAGTCTAATAGTCCGCATCACTCAATCTGTAGCATTTGCTAATCTAGTATTGCTTCTGATTGCTCGTTACTGGTAGAGTTTCGCCTGTATGTAACACGGTATGGTACTGGTATGCATCACAATTGCTGCCATTTCTACCTGCTTCGATGTAAGACTGCATGGTCCATGGACGTCCTTGCTACCTCAGTTTCTTTACTACCTATATTTTCCGATGCCTTACCGATTCCAGATGATGATGGACTACGATTGCGATGTTTGGTAATCTGTAGCTCTAGAACACCATCAATGCGTTTCGTATACAATCGTTCCTATTTTTTTCGCGTTGACCAATAAATGATGCTGGTGTACTTGGAAAGGTTGATCCTTCTTGCCACTGTACCGTTATTTTAGTCGTTGTGAGGCAGACTGCAACTGCAGAACAATTTATCAATATGGCTTCTGAGTTAGAAGTCAAAATCGATCATTGAATTTTTCATTGAGGAACCACCAACCGATATCCATCAACTGTTGTTAATGGTTTACCATGAAGACAAATTATATGTCAGCTCAGTATAGTACGAAGTGCATGACAAACCACGCCCTGGGCGATCTTCTTCATCTGCCACTGTAACCATATACACTCTAAACTAGTGACTCAAGGCCATATTCCCTTGGCCCCGCTTCTCCCCTCGTCACCCCCTCCATTCCTACCTCACAGAGTTGATCGCTGTGTCTAGGCAGGCAACAGTAAATTTCCCCTTAACATGTAGGCGTAAGGGCAACGGTGTAGAAATAAAGCTGACTGACCTTGATACGCCTGCGTTAACTGAACGGACTATAGTTACACTGAACGGCGCCTCGATCATCACGTCCGCACTGATAATGATAAAAGAACTGTGCACGGATTTATATCGGTTGTCATGCATTGGAACCAATGGTGGCGGTGCTCGATTATAGCAAACTTTGTTCTAGGTGGATAACTCAGAAGCTTAGAAAGAACCAGAAAAATCAACAAGAGTCTGTTAGGACCTGTTACACTAGTTTGAGGCTCAAGGTGACAATTTTATGGATGGAATCGTCATCGAGCTATAAAACTTCCATTTCTGTATGCCTATATCCTCTTCAGTCCCGAGCTCATAATAAAAGCGCAAGAGAACTACTATTGTGTTATTTACTTTGTGTTAATGCTAGTTAACAATGAATGACCATAAAAAAATTTTTTGAAACAATAATTAATTTTTTATAGATGGTATATATATAATACCTCGGGAGTCAAGTAGGAAAATTATACACACGACTTTACTGCTTCATATTAGTTTATTTCATGGAAAAAATATATCTCTTTACCTTTATTTCGACGAGCCATGTTGTACAGCTGCAGGATCCCAAGTTTCCAATAAGGGCTGCCAAAAGCAGAAGATCGAACATATGAGCTATGAGAAGCGCGATATATATTGTAGGTGATACGATAGGCCAGAAAAGGTTCAGCTGTGCATTGGCCTAAGAAAAAAAAATAATTTCTGGAGGTGTCATATATGATACCTCGGGACTGAAGAGGATAAGAGAGGGACTACGTGAACAATATTTTCTAGAAAACGATGCTGCCGTTCCAGCTGGAAAAAAGTGGCTATATTCTGCTGATTCAGACTTTTATGAGGGTGGAAAACAGGCTATTGTTCATCGCTGGAAAAAGTGCACAACGAACGGTGGTGATTATATGTTAAATTTGTTGTAAGTAGCTGAAATGTTCCACTATTCAATGCACTTTGTATGTGCATTAGTTTTCATGAAAAAAATAGGTGGCATTAATTATGGCACATCCTCGTACACCACAGAACAGCTGTTCTCATTATCTGGAAGGTTGCCTGTAATTAAAGTGATATCACTGCTTAGAAATTCAGCGCGATCTGGATGTTATTTTGGCTTGGTGCGCTGAGTGGCAACTTACTCTAAACTGTAAAAAGTGCAAGACAATGAGCATAACTAACAAAAAGAATCCGATTGTTCAGAAATACGAGTTAAACAACACAGTTATTGATATGGTCGATTCTATTAAATATTTGGGAGTAACAGTACAAAGGAACATGAAATGGGACATACAAATTAATTCTTTAGTAGGTAGAGCAAATTCTAGGCTGCGATTCATAGGTAGAATCTTGAAAAATTGTAATGAACTAACAAAGGAGATAGCCTACAAATCTCTTGTGCGTCCACATTTGGATTATTGTTGTGCCATTTGGGACCCGTTTCGTAAGGGATTGATCGAAAGTATAGAGAAAGTACAGAGAAGAGCCGCTCGATTCGTGACCGCTTGCTACAGTCCTTATGAAAGCGTCACAGAACTGATTAGTAGATTAGATTGGGAGTCTCTGGTAGATAGACGACACACGTTTCGTTTAAACTAATTGGAAAACATGCGTACTCCAACTTTCACTCATGAGTGTAGTGAAATACTTCTTCCACCAACCTATTTGAGTCGGAAGGACAGGAAAGATAAAATTAGAGAAATAAGGTGCCGAACTGATTCTTATATGAATTCTTTTTTCCCTCGTACCATTAGGGATTGGAATGCACAGCAAAGAGATTAGCTTTGGTGCTGAGCACCCTCTGCCACCCACAATTTTGTGAATTGCAGAGTATAGATGTAGATGTAGATGTAGACGACCAGAAACGTAAATGTTCGGCTACAATGAGACACAGTCATCTTCGTATAATACGCTGATAACCTAAAGCCAACATACATATTATGTACCGTGACAAATGGGTGGGCGTCAATTGTTTCGCTACAACAGAGGTAGTATTCAGTGTTGCTCAATGTAAACATGAGCAGAGCTTCATCAAAATGTGATTCATAAACAGTCACAAGAAATATAACCTTCGATACTAAGTGTTGCAACATACACTGCCCATTTTGGTTGTTCACCTCAACATGAAATCACCGCGTTAAATTTTTGGTCTGTCACTCTTTAGACTAAGCTGCACCTCAGACCCTCCTCCACCCCCCAGAAAGAATGTATTCTCTGTTTGTATGGAGACTTTCCCAGCGTACTGACGCTACAAATTCCTCTCGGGTGTCCAGGCGGATGGTGTTGTATAAACACGACTTTTCGACAGCTAGCTCTCCTGTCTTCATCAGGTATCTTCTGGTTGTCGCAAGCTGACTGTCACCACCTTGACTGGCTTAGCCACCCATCGAACATCCTTTATACCTTCAGCAATAGCGCGCAACAGAACACACTACGCCCGTTCCCCTGCCACCCAGATGAGCTGACGGTGCGCGATGCTGGAAAGCAATGTGGAAGGCGATGCGCACAAGCGCAAAAACTTCCCCACAATCTGGGACCTAGGTTATACCCGTAATGATGTCAAGGCAGGCGATGCTGGAAGGCCCGCTCGCTCCGATTAGTCGAGAGCGCTGGCTTACTGTGCGGCTCGCGGCGGCACCCGACTGAAGGTATATAGGAAGTTCGATGGATGGTTGCAGTCAGCTTGCGACAGCTAGAAAATACCTGATGAAGTCAGCAAGCTGTCGAAACTTCGTGTTTATACAACACCATGCGGCTGGATACCCGAGAGGATTTTATTATATTCTCAGTTTGTTATTTCTTCCATCAATCGAATTACTTTTTTTTTTCCTCGATCCGGCCACTTGCAGACCACTTATCACCGGCCTCATGTTTACACAGGTGGCCAGTATGAATCATGAGAGTGCGTGGCGGACCTATGTCCAATCCGAATTCAAACCCGGTTTATAAGATCTGACGTACTTAACGCATGGGAGGAATGTTCTTGTTGCCAACTGCCTGTAAAACGTGTTTCTGTTTGTGTTCTGTATGATTAGAGAATTTTTATTTTTGAAATGTGTAGTTTATGGGGTGGAGAGTGAGGACTGTCCCTGTATTCACCTAGATGATTGCGGGAATCCGCCTAGTAATCGTAATCATTGAGCTTCGCCTTAACACGCTGAACCGCTCTGGCGGCTGTTAATAGCTTTGTCGTTTCTTAACTGATAAACTTAGTCAAGCAGTAAAATTGCAACTGCTAGCCGAAGCAGGAATGATGTTAAAAGCAGAACAGCACTAGCAAAAAGAGCCTTCATGGAATGAAGAAATATTTTAATTTCAAATATTAATTCAGGCTCAGAAAGATCCTTTAAAAATTTATTGGGACACAACATTTTGTGGTAGCTTAAAGTGTACCGGAATGAAGGAAAGTTGAAGCGTCGAATATGTGGTGCTATGCAACAGTGATAAAATTGAATGGATAGATAAAGTACATAATTTGGGGGGAAGGAAAGAAGTTGATTTTTTTTTACTTATGGCTTTACGCCTCGTCGACGTCGAGGTCATTAGAGGCGGGATGGGACTGGGGACAAGGAACGGGAAGGAATTGTACTATTGCCTTTTGAAGGAAGCATCTCGGCATTCGCGTGGATTGATTTGGGAAAACCACGGAAAACCCAAATCTGGATGCCCAGACGGGGATTCGAACCGGCGTCCTTCCGAATGCGGGGCAAGAACGTTAACCGTTCGCCCACCACGCTCCGAGAGGTTTGTTGAAGAGTCTCACACAGAAGGAGGAGATTAGATTGTGGGTGAAATTTTAAGAAATGCGGGATTGGTTAATTTGTTAGTAGAGGAAAAGCGATCTGGTGGCTTAGTGATTAAGGTGTCTGACTGGATATCGAAAGATCCACGGTTCGAATAAATGTGTCGGCGGGGACTTTCATAGGCTCTTAACCCGATCTTCACCTCTGGCACAGCTTGCTGTGTGATGTGAAATACGCCATAACGCTTCCGTGGTTCTGATTCCACATTAAGCTGTAGGTTTCCTGTACTCGGTAGGACTTCTGGGATACGATTCGTGACCGCTTGCTACAGACCTTATGAAAGCGTCACAGAACTGATTAGTAGACTAGGCTGGAGTCTCTGGTAGATATACGACACACGTTTCGTTTAAACGTATTGGTAAACATGCGTACTCCCACTTTCACTTTTGAGTGTAGTGAAATACTTCTTCCACCAACCTATTTGAGTCGGAAGGACAGGAAAGATAAAATTAGAGAAATAAGGTGCCGCACTGATTCTTATATGAATTCTTTTTTCCCTCGTACCATTAGGGATTGGAATGCACAACAAAGAGATTAGCTTTGGTGCTGAGCACCCTCTGCCACCCACAATTTTATGAATTGCAGAGTATATATGTAGATGTAGATACGACAAGGGCGGAATGAGCAGCCAATAGAAACTCTGTCACCAGTTCATTACACCATACGTAATTATTATTGTAGTAAAGGAAACAGTTTAAAAAAAAAAAAAATCTGTAGAGGAAGTTAAAGATTAGAATTTATGAGGCATATAATTAAGGGCGTAGGCAAAAGGGATTTTATTGAGAAGAAGAGGATTGCATCAAACCAGTTACGAGACTGATGACATAAAAAAACTAGACAAAAAAAAATTATCAGCAGTTTCAGTTTTAGCATGGTTTGTTTTTTGTTGATGTTTTTGGGTCGTCATTTTGCACTGTTTCATGGTAGTTAATGGATTGTTACATTATTTTACTGCCGCACTTATAGACATTTTTCATGATATACAGGTTCTCAGTAAGCTGCAGTAAAAACTTCCCCAGTCATACCGGGTACTTTAATTTCGGTGGTGGTATCTCCCCTCGGCATCGTTGTCAAGTTAAAATTTAATTAGCCAGTATATAGTGCAGGCCTAAACATCCTTACAAATCATGCGGTTTAATTAATGTAAAAGTGGCAGAGATAAGGGCTGTTTCATTATTATGGTAACAAATGATTGTTTTAATGATGGTCATAACGAGAAGTGTGAGAGGCGCGTAGCATACAGTAGCGTGAGGTCATTGCACAGGGGGAGAAAGTGGCGCATCTGCCGGCTGTCGGCATTTCATTAATCTCTGGCGAGCCCACGCGTTACGACCAAATGTGCTTGGAACCCCGTTATCCTCATATTCATATGTGCCAGTTGGAAAGGAAAGTGACATACTTGCTTTGCCGCTCTTCAGCAAAACTAAGTTCTCTGATCGTGCTAACACCTGAAAATATTCTAGAACACGTAACTGGTTTAATGATCATTAAAATATACATTTGCTTAAAACAGTTTTGGCTAACCAGGTTCAGATTTCAGCTTCACTTTTTGTTATCATACATGATAATTAGTGATTAAATACACATGTCTATGTTTCTTTAAAGTAGCTTATAGTTATTCTGTTTCCATGCTCAAATCGCGATTTCTTTGGTAGGTAAAAGACTTGGTGTCAGTAAAAGTATCAGGTATAAAATTAAAAGAGTTTTTCATCTAAACGTTCACTATATTCCTTAGTACACTGAGTAAACTAATTAAAGTAATAAATTAATTGGTTTTATAAATAGTAAGATACTTCCAACACAACAATTCGTCATTTGGAATATTTTTTTAACTGGCACAGGCATCTAGACTTGCATTTGAGTATCTTCAGTTAATCAACTAGTTTAAGGATGATAATCGTCTATAATGAATTTCGTCGAGCCCAGTGGATGCGCAGCAACACACGGTTATGGCATTAGGGTATAAGTGGGTTGAAATCTGGTAATACAGGTTTCGGTTTCCGTGGTTTCTCTATAGGTAAAAATCTCGATTATTTCTTTAAAAGTCCATGGCCGAAATCCTTCCCGTTTCTTGCTCACCCCCATCCCCCCCCCCTTTAATGATATCAACGCCGACAGGGCGCAAATTTTGAAACATAAAAAGTCGCATTTCACAGCTAATTTTAAACAGTTTTCTACGATTCACAGTGGGAATGGTTGCTTTGTGCGAATTAAATTAAAAAAAAAAACAGTGTCTCATCGCTGAATGGCAATGTTTGGAATTGTCTTTAGGCAGATCCTGGGTTTCAGGACATCCAGATTTCAGTTTTCCTTGGTTTTCAGAAAACCTTCAAGTTGACAGATTGATTGTTTCCTTAATGGATGCTATGGCCGATTTCTTTCCAACTCAGATGCCGATAATACCGTCATGACTAAATCATCTCATTTCCGATGAACCATGAAGTCCTAATTTGATACGAAAAAATAACACAGGAAGGTACGTTTTAGGAAGATTTTCAACGTAAGTTAACAGAAGTTGTTATTATCTCTGTTAAGAGACATTTATTGCAGTCCTAAAGCCAGAAAAGGCAGTTAATAAGCATCAAATCATTTTTTAAACAGTATCAATCTCAGTTTAAAAATTTATTGAAAAAAATGAATTTTTATTTAAAAAATAGAACTGGTACTGCCAGTATGGAAAAGCAGGTGAATATATGTCCCTGGCCACCTTCATTGAAGCATTATATTCAAAACAACGTAAATCATATGCACTCCTCAGCTTTATAATACAGACAGGACATACGGCATACGCTTCGAAATTTTTTGCGTAATACATTGCACAACTGTTGCACATATCGCCAATGCGATCTCAAGTAGAACATCATTCTTTGCCACTCTAGGATATTTTTTTAAAAATGCAGTAAACGAATTATTAACTGCTTGCCTCAAGCATTAGTTCCATAGGAAGTACATTTATCTAAACCATATCATACTCCGGACAACATATTATTTGATAATCTCCTTCAACTAAAAATGATAATAATTTGGAAAATTTCTAACATTACATCAAAATGAAATGTAACCTATTTTACCCACGATGCCACGGACTGTACATCAATCAAAACTTAATCAAAATCCGACCAGTATTTGGCGTGAATTGATTTCAACAAAGCTCCCCCATGTTACTAATTTTTTCGCCGTTATATTGATGTGAAGTATATCCTGTTTCACAGGCGTGACGATGGGGTGTACATTAACCTAAACCTCATCAAATTCGACCAGTAATTCTTTGCATACCACGTTTAACTAAAAATGATAAAAATTTGGTGAATTTCGCAGTTTTCCGACATTACATCAAAAAGATAAGTATTTTTCAGCTTCACCATCAGCTGTAAATTAATCGAAACGCAATAGAAATACGACCAGTGAGTTTTGCGTGAATCGTGTTCAACGTAATCACTTTTTGACGTCACATCAAATTCGAAGATTCCTTATTTTTCCTTTGAGACCAAGGGCTACACATTAATCGCAATCTCATCAATATAAAACCATTAGTATTAGCGTGAATAGCTTTCAACGAAAAAATTATCAACACTTTCTCATTTTTAAAAACCCTTTATTACCGATGAGACCATGGGCTGTAGATTAATCGAAACCACATGAAAATCCGACCGGTAGTTTTTTAGTAAACCGCATTCAACGGAAAACTCACAGCTTTTTAAATATCTAATATTTTTTTGACAATGCACCAAAATTAAACGTACTCTATTTTACCCCCGAGGGGTGTATTATAACAAACGAACATCCTCCTACCAATAGTTTTTGCATGAATCCTGTTCATACAAACGCAGACAGACAGAGACAAATAAAATAAAAAATAAATGTTTCTTTTTTCTAAAACATTTAAAACTTCCATTCTTTCTCCTTGTTACAGTTTTATTACAAGTATAGAAAGTCCCATAAAAGTGAAGAGGGGATTGAAATATTTTCCTATCCCAGCCTGTAGGATACTGTTCTTTAGGGCTCGTAAAGTGGGAATCTAAAGGTCATTTTCTTAATTATTTTTCAGTGGAAAATCAAGACCTTATCGGCAGCAAAGACAGTTAATTTTAGATCAATTATCAGGTCTATATAAAAACGCCATTAGATAGAAACACGAAATTCGACCCCAAAATCGACCATAGCCTATATAATAAATGCGTTGCTTCAGGAAATGTGGAGTGGCGCTGTGTTTGATGTATATAATGTGGATCGTATGACTTATCAAAATATTTGTACTTTATGCCTTCACTAGCTGCTACCCGCGACATCGTACTCGTTTACTTTTATTGCTAGAATTGGTAATAGAAAGATTGTGTCATGAAGGGAGTCAGTATGCAACATGCTTAAAAATAGCAAAAAAACAAACAAACCCTGAGCGACCGATATAGTATAAAAAATAAAACGTGTATGGCACTGTTAGTTCCAGTAGGATTTTTCTTCCCCTCCATGACAGAAATTCGATTTACTACATATTCCGCCACTGTAGCGGGGGCACCTGCAGTTTAACATGGAATCCGCACAACGGAACGGCCAGGCGTCGCTCATATGATCACAAGTTACTCTTGAAAATTCCTGAACCCACAACTGTTGAAAGTAAGAGCCTTAACCAATAAGCCGCCACCGCGCTCTATGGCGTAGAATTACAGTAGCTATGCGTCTGTCCTGTCTATCAACGTGCAGCTAGTTTTCGAAATTCCATGACAAAATATAAAATTTATACATAAAAAGTATCTTATGTCCTACCCAAATGCAAATAGTATCTCCCTGTCAAATTTCATCAAGATCGGATTAACCGTTTAGCCCTGAAAACGTAACAAACAAACAGACAGAATTACTTTCGCATACATAATATTAGTATAGATTAATCAATCACCCCCCCCCTTTTACACACACACACCGTATAATAAAGCAATATATTTATTTTATATTTGGTGTACCTAATAAGTCCACACTCTTTTACATTAATCACCTTACCACGACGGTCTACCCAATTAGTTATCCTATGCCAATCATTCTGTGTCTCTTCACATTCTTCTCAAGTTTTTATTCTTAACGTTCACTCATTGTCTGGTGCGTTAGTGGCAGTATTTTGTGCAGAAATATAAACAGTAGAACAATGACGCAAATACCCTTCGATTCCGGTTCTAATACGCCTGGTTGATGTAGTAGTAACATAATATCTAATGTTTGCTTACAATTCGTACGTAAGTATTAACTATTTTTGGTGTGAATACATTAACAAAATTTGGTACTAGTTAGCATCGCAGAATTACTACCTACATATAAACTGTAGATTTGAACGGCTAGTACTCAAAGACCAGTGAACGTAGGACGACGGGGTGAAATCCATCTTTCCCTCCACCCCCCCCCCCCCCCTTCCTCCCCAGCATCATTATTAGGGGAAAGGACACGATTGGTCTGCTAACGAAACAGTGCACAACGAGTGTCCTTAGAAAACGAACCTTGCTGGATTACCGCGTGAATTGAGGCAAAATGGTATCATTTATTATGAAGTACACTATAGCCGACAAGTTAAAACCATTTCTAGATCCATAAAAGTTAATTTCGAAAAGCTGTGACAGTCTGAAAGTGAAAATGTCAAAGTGTATTGCAAGAAAGTGAAAACAGAACCAGCGGAATGCAAGTAAAATTGAAACAAACCCCTCGGAAATGAAGAAGGGTGCCACCTCTACCAATTGAACAAGAAAGCTGAGCGTTAGAAAATCGTGCAGAGCCTCCAAATAACAAAGGTCGAATCAGTATACCCCACTCGTCTGTAACATGATTTGAGACAAAATGAAATTATTTCGTATGAGATTACGGTGGAGAATTTAAGTCAGTTTTGAGATGGATAAAAGTAAATTTCGAAAAATTGCGACACTTTTAAAGTGAAAATGTTGAAATTTATAATAAGAAAGTAAAAGTAGAACCAGCAGAACAATTGAAGCAAACCCCCTTAAAAAATACGTCAATCAAACGTTGAGCTTGCCATCCAGAGATAATATTATAAAACATGATGCATATTTATTGGAGAAAGTACAGTTTTTCTGCTTTTAGACAGTGTCATATGGTTTCAATTAAATACAGATCACAATGTTACATATTGGATTGGTTTGTAATCTACTTATTAGTATAATATGAATCACAAAAAGTTTGTGACTATAGTAAAATTGAGATAATTTGTAATAGTAACAGGACATTTCAAATTTAAAAGATAAAATGAAAGATGGCTAACGTTCAATAATTTGAAACCTTTTAAAGTATTTATTTGACTTGTATCCAGACGATGTCAATTAAAACAATCAATTGGGATAACTGAAGTGAATATAGCATTATTAACGAAATTTAAATTCATCGGCGCTTAAACAGTTTTATTACATCTCTCTCCAAATATTACTACTAGGCGGAATAATTATTTGATGACCTATTAAACAATAAGCGGCAATAACTGACACTTAATAAAGTAGCATGCTTGCAGGAAGTCTAGGTATGGCAACTGGTGTTATAGGCACAAATTTATAAAGAGGTAATGCTGAGGAATAATGCAACGAGCGTAGCTGGCGAAGCGAAAAGTGAAGAAGAGACGGCAGCCTTGAGTTTGATCCAAGGCCAGGTCCTCTGTTCGAGGAGGCCCCAAGTGAATATAACCGCAGACAAATAGGTATCTTCCAGTGATAGGAAATTAGCTGATACAGTCCTTGCTTCACCGTATTATTTATTCGATTGGTGCAACGGCACATTAAACGTGATGGATGTCACGGGTGTTTCCATTTGGAACCGTTAATGCATCTGTGAGAGGAATAGGCACAACAATTTTTCGGGGAACTGTCCACTCTGAATTATTATGTGTAGGGTGGTGAAGTTATATAGTGGATAAAACAGAGGGAGAGGGTTAAAAAATATATGGGCGGTTATTCCAGCATCCCTCTTTGTTGTCAGCTACCCCTAAAAAGCAATATTCAGCTGAATTTTATCGTAACTGACCAGCAGCTAACTGTCAGATAGAGGTCGCAGGTTTGAGTCCAGCCCAGAGCATGGGCTTGTGTTGTCTCCTTTCATTTGAGATTGTCACCAAAAAACTAGAAGAGTCAAACTCCATTGAGGAATATGAAACACAGATGATGCTGGCTAAATAGCTAAAAAACAGAATACCATTTTTTTATTTTTTTTTCTAAACTGTCAGGTAGGAAGAGAGGCCAATAAATTGTTTAGTCTTCGGTAAAGTTGCCATGTATGAAGCTTTCTCGTTGGAATTTCTCTTTCTTGAGACATTTGCTCTCAAACAGATGTACAGACAATTCCCCATAATATCATCTTATAAATCAGAAGACCAACCTAGCAAACTTCATTTAGTTTTAGGATGCTAAATCAAAGCAGTCTTACTAGTGCAAGAGAGTGTTCTTACTTTGTTCCTGCTATTAACAGGGAAATTAATATCTAACGAACATTTCGGAATAGTTAAGGAAACAAGATTTCCATAATAATGTACACAGGTATCCCATCGGTCTTCTTGCACTATGAACAAGCATGTAAATAGTGTTGCAACATGTTACGTGATTATGGTAGATCTTGGTTAACAGCCACGTTGTTTCTTTTAAATTCAGTTCCATACTATGTTAACTTTACATGTTTTACCTGAAAATTCTGAACTGTACATTCACCACTTAAATCTTGTTTCAATCATAAATAACAAAATATATTAATGCCACACTGAATATTTGTGGGCGCTGTGAATCTAACTGTCAGTTGAATGAGTTTTTCATCGGTCGTACAGTGCTGAAGATGGTTGTTAAATAACGAGCATGGTGGAGTGGATGATCAGTAGGGTTCGGATCTTTATGATAAAAAAAATAGAGAAATATGCAGGCGAATATGACCTTAAAAATGGGTAAATATCACCTAAAAATGACAAAATATGACAAAACATTTTAATTTACTATACATCAAAACATGCTCAAGTATACATCATTTATTTTATCAAGTAGTGTCGCTTTCATATAGACAGCATAATTTGCTTCCGTGCACTCGCTGCACCGTTGGGAAATTTTAAATTGTTTTGTTGAAGATCTTTAATTTCAAATAATTTACAAAATAGAACTCTTTCATCTTTACTAAAATATTCGTCTACAAATTACGTAACTTCGCACTTTCAGAAAATTTTATTTTCGGAATGGTGGTAGGTCTACTCACTGATCCACTGCAGATTTAACGATAACTGAAGACATATCATTGAGATATTGAATGACGCGGATCGACACAGGAATGCTTCTGCTGCATTGCCGATATTAAAAGGCAGGCGGAATATCACTTTTAAAGAGTGACAATAATGTTTAACTTTAATTCTTGACTGTTGATTTATGACCACTGTGAAAATTAGTCCCCTCCCCCCCCCCCCCCCACCCCCACCCTCAGCTGCATAGCAGAAGTACAGTTCTGTGAATAATTATCTTAATTTCTTCTCACCTATATCTAGTGAATTCCCGGTACTATTAAAAAAACTAACAGATTTTTCCTCAAAATATGACCATATGACCGAAAATATTGTTGAAATATGACCAAAACTAGAAAAATCGTCTCAATATGTATTTAAATGCTATATAGAATACAATCAGAAACGTTGAATCAGTGTTTAATTCAGCATTTCAGCTCAAAGAGAAGGCAGGAATAAATAGGACTTTTCCTAAAAATCCGAACGCTAGTGATCAGTAACGATCTGGCCTCGCATTCGGGAACACGCGTGTTCGAATCCCCGTCCTGCCATCCAGGTTTCGGTTCTCCTTGGTTTCCCGAAATAACTCTAGGCGATTGCCTAGATGGTTCTTTCAAAAAACCATTTGCGACTTCCTTCCCGTTTCTTGCTACTAGTTTTTTCCCGTCTGTAATAACCTCAACGTCAACGAGGCGTAAAGCCAAAACGAAAAAGAAAGAATCTCATATTCCTCTGAGAAACACAAATCCACAGTAATATGCACAGAAGCGGAACGGAGCATAACGTTGTTATTTGTTTATGTGTTGAAAACAAACTAACTCAGCATAAAAAGTCTTCACCTATTAAGAAAAAAATCATTGTGCGGATATTTGTAATTTGATAAACGAAATTACGTTTTCCCTCGAACTCATCGGTTCCGTAAGTTTGATGAATTGGATGTGTACAATTGTCACCAGTCAGGGCATACTGTGACGGCTATAGCAGTGAGCTAATACAAACCACCTTACTTATCTTCTCTCTACCAGTCTACGTGAATATCGCACTGAGTATGGAGGAGCTTAAGTGCCACTATCAGACAGCGAAATGCGCAATTTGTGCTCTGTATGCTAAATGCAAATTAAATGTACAATGTTTCAGCCGCAATCAGGGGACTTTTGTGTTGTTGTTGCGAGGTTTTTAAGTTAAGGCTATACGCCTCGTCGATGTTGAGGTCATTAGAGGCGGGATGGGAAAAAGGAACGATAAGGAATTTGGCCATGGCCTTTTGAAGGAAGCATCCTGGCACTCGCCTGTAGTGATTTGGGGAAACCATAGAAAACCCAAATCTGGATGCCCGGACGGGGATTCGAACCCTCATCTTCCGGAATGTGAGGCCAGAGCGTTAACCACTCACCCACCACGCTCGGTGGTGTTGTAGCGAGTCATTTGTTTTTCTGTGTATATGAAGATTGAAGGAGGGAGAGAGGAGTTGGCTCAATCAGGTACACTGTTCCGAAGACTAGTAAGGAGTCGTCAGATATAACGTTCCCATTCGGCTGAGGAATCACTGCTAGCAGTTTCGTTTTCCTTCACTCCACCCGTTCACTCCCTAGATATCTTGGGGCAAAATCTGACGATTATAAATTGTGCAGTCCCCGAAGGTGAAAATTTCTTTCACTTTTTTTTTTTTTACTTTGGCTTTACACCTCGTCAATGTTGATGTAATTAGTGGCGGGATGGGACTTGGGACAAGGAACAGTAAGGAATTCGGCCATGGTCTTTTTAAGGAAACATCCTGGCATTCGCCTGGAGTGATTTGGGGAAACCATGAAAAACACAAATCTTGATGCCCAGACGGGGATTCAAACTGGCGTCCTCCCTAATAAGAGTCCAGAACGTTAACCGCTCACTCACCACCGGTACTCGAACCAGATAACTCTGTGTTAGAGACCGGACACCAACACGAGTCAGAAACGTCCTGAGCAAACGGGGCGTGCACTAGTTACTATGTCCGGCTGTTGAGAGATAGAGTTCTGCATCGAAATATGCCTAGACCGTATTTCAAAATCATTACATCAAAAGGGATTAACTTTTATGGTTATTCGCTATGACAGCTTAGACGTGTTTGCTTCAGTCTTAAATGAATCGTCAGGGATCGGAGTCGAAGTGAATGATCAATATCCAAGGAAAATGGTGATCGCCTTACCAAATTACTCCATCTTGCTAGAAACGCTTGCTTAAATTATCTTGCTGATGTGAAACGTTGAGCCCAATCCCTAATTAATGGTGGAAAACGCTGTATGACGGTATCTGTATGGCATCTGATTCCCCCTTTCTTGTCTTTACGACCTATTGCTCTGCTGTTCGAGCTGGTGGGGGTGAGCCGCATGCTTGTTAAGTCTGCCTGCTGCCAACCTGTCACAACTAAACCACTGCATTAAATTCGTGACGCTCTCACACGAACGCAAGCAACCATCAGGCTACACACTTAATCACTATCTGCACACACGGCGGCATCACTCCAAGTGTTTTAAACGCTGTTCGTTGACTTCATACTTGTAGTATTTTAAAATCTGATCCGCTCAGCTCATTCTTGCATTATCCTCTCATATTACGTAGTTCACACGCTCGTACCATTAGTTCATTTAATTGAATTGAATTAACTATCTGACGAACTTAGCCTCCTCAGATGATTACTTAAGTATTGATTGTTTTTATCGTTTGTCTTACTCACTACTATTTCACTAAGGAAAAAGGAAACGGCTTTAGGCAATATAAATTACAAGGAAAGGGAAAATTACTCATCACTCACCAAAGTTGCAGACAGCGACGGGTGAAGAACACAAGAAAACACAGTATTTCTGTTTTACACCTTATTCATGCTGAAGGAATTGAGTCATGTGGTTCGGGAGGTGTGCACACGCCGAAGTTTCCTACATGACTGAGCGCATTATTGATATGGCGGGAGGACTGAGAGGTTATATATAAATATGTATATCGCAGATGGTGATAGAATTAGTAATACACCGAAAGGGTACGGAATGTTGAAAAATTAGGCAAATAAATATTGACCGATAAATTTTGAATTTTTATTTTTTTTTTGACTAGTTAAATGACAATAATGATAATACTACCACTAATAATAATGAGTGATGCGTCAAAGAAAGGTATTTTATCGGTGGTTGAGGCCAGGTGGGTGTCTGGTATCTAGGATATTTTGGTGTGCAAATTCCCATCTCCGAAGTTCTGAAGCGGCGATGGTTTCGGGGAAAACTCTGCTTGCTCTCATGGTGAAACAGTCATTGAGGTTGTTGGAATTGTGGTAGTTAGCATGTTCTGGTATTCGAAGATATAAATTGCGGGTGTGGACTGTTTGTCTGTGGCCATTCATTCTGGTCGAACAGTCCACAGCCGCAATTTATATGGCCTAATTCCTTCCCGTTCCTTGTCCCCAGTCCCATCCCGCCTCTAAAGACATCGACGTCGACGAGGTGTAAAGCCATAAGTAAAAAAAAAAAAAAATCTAACAAGCTTTGAACATACTGGGAAGCATAATCCCTTCCAAAACAAATCCCCTTGGCCTGTCACATCAGAAATAACCTACTAATTTGTCCTACATTATTTGAGTCTTAACCCCTGATTCCTGATTTCTCCTCCTCCTTTATTAAGATGCAAATTAATGTAGCTATTGTACTAGAAGCCTCTTAAAAATGTTACAGAAGCTGAAATTCACTAGTTGGTTAACGTGTTTGTATGAAGCCATTTTCTGGTGGATGCGTGATGGTGGCATTCAAGTTATATTTTATTTTATGGCTGTCACTTACCAGAATGGAATTTGAATAGGAGAATCACTAATTCCTGATCACAAAGCTAAGCAGCCATGGTCTGTCTTTATTTCCAGAAACGATTGGCGGTACTTTTTAAAGCTGGAAGATTGCAATGTTCATGGTCATTTGCTCGCTGAACTGAACTGTTTACCTGAAACTTATTAAAACAGCAAAATAAGATATTTCTGGTGTCAATACAACCACCACATTACTACTTAAACGAAATAAATAAATACGAAGCTTTGAAAACAAGCAAGCGGACAGTTATGATTTACATTGTATAGCAAAGCCTTGTAGTTGTTAATTGTTTTTACGTCTACTGCAGTTTAGTTCATGGTTAGTCATGTCTCAGTAAGGATTTCACAAAGCTCTCTTCACATCCAATCGAGATAATCTGTGGCCATAATTCGTAGCTGCTCATTTTGCCTTCACCTTAACCTTGACCAATCTTCAAGGTTCAAGACGACGTTAGGTATACACGGTGGTAAGTAATTCCTCTCACGGAGAAGAAGAAGATAAGTAAAGTGAAATTGCTCTGCATGCGTCTATGCTACCCAGCACTGCACCACACGTGGAATCTTATCAGAGCAAGTAGTTCGATCCACACTTGCTTGACGCTTCACGATGAAATCACCGTAAGAGTCTGGTTTATCTTTACGGCATTCCTTCAACTTTGCAGAATTTCCTGTTACTAATCACCCTCAAAGCCATCCCCGATATTTCCTAAGGGATTTACAGAAATCTGATACGGCGTCGTGATCTTAACAACGAAATACATGCGGCGATCACATTGTTTGGGCTTAGTAACTAAACTGAAGAGCCTTAGGCCGGAAGAAACTATTCCCACGTAACTGCCGAATGCTTATCTACAATTCCACCTACCGTAAGCATCTCTGCTTCTCAGAATATGATACACATACGCAGTAAAAAATTGTATGATTTTGAAACATTTGCAAGTCCTATGATTTCATAATAGTAATTATTTTCTAAATTACGTTAGAATGTAATATTGATTACACAGTGTCTCGTATTACCTTCAGTGTAATCACAGATGCAAATAATAATATTTATTGCTTACGTAAACGATGTTTCCACTGCACGTAACATCGACTTCGGCTATTGATCTCTCCGGGTTCTGATATTGCTTCATGTATACATTATCAAAGTCATAACCTTTATCACTTCTTATATCTACCATTACGAATGCTCAAAGTTTACTTTATACTCATTTTATAACAACGAAAAAGTGAACAAATCTGATTCCCCAGTTTGCTCAAAATATTTTTGATGTTTATAATTTCCAGTTTCTTTGTACACCAACAAAACAGTTTTTGTACATGACTTTTAGTTCCCAAATTTGTATATGAAACTTTGCATAATTCAGCCATCAAGCAGTCGTGGGATACCAAGACTTCGAAAATTTTATTGTTTTCAATTTGCACATTATAGATTTACGATTGCCCTGTAGTGGTGCATTTAGTAATCCCATAAGACCGCACAGAACTTGGATAAGCCAGCGCGGGAAACATGAGAGATTAACGTGTTATACGTTAAACGTACAACCTTTCAAATAGGAATCAAAGATGAGAAAGAAATATTCCTTACGACGGAATGGATAGGAATAATAATAAAACCGATCACAATACCTGTCTGAAGCCCTTTCGAGCAAGTGATGGGGAAGGAGGAGGGGGAGGAGTAAAAACCTCGTTAAAAATCCGGAGTCCATCTTGCTTCGGATGGTAACCCTTTTATAGAGCCCTTGTCAAGGGTTACTAGATGAACACTGGCCAACGGTGTCAATGGCGGATGAAGAGATGACTCTCCCAACGTCAGAGTGGGTGGAAGAGCTACCTCCCGGATTCACAATCTTGGTTGAATAACTATGGCCTTGAGTCAATCCAAACATAACTGTTATCAGTCATCGAAGTTTGTGATGTTAAACAATTTACCCCCGGTGGATGAGCCACCGTACAAAAGTACGTACGTAAGCAGACATTCCGATTCTGGGGAGACTGTAACACCGCACAAAGACAAGTAGGAGTGTCCTGGAATCTCATCCAAAATCAAAACTATACAATCAACATATTTGGCAACCTTTAACGTAAATTCAGTAATAAGTAGGGGAAAACTTACGCATCTAACAGACACACTAAGGTATCACAAAATAATTACAACAGCTTTACAGGAAACAAGATTTATAGACACATATACCTTTGATTCAGATGGTTTCGGGATATATAAAGGGTAAGTAGGAAAGAGAGTGATGAAAAACGTATCTTGGAACAGTCTTTATAATAGACAAAAAAAAAAAAAAAAAAAAAAAAAAAAAAAAAAAAAAAAAAAAAAAAAAAAAAAAAATTAAATTCTATAGTTAAGTTCGAGTCTGAATCTGAAAGAATGTCAATCTTACAATTAAAATCACATACAAAATGTATACTATTATTAATGCTCATGCACTAATAAATGAAGACAATAGGAAGAATAAGGAAAAAGTAGAGAACTTTTGGAACCAGCTAGATGACTTTATTCAGAGAATTTCAGAAAAAAACAACATCATTCTTCTTGGAGATTTTAATGCATAGAATGGCAAAAGAAAAAAGGTATAAGTATCCTACCCATCATAGAACAAACAGAAATGGCATCAGGCTAATAGAACTTTGCCAGGCACATAATCTAATTCTTAAATCTACAGCATTCAAAAAACTACCACGAAAACAAAATAACTTGGGGTTTCCCAACTCCTAACATAGGGGAATTCCAACTTGGCCATGTAGCAATTAAAAAGACATTTCACAAAGAAATTATGAATGTTAGAGTGCTTAGAGGCGCAAACTTGGATTCGGATCATTATTTATGTAAAATCAAGTTTAAAGTCATCGCCAATAGGAAACAAAAGCAAATTAAAGGCAGGAAAGACAACGCTGAAAACATACTAATTTCATATGACTTCACGTAGGCAACAGAAAACATTCAGACTCTGTGAAAATATCAAGGAAAACTTACTTAACAAAGCTGAACAAATAGCACCCCAAACCAAAATTAGAGAACATTTATGGTGGTCAACAGAATCTGATACATACATTTCAGCAAGAAAACAGACGTGGCAACAATGGCAATCCCAGAAAACAGAGGAGAGCAGAGTAAATTTCATTAGAATTAGGAAAATGGTAGATAAAAATATAAAAAAGGTTAAAAAGGCATATGAAAATAAAACTCTTCTCCAAATTGATGAAGACTTTACCAGAAAGAACACAAGAAGCTTTGATAGAAATTTCAAACAAAAACTATCAAAGTACAAAGCACCAACAACTCAATTTCGAGATGCTAATGGGAGCATGACTCACAACAACACAGAGAATTGCAAGATCTTAGCAGACTATTTTAACAAATCTTGAACTGTGAACACATTCGTGAAAAAAACTTACTTCAAATACCTCTGACATACTAGATTCAGAACCACCAACATTTGAAGAATTACAAAAAAATCATTTCAGAATTTAAAAATGACAAAGAATCTGGAGAAAATCAAATAGAGGCCGAACTTTGGAAAAAAGCTAACAAAAATTCTATTAAATATCTTCAATGTGTTTTCAATAAAATTTTGGAAGAAGTGGACTGGAAAACAGCCCTCATCCACCCGCTTCACAAAAAAGGCTCCAAAACAGAACCAAACAATTACAGAGGTATTTCATTGGTGGATGTAACTTACAAGATTATTCCAAAAACCCATTTAAATGGAGTGGAACCACAATTTGACCCACTACTGGGGGAGTGCCAGGGAGGGTTCAGGAAACATATATCATGCTCTGAACAAATACTAAACCTCAAGAACATTATGACGTACCAAAAATCAAGGGCAAAGACATATGTAATTTCCTTCATTGATTTCAAGAAGGCGTATGATTCGACTGATAGAGAATGTCCAATATAAGTACTAGAAGAATGAGGACCAGAAAAGAAAACAACTAACTTAATAAAAGCCACTATTATGAATACGTTTTCAAAAATTAAATTCATAGGAGAAGTATCAGACGTTTTTTTAAATAAAAACAGGGGTAAGACAAGGGGATGGACTTTAGCCGTTATTGTTTAATTGTGCACTTGAGAAAGTAATAAGAGAATGGAACAAAAATATAAAAAGTGGAATAAGTCTGGGTTACAAAAAGAAGAACCTAAAAACCAATTGCATTGCCTTTGCGGATGATATAGCGCTGTTGGCTGAAACAATGGAGGAAGCAAAAGAACAAACCCTTGAATTAGAGAAACAAGCAACTAATATAGGTCTTACAAATTCCTTTGAAAAAATGAAAATCGTGACAAATAACAAACACCAAAATAAAATTTAAAAGTTCAAGAACAAAAAATATAAGAAGTAAATGAATTTAAATATCTGGGAGAATGGATAATTGGAATACAACTGAGCACAAGGCAATAGAATCCAGAAAAAATTTACTTCAATTGACCTTCCAATTGACAAGAGGTATATATAACAAGAAATTCCAAAATTAACCATTACAAAACTGGTATAGCCGGAATCATTGTATGCAGCAGACACTCATACCATGAATCATACAGGGCAGATAGAACAACTAGAACTAAAAGAAAAGAAAAATTTTAAGAAAAATCATAGGAACATCATTTCTAGATAATACGTGACCAATGAAAGTCTCTACAAAAAGAATTGAAAAACTCTCAGATACTATATGAAAAAGGAGAATAAATTCCTACGGACATCTCAGAATGAACTCCGGTAGACTAACCAAACAAATTTTTGATTTCTTCCATAATCGCAAAAAATTGGAAAAGACCTAAGAGAATTAAAAATTACGGAGAATTCATTACTTGACAGAACAGCGCAGAAAAGTTAAAAGAAAAATCCAAAATAAAGCCAAAAACCATCATCTCGGAAGAGGAGAGAAGAAGAAGGTCCGGGAGAATGTAGAAATACTGGGCACAAAGGAAAGAACAACATGCAAAGAAGTGTCCCCAAAGAGGATGAAGCGAAAGAAAAAAACTCGATCGTGATGGGTGATAAAAAAAAGAGCCCAAGAGGAAATTAAACAAAAAAATAATACATATACAGCCTATTCAGGCGCGATGTGTACTAGTAGAAGGTTGCATTATATTTCAAAACATTGGCACTAGGTCTAAGGAGATGTGAATGTGCACTACATTACGTGTAAGTGCAGATGCAGGTAAGAGTATTATTTGCTAACGTAAATGATGTTTTCACTGAACGTAAAATCGATTATTGATCTCCTGTCCAGGCTCTGATTTTCTGTCAAGTATATATTAACAAAGTCATCACCTTTATAACTTTTAATTTCTACCATCATCTGAAGCAGTCTGACTGGTCCCGGAAAGGTCATTCCAGAAATTCAACTACGAGTAAACATCCTCGTCGTCAACATGATCTGAAATCAGTATTTCAGATCTCAGTCAGTGGGTTAACATACCTCAAAAGGAACCACGTGGAAGTGGACATACCCTATCCCTACCAACACTCATCCTTTATATGGCTTCAAATATTAAGCTACAAATATTAACAGTTAAAACATTCTCCAAGTGTTCAGCTGAAATATAAAGTCATACTGTACAGCGAAGCCGATGAAGACCACTGACGAGAACTGAGACTAAATCTTATTCGCATAATGAATCAAAAGAAATTGATAAGGAAGGATGTAAATCTGTGGCATTATTGTCAGGGATTTACGGTAAGGGATTTTGGCCTCGAAAGAAACATATTTTAAAATTGCCACAGAAACCTAAACCGGTAATCTTTTACCGTAAAGGGACTTAAACTTCCTGAAGCGCGGAGACTAATAAGAGAATGCATTATCATCACCATAAATTTTTCTGTAATTACGTATAAAAGTTGTGTCGAACTGGAAGTAGTTTATATGAAATTGTGCAATAATATATCCCTAATAGGTGGTTGTAATTGTTTCTTAACAATCGACTCAAAATTATGTATGTAAGATTGCAAACTGTTGAGAAATTGGTTACGTGAATATACAGTAGATAAAAAGATGTACATGGGAAATATACTTGCTGGGTAGAGGAATTCTTAAAAGCCAGAAAGCAAAATGTTAGAGTAGGAAATATAAGAGAGGTGGAAGTAAATATGGGAGTGCCACAGGGTAGTGTGTTGGGACCGTTGTTGTACATTATGCTAATTAATGATTGTGTTGATGGCTTATGGTTAGAATTCAGGTTGTCTGCAGATGACATAATGGTTATACTAGGATCAAAACAAGAGAACACTGTGAACAGCTGCAGGGTAAACTAGGGGACTGGGTTACAAAACTTTGGTCAGATCATTGGTTGAATATGGTATTGTAGTTTGAGACCACATTATGGGTATCAAATACAGGAGTTGGAGGGCGTGCAAAGAAGAGCAGCTAGATTTGTTTGTGGAAATTATCGCAGAACCTAGTCAGTATCTGATATGATAAAGGAGCTGGTTTGGGAGTCATTGGAGGACAGGGTGAAGAAAGTGCTGGGAATGTACAAGGCGTATGTTGTTAAGGGTGTGAAGGATTGCACCAAATTACCAAGTGAAGTGATGAATAATTTGCCAAGAACGCTTAAGAAATTTAAAATAAAAATTTGTAAATCGCAAAAGTTGATGGGGGAGGAATTTAACAGTCAAATTATATTAGCTAACTAAAAAGTAAAATAAAAAGGGGTAAATAATTAAATTAAAATAAGAAATTAAATTAAATTAAATTTCACAATGTTTAATATAAAACTGAAATAAATATTAGTATTTATTGTTCATATGAAAGACCAAGATTAACATTTTTTTAAAACTAGTAATAATACAATTATTTAAGAAGAATTTTGTTTCATTGAAGTTTGTTGACTATATATTAAAGTAATAAGATTAACAATAGAGCGTTAAACTGCGTTACTTTACAAAAATAATAGTATATTTATTCACTGAAATTTCTAGTTATGAACTTATATGTGTACTACTAATTCAGTAAGTTGTTAATTCTAAATAGATACAAGCAGTAGTCGACAAATTAATACCCCAATTTGAAGAATAAAACTTTTTGTCACGCTTCCGACTAACAGCGAAATTTTTCAGGGCTGTCTGTTTTATAAGCTTAAAGTTAAAGCGGTTTCAGGATGTAATTAAAACTGCCATTAACGAACGATCCGCAAAAAGAAATCTCAAGCTTTTATTGCAAGACAGCTTGACAATTACTAATGTCATAAATCTCTTGAGACGTGCAAATATAATTATACTCATTCAGTTACATTTTGCAGGATCAAAACGAAATAAAGAACGACCTAATATTATCCACGGTGATAATACTCAGTAATGCCGTCTCAGATGCCTTAGCGAGGACAGTAATCAACGAATTTGACGACGTGCTCTGACACCAATAACAGCAGTGCGCCAATTCTCAAGAGTATTAAAGGTATTAATGGATTCCTAGTGAATTACGTCTGGTAGGAGTACACGCCGTCATAATTGCAGATCTCACGCGGTTTTCTGTTTTAATATGGACAAATGATGAGGCAATTCCTAACTTACACCTCCTTACACAAACAGACAAACGCGAAACACGCAGAACAAAGTTTATGAGTTCCAGAGAGAAGACGACATTTTCTTTCATGCCTGTAAGCCAGTGCCAGTCTCCATAAGAAAATGGTTGATAGAGAGAACTACGTATCACTGCTCCTTAATAAGTAAAACTCAATCTATATGAAAAAGAAATGCGAATGCTGTAAGGATGGATGGCTTTGAAGTTTATTTGTATTTATCATTTTTTTAGTCCTTTGGGCTATTCACCTCGTCAATGTCGAGGTAATCAGGAGACCAGGAATGGGAAGGAATTCGCCCATGGACTATTCACCTAAAGAAATTTCGGGAAACCACACAAATTCGAAATCTGGAAAACCGGACGGGGATTTGAGCTCCAGAATGCCATTGCTGAACGTTACAACTCAACCATCGGGTTTGATTTTATTCATCTTGTTTATGTTCCTAACGTAAGTACTTCACTCCATACTAGCACTCAATTAAAAAATTGACATTCTGCATTGTCCCTATTTTATTTAAAAATCTATTTTTTTTAAACAGACTCTCGCAACAAATTTATCAAAACTATTTTGTACCATCCAGAGTCAAGGTACCGTACATTTCAGCGAGCCTGCTAAAAACCATGTAATAGGTATTGTCCAATCTCCTTTCGTATCACAACTTTCTGTGGTTCGTCATAGTTCTCTGCTATGGTATAATAGTCAGACTGCTTAGCACTTTCGAGCAATATACAAAGGCAGTCACTATTTGAGCGATGAGCTACTTGTGTGTAACACAGCAGGTGTTTTCTAAGAAGATTATGTTCTGAGAAAGTAAATTCATCTGTTTCTTAGATCGTGCCAACACAACCATTGGATGAAATCGGCATTACGATTTTAAAGAAAATTAGTAATGATATTTTTCGAATAGATCCCATTTCCTCTGTTTAGCTTTATGTTTGTTCGTGGTCACCTACAATAACGTAATAGTGGAGGCACCAGAGATACGTAGGCAACTTCTTCCTATGTTTACAGCATTTCTTAAAAATATGACAGATAAAGCCACATAAACCTACGCTTTGTTAGATTTATATGCTCCCTTAATTTCATGAGGTATTTTACGAACTTTTATTTGTAACAGTGCTAAATCTGTTTCATAGAGAGTGAACACTATTTAGTGTTGTTTTGTTGGAGCTTCAGATCATTACAACACATAGAGATTGTCTTCAAGTATCATTCAAATTCTTCATAATATTTCGTTGATTTACGTTTTCTGCTGATCACTGTGTCTTCTGCATAGAGCTTAAAAAACTATAGACTCCTGCATTTACGGCGTGAAATTACCTTTCTGATACTTTTTTTTAATATCCATCATTCACCGAGAGTGATGGGTGAGTGGTAATACTCTGGCCTCGCATTCGGTAGGACGTGGGTTCGAATCCCCGTCCGGCCATCCGCATTTGTGATTTCCACCACTTCCTCAAATCACTCCAGGTTACTGCAGGGATGGTCCCTTCAAAAGACCATGGTCGAATTGCTTCCAGTTCCTTGCTTCTAGTCCTTTCCTGCCTCTAATGACCTAGACGTCGAAGGGCGCAAAGCCAAAAAAAAAACTCATATCTTAATGGCGTTTCCATTCCTGCTATTTCTTTCAAATTTTGCTAAACGTTTTCATTATCGCCAAAACGTTGAGGAAGCATCAATTATATTTCCGACAAGCACCTTTTCCTCAAATGGAGGCTATTTCGAGAAAGGGAATTATTTTCATATCTGGACGTCGTGGATCATTTTCCTCAATTGTTGATAATATTGATAAATAAATAACGCCAGAGCAACTGAATGTTTGTGCATTTATTGACCTCCCGAACGCGTTTCACTCCTTTTGCAGAAGCATCTTCAGCGGGTTCTCCTAGTAATTATGTTCATATTTTACAATTTGGTTATGTTGTTGTGTTTTGTACATTGGAATTATTATGTAATTTGTAATCTACTTATATTTTTTAGTCTATTGCATTTCTTTATGCAGCAGTGACTTTTGCTTTCTTTGTGCTTGGTAGTTCATTTTCCAGATCTTTATTTCACAACTGAATAGCATTTCACTGCACTGCATTGTACTGTATGTTTATTATAAATAGCCGGTTCGTTTTGTTTACTTTCGACTTTGTGTCAATATGCGGTTCTGTTTTGTTTTGGCGCAATTTTTCGAAAATAAATATTTGCCATTAGTTTTTTTATGTCCTTGTTTAATTTTTTGTTATTGTCTATGTCTATGGTTTTCCTTTATTTTATTTACAGTACTGTGTATAGTGTCGGGTGTGTCAGGTTTGTGTATTAGTTTATTATCTGTTTTCCTTCTGTCAAACATTTCTGTATGTGATAGTTCCAGTTGGAATGCTAGTATTGTTGGTTTGTTGTTGTTGATGGAGAGTATTTGCATGTCTGTGTCAGTCTTTGTTGGGTGATGGTTGTGTTTCTGTAAGTGTTTTTTTCATCTAGATTAAGTGAAAATTTGAAAATTATAAGTTTTTAATTAGTTTTTTAAAGACAAGATTATGAAAGTAGTTTTCCAGTACAAAGTAACTGTTTTCTCCATAAAATAATTTTGGAAAATGTCCAGTGCGAATTCTTCCAATATACTTCATCTCAGTCATTGAGTTCTGAAAAAAGATGGCAAATGCGTCTACAATTATGAATTGTTTTTACACTGTTAGCAATAATTAGTTTATTAAAAGGACTGATACTGGCGCATTATTAAAGACGATGTGCGAATTTTGACAGCGACTGTTTCTAAACAAGTTTTGGTGTCAGCAACTTTAACTGAGAAGAATTATGTAGTCATTTTGCCAAGAAAAATATACATGCTTTGTTTGCTTCGCAAGCTTAATGAGAGCAAATAATCCATTGTTGTTTATTAAAAAATTTCGAATCATAGAAATAAAATAATAAAAAATCATAGACAAGGAGGCCACTAAATCTGGATACAAAATCGGCACTACCAATCATTTCAGAATTTGCCTGTGCAGGAAATCGAAATCAGGATTGCCGATACGGGAATCGAAACCAATATTTTCGAATGCCACCCTAAATGTTATCGCTCATCCACCAGGTTTGGTCGCACTGAGAAATAGATCCCAATCATGGTATCATCGCCATACAAGGTTTGGTTATTACTTACAACTTACGGATTGCGAACCGTTTAAACAATTTCAGTTTACCAGAGTGACGCAGCTTAGAATAACAAGGTAAGAATGGGAGTGAGGTTTTGAATGAATGTATGACGGTTTGTGTAGAAACCGAGTGAGAGCTTCGACCGTGAACCGAGCCAGGCTGTTGTCATTATCACCTGCCCCAAAATATCCAGCTTACTTAGCCCCTGCCACCTCGACACGTGGAATGCTATTCAACTCACATTCTTGCAGCCAGCCACTCTCATTAACTGTATTTCAATCTGCTTTAGGTTTCCTTGGTTTCCAATAATATTTGCTCTTCACTGAGTCCTTCGACGGAGCGAAAGTTATTCGAAAACATCAGCGAGATCATTTTTTAATTATAAAAAAAAGATTCAATACATTTTTGGGATATTAGTTTCAACAACACAGAATTATGCTTCGTTAGTGGATGAAAAATTGCTGTACATATAAAGACAAAGTAGGATTTTGGTATTTTATTGTGTCATCCTCGTTATGTAATTCAACTCAGCATTTAAAACGAGTCATGTGATGTTTAATAAGAAATCATTGGTCTGGGTCGATTTCAGGAAACATTTGTGATTCCTGATCTCGGGGGTGAAATAATAATCTTAGTCCTTCCTTTCAGACCATAGAGTTCAACATAAATTAATCTTACACAGAATAACCGTGAAATACCTTGCAAGTTTGCTCCATTTGCTCTAATTTGTCTCATGGTATCCTCTGCGTGTAACATCGTTGAAACCATTGCTAGTGACTTCTTATTAAATATTTTATCATTTCTAAAAGAAGGCTCCTTGATGAAGACTGCTTCCAAATGCGTCTTCCGACATACCTTAGAACAGTAGTTCCCAATCAGTTTTTCGAGAGTACCCCTTCAAGAAATAGCTCAACCTTGCGTACCCCGTACAGATGAAACGATAAATAAAAAATGAAACCTATTTATTAAATTTTAATCCAGTAACAACCGTTACAAAAAATAATTTTTTTTAAAAAAATTGACTATGTTTGCGTAATTTTTAATTATTTCTCAGTAAGAAAACAGTCTCACCATGATAGTTGACTGGTAATTCCTATTCAGAATGCTACCTATGCACATTTAATATCCTATCTTGTGGTGCATTTTAACTATATATTTTGTTAGTACTTGTTTCCATAGCAACAAAATAGTGGAATTGCCAATAATAAGTCTGTCGATTATTCTATATCGAGTTACTTGCGTAGCAGTAACGTGAAATACAGAGTTTTTGATCCAAACCTGGTATTTTACACTGTAAATTTGTCCTATACAAGTACGTACTAAACAAAAGAGAGAAATATAGGCCACGGCGGCAGATAAGAATGGATTTGGCCAAAAATGTGACGCACAGCACATATATTTATTTCCACCGTTAAGGTCACATTTTGTTTTTAAACAAGTAGTTCTGATGTAGATGTCGAAAATAATGTAACCATAAGGTCTTAAATGACCTCTAAAAAGAGAAAGTAAAGTTTTCGACCATAAAATTTTCATCACGTACATTTCAAACAGATAATAACTCAGCCAGGTGAAATGGCTGATTTCTGTTGAAAGAAAGGTTCCAGACTCCAGATCAGCTAGTTAGTCCCACTGGTTAAACACATTCTCAACATCTGTTCTTGACCAACAAGGCCTTTTGAAGGAACAATGGAAACTTAAATCTGGAGTGCCAGCTGTGGATTTCAACCCACGTCCTCCCGAATGCCCGAATGTTGCGGCATACACACTGGAATCGCTCCAGATCTCCAGCCACTTTATGAAAGATCTGTGTTGAATCCATACCATCTCCGCAGGGCCAACGGTGTAAGGCCATACGCTATTGAAGATAGTGGTGAGTTCATTTCATGGACCCCCTCATGTGTTTTCGCAGAAGCAGAAGTGACGGCATGATCAAGAAACACTGTCATCGGAGATAAACCGCAAATACCTCTACAACAATGAAAACAACATCTTCCATTCACCAGCAATTGTCTGTAGCAGTGACACGTCGTAGTCACATCTCCCTCCAATTATTTCATTAACACTTATTGATGGCGTTGAACCAATGTTCTCAAACGTGGAAAGTGCAATCTCTTACATCGTGGAAGTCAAACGCAGAGAGGTCCATTTATTAAAGAAATCTCTTGTTAATTTATTATTCTTTGTTAATGCCCCTTTTTGTAATAAAACCAGCATCCCTAAAAAAAAAAAAAATAATAATAATAAAAAAAACCTGCTAACTGCTTGCTATTTACACTCCGCTATTGTCAGGAATGCGTACTTTCTCACTTTCGTTCCGACATAGCTCTCTAATATGGGGACCGACAACACAAAAATCTGAAAAAGAGCTCTACTTAATATTTTGTTATTAATAAATAGATGAAACCTATTTTTTTTTACTGTCGCCAAATTCTTCTTCAGGCTGTAAAAATTATCTTGCGTTATATATTTATTTCTGCATATCCACATCACGATCCAGTAAACGTTTGTTTGGCCTGGAGCGTTGTTAACGTAAATATTATTCTTTTACACATTTCGTTTGTAAAACTGTCGTTAATATGACTATGCATAAATGAGATTTTCGACACTATTATTTACATCCTCAGTTCCAGTTATCGAACTTTTGGACACGCAATGAAGTAGGCCTACTTTAACTACAAGATTTCCATACTAACACTTTTTTCCTGGCAGTCCGTTGCAAATGAAAGAAGGAAGTAAAATTTTGAATATGTAAATTAATAATATTTAAGAAAATATTGATAAAAAATTGGTTACAAATAAGAATTTGTATTCTTATAAAATTTTCAGGTCCATAGGCGACGTTATGTTATTATTTTTATTTATTCGTTGAGGCCAACTAGGACCACATTAAGCCTTTGTTCATTTGGCAGCGAGTTTCATCTTATTTTGGGCCCAGAACTCCTTCATTCGTTTTGAATGCGCCTGTTTGCGCTCCTGTGTCCAGAGTTATGAATATTAAAGGATTTTTTTTTAAATTCTTGATTATGAGCACCGAGCGTGGTGGGATAGCGGAAACGTTCTGGCCTCGCATTCGGGAGGAAGTGGGTTCGAATCCCCGTCCAGGCGTCCAGATTTGGGTTTTCCATAGTTTCCCCAAATCACTCCAGACGAATGCCGGGATGCTTCCTTCAAAAAGGCCATGGCCGAATCCCTTCCCTTTCCTTACCCCAATCCCATCCCGCCTCTAATGATCTCGCTGTCGACGAGGCGTAAAGCCCAAGCAAAAAAAAAAAAAAAAGACGAGTAAGACAATGAGCAGCACTCATAATATTGAGAGTGATTTTTTTATTTCTAAATTGATTTTTAAATTACATATCTAAGATTCATCGATAGCAGGGACCGAGCGTGGTGGGTGAGCGGCAACGCTTTTGTCCCCCATTCGGGAGGATGTGGGTTCGAATCCCTGTCCGGCGATCAAGATTTGGGTTTTCCATGTTTTTTCAAGTCACTGCAGGCGAATTCCGGGATCCTTCTTTCAAAAGGCCATTGTCGGATTCCTTCCAGTTCCTAGTCCCCACTTATTTCCCGCCTTTAATGACCTCGACGTCGACGTCGCGCAAAGCCATATGAAAAAAAGATAGCTGGGCAGGACAGAAGTATTTAGAAAGAACCGTATGGAATTTTTTTCGTGGTCTCTATTAAAGAAACATTCACGTGGACTTAAAACTAAAGTATGGATGGCCATCTCTGTATCCTACACTGTCCGGTGTTCTGTTAAAATCATCAATCAGAAAGAAGCATAAAATATTTTTTATTTTGCTGTTCGCTAGGTTTGCAAAGAAGGAATATGTGGCAGCAATTACCAATGAATCCTGTAATTAAAAGAAAAAATGGAACTGAAATATTATAACTATGCTTATATAATTTTTTCTAGAATTTCACTACCTTATATTCAATGCTTAATAAACTATTTTAATTCAAGTAAACTGCATAATTTTGACAAGCTTTGGAACTTTTAAAGTTAGATTCTGTAAAGAAAGATGTTCTGACTATCTACTATAAAATTCTAGATAGCTAAAGGATTTTGTTCTAGTGATATTTTCTTGAGTATAAGGCAGTAGCTTCTCCGTAATTGCATCTAAAGTTAGGTCAATTTGATACAAATATGACATTTTCATAAAAAATCTAAATACCTGTTTTGGATGTTATTAAAAGTAATCACTTCAAACCGATTGTCAGAATCACTGATTGTGGAAGTTGTAAATTTAATATCTGTTATACCTGAGTCTCTGACCTAAAATATGAACGAAGTTATGATTGATAGTAAACTGCTTCGATAGCCGTCAAGTAACTGGAATTATAGAACTGCAAAGCACAAAGACTACTTGTGTTCACCTTTGTGATCGTGTATGGTTATGTGAGGTATGGAAGTAACACTTTTTTATTTTATTCATGGTTTTACGCCTCGTCACGTTATTATAGGCGGGATGGGACTGGTGACAAGAAAAGGGAAGGAATTCGGCCATGGCCTTTTGAAGGTAAACCCAAATCTGGATGCCCGGACGGGGATTCGAACCGGCATTCTCCCGAATGCGAGGCCAGATGGAAGTAACAGAAGTTAGCGTAGTGATAAACGTCAATCGCGTCTTGACTCTTACGCAATGTGCCTTCCAATTTCTCGGTCGAGTGCTTTAAGCGGTGCCGCATTCTATGTGACAATGGTAGTAAACTTGTCTGTGTCGAGCTGTGAACCCGGATGCTCGACTCCCGAGGGATGGGATGGGCATGCGCGGCGGGCTTATGTAACTGTAGGGCTGGATACAGACTTTCTAAACTGGCCGTGGATGCTGCAGTTGCGTCATGACGGCCAACCTGTTCGGCGGCGACATCCCCTACTTATGCAATCGCAACGTTCGCTAATTGTGGGCGTCTAGTGCTAATGAAGCTTGCTTTTTATATGAGCCAGCCAGTGGCACTTGGAATGTGGGTGACTCTACCAGTATTCATTTAATTTTTCCGTTACTGTTACCGAGAGTGGTGGTGTAACGGTTAGCGTTCTGGCCTCGCATTCGGGAGGACGGCGGTTCGAATACCCGTCCGGGCCTCTAGATTTGGGTTTTCCATGGTTTCCCAAATCACTCCAGGCAAATGGCGGGATGCTTCCTTCAAAAGGCCATGGCCGAATTCCTTCCCATTCCTTGCCCCCCATCCTTCCTGTCTCTAAAGACCTTGCTGTAAAGAGACGTTAAGCAGTTAAAAAAAAAATCCGTTACTGTTTCTGCTGGTGAAGCAATGGATACAGTTTTGTTAAACTTGAGATTCCATTTTTCAGCCCCACATATGACTAGAATTAAACATGACGATTAATTAAATTTGATTAAACATTTATGAGATAGTCGGATATTCTAAATCCGAAATCTGGGAAACAACAACGGGATGATAAAGGTTGTTATAAAAACGCAACTGAAGGAGAGAGGGGATCAAATGGAGTGTAGAGAACGGAAAAATAACTTTAATAATTGCGAATCATAGACGATTTGAAGCCATATTGTGAGTGAAAATGGAATATTCCAGAAAATAAATCACCCCTATTGTGGCTGATTAGATTTTCCGTCGGTCCTTGAAGTGATATGACATGAATTAAGATCTTGACCCGGATTGGACAGAAGAAGAAAATGAAAGAGGTATAAATTGACCTCTCTATGGCAGGCAGTACTTGTCGTACCAAGAATTGGATAAAATGAAATTTAGGCTTATATTAGGTTGATATATACAAATATTATTATATCTGTGCATGAGGTATGTGCACCATTGCATCGCTTAAGGGAACCGACTAGAGTAAAATGTATAAAAAATTGTCATTTTTTTGAGTGTGAAATAATCTACAAACATTCCTGATTACAATGATATAGAGTTTATTGGGTATAGTACATTTATTCCGGGTATTATTGATGGTTTTCATTAACCCAGCACTCGGACGTCACACCTATGTATTCATAAATGTTAACTGAAACATTAGCTTGGTTTTTCTCAAAATTCGAAAATTTATATGTTATGTACCTTTTACTTAGGAACAGAAATTTCATTCAAATTGAAATTTTGCGCAGTTACAGAAGCTTATAAATCGCGATCTTTAAAGCAAAATGAACATAATAAAAGCAAAAGCTACTGAGTTTTTATATAGTAAGTATCTGAAATAATTGCTAAAAAATAGTTACATAATCTCAAATTTATAAACTCTAAACCAGTGTCCTATCAACAATAAGTTTTCTTCACAAGTTGTATAATTAACATTAAACTACAAATTACTAATTTTATAAATTATCTACAGTAACATAGAAAAATAAGTACATACCTACGAGTACTTTTTTTAAGTTTTAATTTTTTTTTTTTTTGCTTGTTCACGTGTGAATATTAATGAAAATTTACTATATATTTCAATTATATTTTACAGACATACATCGAAAGATGTTACTGATAACTTCTGAGAGTTTGAACTTTCTAGTTGTCGTGGTTACCTAATGATGAAGCTTTAACTAAAACATTGGATTGTTGGCTCATCCACGCTACCCGATTTCCTTAAGGGAGCGTGCATAAACCATGTAGCTCCATTTTGGTCTCCTGTGAACCCCCTCCCCCCCCCCCCCAAGTAGCCCTACGTGGCTTTTGCCTCTGCCCCCCCCCCCCCACACGTAGCACGTAGCTTTTTCCCTTTTGATTCCAAAAGACAGTTTGTACTGTTTTCTCTTGTCAGACTATTGTAAATTACATACGGAGATAATTAACTGAGGAAAATAAATATTCACACGCTGTTGTGAGTTCTGTTCCTCATTTTAACTGTGAAAAATGTTCTGAAAGGAGAGCTACGTGGCCTGGTTCGGAACACCCCCCGCCCCCCTCCTAGCCCAGCGTAGCCTTCCAGCCAACCCCTCCCCCTCTTTTGGCCGAGCCACTTAGTTTGTGCACGGTCCCTAAGTGCTGCATCAATAGTCCATATAAATTGTGGGGCATACCTAAAGGACATACATATCGCCAACTTCCAAGTGTGTATGTAAATGGTGTATTTTACCTATGTATTGTAATAAATACCAAAACTAATAGTAGGGGAGAGTGGGGAGGAATGGGAAGATTTGTGTTTGAAATTTTTTTCAGGGAGTTGTGCTAACATTGGAAGTATATGAACTATGGATATATTTAGCACATGTAACTGACTATATACTGTATAACTATTTTTTCCAAAATCCGCAGTAATAGCAAGGGAATCTTCGATTTTTGAACTAAAGTGACATTGTTCCATTCCTCCTTCGTGCATGAGGAATGGGACACTAACTTAATTTTTAATAAAATGACCAACAATGTTACTCTTGTATAGATGAACATGAAAAAAGGTAAGTAAGGTTAAGCGACTGAAAACATTATGGTCTCACAGAAAAAAATGGTGGATACGAAATTCTATATCGAAGTGTAGGAAATTTAACACTTAAATTGATTCCGAAATGAAAAATCTTGCTGGTTCTTTTAGTTCCACCAATGACTGGAGCAGGCATCTTGAAAATGATATCATTTCTTCTAGTGAGATCCATATTTTCAACATTAGGATAAACAAATGACATGTCCCATTCCACCTGCAGACCTTTGTCCCGAACCTACTGCAAGGAACCATTTTCAAATTTACGTGCATGAAAGACAAACCATTGATCACAAATCAGAACAGTTTGGTGTTAAGCAATGTTCAAAATATATGTTATGCCCAATATGCTAATGCATTATGACCTTCTCTGTTCTCTTAAAAATAAGAAAAAAATTCATACAACTTACTAAACTTACTTTTAATGGTGAGAAACACCTTTTTAAATACAAAATTCGGATTCCACAAATTTCAGCGTCGTAACTACACTGGCTAATGAGGCACTGCTTGTGTTATATATGATGAACGTTTGAAGTTAACAGAGGTGGTAGGATTGAAAATATCACATGTGTCCCATTCCTCCTGTGTTCCATTCCTCCCCACTTTCCCCTATTGTTTAGGAGCATCCTTGACAGCCAGGATAGATAGATAGATAGATATGTTCACTTTGATCCCATGTGAGAATAATCTCGGGGATGTGGAACAGTACATACACTTATTAGTAATGTCAATATTACTATATAATTGATAATATTATATATTGACAAGAAGCTAATTATGACCCATTAGTATAACCAATATTTCCTGTAATCTACAAATACAATCCCGAGTTAGTTAATACTTATTATGTGGAACAGTGTATAAACTTGTTACCAGCATCTAACAACCAGTTATTTTCTTACCAACCAGTTACCACAACTCATAAGCAGTCAATTACTTAAAAACCTGTTAGTATCATAATTTTTACAGCAGTTTTTGAGTGCATGCTATCCCATGTTTGTTACTATACATGAGTGAAATTTTGTAAACAGTGTAATTACTTCATTTGTCAAAAGTTTCAACAGAAAGAAAAACCATATATCATTTTAGTAATTGTGGACAACTTTGTCACCTTTCCCTTCCATACACCATATATACTATTTTATCAGTCATTCTTAGTTACCAAATTCCAAGAAGAAAATTCTTTTACAGAGTAAAATGGATTCTGAAGCACAAACTCTTTCAGTTTGGACTTAAAGTAGTTGGGTTTTTGTAGACAACATTTAATTTCTGTTGGTAAGACATTGAATAAGGAAGCTCCAGTAAATGTTAACCCTTTCTGTACAATTGACAGTGATTTGTAATCCTTGTGAATATTATATTTATTCCTAGTATTATGGCTATGTATATCAGCATTAAGATTGAAGTGTTCAGGATTTTCCACTACAAATGATAGTACAGAGTATACATACTGTGCTGGCATTGTTAGTACACCCAGGTTTTTAAATAGATTTCTGCACGACGTCTGTGGGCTTGCTCCACAGATAGTTCTTATAGCACGTTTTTGCAATTTAAATACCCTCTGTGCTTGTGAAGAGTTTCCCCAGAATGAGATGCCATAAGTGAGCAGGGAATGAAAATATGCAAAATATACTAACTTTCTGGTTTCTATATTAGCTATTCTAGATATTACCCTAAGTGAAAATGTTGCAGAATTCAGTTTTTTAAGAAGTTGTTGAATATGCTGTTTCCAGTTCAATTTGTTATCTATACATACACCCAGGAATTTTGTGAAATTACTTTCATTGATTGCTTTTCCTTCTGATATCACATTATAGCTGTCCTTTGTTTTATTTTTTGTAACAAACTGAAGTAACTGTGTCTTTTCTACATTAAGTATTAGTTTGTTGGCACTAAACCACCTGTTAATTTTCTTTATAGCATCATTTGCTGTGTTTTCGAGGTTTTGTGCTGATGGGTCTTTCAACGATATGCTGGTATCATCTGCAAAGAGCACCATGTGTTCATTATTACCTAGTATATGTGGGAGATCATTTATATAGATTAAGAACAGCAGACGGCCAAGAATTGAGCCCTGAGGCACACCACATTTAACTATATTCCATTCTGAGTTTATAACATTTCCTGTATTAGCATCTTTCAGTGATACACATTGCTTTGTATTTTCCAGGTAAGATTTAAACCAAAGTCCTGGCTTACCACTAACTCCATAGTGGTCTAATTTACCTAGTAGAATCTCATGATCAACACAGTCGAAAGCCTTAGCAAGATCACAGAATATACCTAGGGAATTTAATTTTTTATGCATTGATTCCAGTATGTTGTTTACAAAAGCAAAAATTGCTGAATCTGTTGAAACGCCTTGTCTAAAACCAAACTGTACTTTACTGAGTAGGTCATTCTTTTGTAGATGTGCATACACCCTTCTGTACATTGCTTTTTCAAAGATTTTTGAAAATGCTGGTAGAAGTGAAATGGGTCTGTAATTCTCAATTTTTGAGGTATCACCCTATTTATAAAGCGGTTTGATTATTGACTTCTTGAGTGAGTCAGGGAAGATACCTTCTTCAAAAGAACTATTACAAATATGACTAATAACTCTAGTAATGCTGGTGTTACATTGTTTCACTACATGGGTTGAAACCTCATCATAACCAAATGACTTTTTATTTTTGAGGGATTTAATAATTTTTTCAATTTCATTTTGACTGGTGGGAAATAGAGACATAGGTGCTGTTTTTGGTGACAAGGATTTAAGTATTGCTATAGCATCCATGTTCCCATTATATTTTCCTTTTATTTTTTCAGCAACTGTTAAGAAGTAGTTATTGAAAGCACTTCCTAAATAAGAGGGGTCATTTACAAGTTTGTCATTAACGCTTATAGATATAGGTTTGTGTTCAGGGGATGATACAGTTGTTTCCCTTTTAATAATGTTCCAAACACTTTTTATCTTATTATCTGAACTACTAATCTCATCGTTTATGGCCAAACGTTTAGATTCTTTTATTACTTTGGTTAAAATTCTACAGTATGTTTTGTAATATTGTTTGGGAAGCCTATTATCAGTATTCCTAACTTTTACATATAATTCCCTTTTATGTCTGCAAGATGTTTTAATACCAACTGTAACCCAATTATTGTTTACTCGTTTTTGACCAATTGGAGCTAGTTTTGTAAATTTCCAAAAACCTTTGGTAAAAGTAATTGAATTTATTATTTACCCCTTTTAATTTATAAACAGTGCTCCAGTCCTCATTGAGAAGTTCATCATTTAATGTTTTTATTGAATTGTTCTTTAATGGCCTAACTCTGACAAATCCTTTCTTTATGTTATTTTCATTTCCCACAACATCCAAAGTAATTATTTGAGCATTATGGTCTGACAAACCATTTTCCATTGGAATAAAGAAACCCGAAGACAAGGAGAAGTTTCATACAACTACAGAAGAGATGGATAAGGGAGAAAGATGTAATGGAAGCGGCTAGAGCTGAGATACCCACATTAAGTGTGAATGTCATGAGTACAGACCGGATTATACGCATTCGCATGTTTGCATATGCATTTGCGTATTAAACTCAGTTTCATCCATCATATTTTACCTAAAACCAAGTGATGATGAATATTTTCGCTATATTTACAATAATTCTCGGTAGTGTACCTAGTTAAAAATAAAATCTTACGTTGTACCCGGCAAAACCTACTAGCAGCACAGCACTTAGTCTACGATGACTCGCTGAAGAACTGCGACCTACGTTTGGGAATGTAAATAAACTGATTTCATCAACAAAGAAAGCGTTTCTTAAGGCACGTTCTCATAATAATGTCTTTAAAAAAAATTGCCAAATGTGCCTTTACCTCCGAAACCAATGATACAATGAACATTTCGAGGCCATTAAAGGTGTAGTAAACGACTTTGATAGTAGAGAAGCTGTGACAGTTTGTCAGTACAAGGAAGCATTTAACAATTCTACTATTAAAATCGTAGCTGTGATTAGCATTCGTTTTTCTCACATACCTGCGAGTATTAAAATGCTTGAAACTCGAGGATTGATGCTGACTAAATCTTTTCAGTTAATGAATAAAATACGCATTTCCAGAGGTATTCCTGTGTAAACTTAAAGTGAAGTTTAAAAATATTGAACAATAACCCAGGTTTTGAACGTTTGTGTCAAATTGATAGTTTTAGTAACGGATCAGGTGAACTTTTTCCAGAAACAATGACTGCTAACACAGCACCCAATTTCAAATAGTGTCCAGTTGCATCAGTGAATTTGGAACGGTCCATATCCACTTACAGAAATATTTTGAGAGATGTAAGAAGCAATCTTACTATTGAATATTTGGAACAGGACCCGATTGTTCACATTTACAAAGGTAAAAAAAAGTTAATAAATTGTTAATTATCGAATTTATAAATATGTTATTCAACTACTTACTAATTGCATTCTGATTTTGAATTAGAAAATTTAAAAATTATTATTTTTATATTTTATAATGTTGCATATTTCTAGCTTTTTGTGTTGCATATAATCCGGTCTCTAGTTATAAGGACCAAACGATGAAACATATGCTTCAGTGTTCTATATGATATCATCCTACCGTGAGTGGTGGGTGAATGGATAACGTTCTGGCCTCGCATTCGGGAAGACACGGGTTCGAATCCCCGTCCGGGTATCAAGATTTGGGTTTTCCATGGTTTCCCCCAAATCACTCCAGGCGAATGCCGGGATGTTTCCTTCAAAAAGGTCATGCCAAATTCCTTCCCGTTCCTTGTACCCAGTCCCATCTCGCCTCTAATGATCTTAGCCGTCGACGATGCGTAAAGCCGTAAGTAAAAAAACAAAAAAAAACTATCATCCTGGAATTAAGATGACCTATTTCGAGTAACACCGAATGCACTTGATACTGCAAAATAATGGATGAAATGGTTTTAAGGGGTTTACCAGCACAATTATTAGCCGTAGATTTTATGTTTGTGACTCAAGAATAATAGTCTAATAATTTGGCTAAAGCAGTCAACTTGGCACAACGAAACAGCGTTCAGTAGAAATCACCTCAAACTTTTGGACCGCCAACCAGATATAGGATTCGTTAGCAATCCTAGTTCTAACAACCTAGGCTCAACTGAACGAGGGCGTTATCTTTCCTGAAGGTTGTATTGAATACACATTATAATATCAATTATCCCACGTTTTCCTATTATCAATCCAGTATTTACATGTCTCCCAGTCTGGGCGGCAGTAGAGAGTCAAAATATGAAGAATAAAGGAAGGTAACTATCACATCAACAAGGTTGCAGTGGCACTACTTGTGATTTTGTTTTCGGTTATCTAATTCATCCCATTCAACGTAATGATCCCGCTAAGTTCATCACCTGGATAAATACAGAATTTTTTTGATTCTCGATACCGTTTTCTTTTAGGATCTCATGGAAATGGTTTATCCGATGGACGGAGTGTTGATGTCTAAAACCATTAATCTTGTTTGTAACCAATGCCGCATATTTTTAATGTGAACTTACCTCAATAAGTCAAGCCAACCAAATATTACTAAATGATGATAGAAATTTCAGAGATAGATCAGTTTCGCGTTCTCTGCCGGTAAATTTACATTTTAATCTTGGCATTTAAGATGGATAGGTGGTTTCCTATACAATGTATATATATTTCTTCTCAGTCGAGTGATAAGATTCCAAGCAAAATTTATAACAAGTGATGCATCGTTCCAATAGAATAATGAATCGTCACTTTCCTTCTTGTAATGACTTTATTTTATCATCAGACGAAATATATTAAGCTCATCCATTTCCAATGACATGACCCGCGATGTCTGCCTATAAATTAGACTAAAATTGTTTCGTATTTTGATTTTACCATTTCTATACCCATGGACGAACCAAGCAATATAATTGCGTGTCGTCAACATGTGAAACTGTAGTTCTTACTTTTTATTATAAGAGGGATTAGATCTAAACAGTTTTAATCGTTCACTAGCTTTTGCCGTGACGTCATCAATGTGGAACAGAGAAGGCCTCGGTCTTTTTTTCTCATAAATTATCATCATTATTTAACTGAAAACTAGTAGAAATTATGTGATGAATCAAGGGCGAAAATTGTATTTGTTTTTAACGAAGTTTCTAATTACATATCTCACTACTGACCTGGCAAAACATCTGCTTCCAACTGCAAATTTTCTGCTAACAATTCCCAACATGATACATTTTCTCTGAGAATCTATTAATTACACTAGAACTCCAATTATCCCAATCAACTGGCACCGGACCCCATTTGGATAATCAAAATTTCGGATAATTGGATTTTTTTCCGAAAAAGGGTCTATATTAATTAATTACTTGATATGTGTTGAAAATGGAGGAATTTTTTTTTAAAAGGAAAAGAAGATTTTAATTAATTAAATGGAAAGTCAACACTTTTACATGTTAAGCGTACTTACAAGTGCTGCAAATTAGTACAGTAGGTATGTACCGTATCTATATATATAAAGATGAATGTATGTATGTTGTTTGTTTGTTTGTTTGTTCTTCATACAAAGCCACAATTTTCATCCTATATCGATGAAACTTTACACACTTATCCTTTTAAACAAGGAGATAAATACTGTCTACATTTGGTTGAAAAATTATCTGTATAAATAATACATTTTGTCTCATAATTACGAAATGCTACTGAATGGCGATAGACAGATGCGTTGGATATGGACGTCTGTATAGGCCCTACTGCTTTTTATTTCCGTGTATCGGTCAGACAGCTCAGTGATTAAAGCACTTGCTTACAAATGTTTGGGTCAAGGTCTTCGGTTCAAATCTCCGTGGAGGCTAAGATTTTTAAAAATTGTTTTTGATCGTAAGAGTCACGCCTGGGCCGTAGGTTATTCGGATTGAATGTTAAACTGCAGATATCACAAAGTTAGGGGTGCAATGCGAGGCAAATCGTAGGTAGTCTTGCAATGTTGCAGGTGTACACTTTTTTAGGTTATAATGATTCCTCAAGGGTTGTTCACAGTCAGAGAGAGAGAGAGAGAGAGAGAGAGAGACAGTGTGTGTGAGTGTGTGTGTGTGTGTGTGTGTGTGTGACCGCAGTAATAATACTATAAATACGGAATTAAGTCTCTGTCTTTTTGTTACGTTTTGACGAGCAAATGGCTCTATCGATGTTGATGGAATTTGACAAGAAAATCTGTATGAAGGGCACAGAACATTTTCTCCGGTATGTTTAGTAGTTGTATTCACAAAATTTTGAAACCTTATTGAATGGTGACAGAAATATGTTGGAAACTGATTCTCTTCAAGAGACTGGTTCGATGGTAGAATGATATAGTGATAGCTTTCCTGTCATATTATGCCGACTCGATTTTGTTTGGGTCCAATTCTTCGTTCCCAACTACTTTCTGTATTCAATTCTGGCAAAAAATTCTTAATCCACGCGTACGAAGTCGCGGGTACGAGCTAGTTGTAAATAAAAGTCATTGCTTGCTGAACATCTTGGTCAAAGTAAGCTGTCTGACTGTATTAATCCGTTTTCGTGTAGCCAAGTCGCGCATTCGTTTGACAGTGAGAAGCTGCATGTGGTCACACTAGGGCTGACGGTCCATCCACTTCAACGCAGTTTCAAGACCGGCAAATGCTTGACTGACTTCGACATTAGGGTCATCTTCTTCCTCGACACTTTCTTCTATCACACTTTCAATAAGTTCATCATCATTTAGAATTTCTTACCCAGGGTCTGACCAATCACACACCAACCACTCTCCCATACCTTCAGCACTAACTTCTGAACATCCAGAAACTTCCAAAATAATGTTTTTGAACTCCTCAAGTGACACGTCATCCCCATCTTCCCTTTCCGTCTTAATTAAAAAAGCGATTCCGATATTCAGCGATCCGGATAGTCGGAGTTCGGATAATTGGGGCTCTACTGTAGTTGTAAATGTAACTATCTCTTCGGGATCACTACACCGGCTTTAGAAGCTGAATATTCGATGCTTACCGAAGGAACCGGTATATGACTTCATGATAGTCACATTTCTTTGATACTGCTTTGACCAGGTATTAATTTTCTACTCCACCCCTGTTAAGACACTGTCATGATATACATCACAAATTTTACGGAAGACCTCATGCTTCCAAACTGTAAAAATCAGATTATAAGTAAAGAATATTAATTTCAGGATAGATTTCGTGCTCCGGTGCCAGGTGAAGTAGGAACACAAGATATGCCTCGAAAATTAAGGCACGCTCTAAGCTTTCAAACTATGAAAATTGCATCAAAATCTGTTGCGTGAAGCCGGAACAAACAGACGTAGCCCCGAAACAGATTCAGTAATAATACACGCCACTAATGACCTCGACGTTAACGAGGCGTGAAGCCGCAAACAAAAAATAATAATAAGTGTAGAGAATAGATTAGAGACATGTAAACTGCTGAATTTAATCAAGAATTCAACATTTGGGTTTTTCCAGCTGTCAGTCTTCTTCTTAGTAGTCGACGCTTCAGTTTCCACATGGGATCTTCTTCTTGGGTCCTTGTTGTCATTCTTGTAATTCAAACCGAGCGTGGTGGGTTAGCGGTTAACGCTGTAGCCTCGCATTCGGGAGGACACCGGTTCGAATCCCCATCCGCGTAAACAGATTTGGGTTTTCCATGGTTCCCCGAATCACTCCAGGCGTATGCCGGGATGCTTCTTTCAAAAAGCCATGGCCGCATTTTTCCTGTTCTTTGTCCCCAGTCCCATCCCGCATATAATGATATAGACATCGACGAAGCACAAAGCCATTAAGTAAAAAAAAATAAAAAAATTTGGAATCCAAGTTTGCCAGAAAACCACCAATGGTATAACATCAGACCCATTCAGCAGTTTCAACAAGCAGAAGAAACCATGAAAATGACCCTAGGTGGGGATGGAAATTTAGGCGATTCCGGAAAAACCGGAAAATTAATCACACCTGCATATCATCACAGATGTGTAAAATATATTAAGAAATCAATGATTTATTTTTCGTCGAGGTCATTAGAGGTGGTAAAGGATTGGGGCAAGGAACGGGAAGAAATTCGACCATGGTATTTTGAATGAACGATCCCGGCATTATCCTGGGAGTGAATTTTATCGGGAAACCATGAAAATCCGGATGGCCAGACCGGTTTTCTAACCGCGTCTATCCCGAATGCAATGACCGGTTCTAAACCACATACCCACCATCTTCAGTGTATAGCTCACAGTGATGTTCATACCCCTATCCTGCCAGTCAAAAAACGTGTTGAAGGGACCTTGGTTAGACAGTGTAATAATCATCCTATTAACAGAGAGGCAATTTCACAAACCTCTTGGACGTATTCTACAGAGCGTCAAGACAGTTAAAAAAATGTGTGTCACACATGACTGAACAATAGCTTAGAGCTAATCGGGACCAACAACCAAATTTTCAGAAACGGCAACCATCACAATTAATTCAAACACACACACAGTTCGACAGTCTTAAAAAATATTTTTGTGACAGTAATATTTTCGTAACTTTATTTTTTCAGTGGTCTTAGTGGTTACTAGGGTTCAGATATTTATGACCAAAAAAATAGAGAATTATGCACCCAAATGTGACCGTAAAATGATTAAATATGACCTAATAATGACAAAATATGACCAAACATTCAAATTTACTATACATCAAAACATGCTCAATTATACATCATTTATATTATCTAGCAGTGTCGCTTCCATGTAGACAGCATAATTTGATTCCGTGCACTCGCTGCACCATTGGAAGATTAAATTTTAAATCGTTTTGTTGAAGTCACTTTAATTCCAGATAATTTACAGTATAAAACTCTTTCATCTGTATTAAAATACTCCACTCTAAATTCCCTTACGTAACTTCGCACTTTCAGAAAATTTTATTTTCGGCATGGTGGTAGGTCTGCTCACTGATCCACTGCAGATTTAACGATGACTGTAGATATTTTTCATTGAGATACTGAATGGCGGGGATCGACACAGGCATGCTTTTCTGCTGCATTGTCGAGATTAAAAGGCGGGTGGAACAATACGTTTAGAGAGTGACAGTAAATAATGTATAACTTTAGTTCTGACCACAGTGAAAATTAGTTTTCTCCTCCCCTCCCCTCCACCTGTATAGCAGAAGTACAGTAATGTGAATAATTATCTCAATTTCTTCTCTAGTGAATTCCCGGTACTATTAAAAAAACTACAAGATTTTTCCTTGAAATATGACCATAAATATAAACGAAATATGACCCAAACTAGGAAAATGGTCTGAATATGCATTTATATGCTATATAAAATACATTTAAATAACATAATAAGCATTGTATCAGTGTTAAATTCAGCATTTCAGATCAATAAGAAGGCAGGAAAAAATATTACTTGTCCTAAAGATTCGTACCCTAGTGATTACCTTAGCGAAGAGATTACCGCTCGTACCCCTTGAAGCAGCTTCACGTACCCCGGGGGGTACCAGTACCACTAACTGAGAATCACTGGTCCATAACGGCTGCGTGAACAGACTCACAGGAATTGAGAAAGTTCGATACAGCCTGGATGACATTCAGCTCCAGTGTGTCCAGTGCAACTCACCGGATAAGGGTGGAACAACGTACTGGCCTTCCTGTCCGCTGCTGTTAAGCAGTTTTCCACATTCATCAAGGTGATTGCAGGGGTCTCGTAAACTACACATTTCACAAAGAAAAAATACACATATCAATTATCACACACAGAACATAGTTACACATTTCACTGTCTCCTATAGTACGTACCAGTACGACCAGGTAGTAGGTACAGGGTGTTTAGAAAAGGACTCCCTGATTTCAAAATTAAATATCTCCAAAACAAAAATCGATAGAGGAATGCAGTAAACGGTATGTTTATTGTGACAGCTGTAAGAAGTGTATACAGCAGTGTGAAATAATAGTTACAAAAGCTGCTAACAGATGGCGCAGTACGCTCATATCAGCATACATAAGTGAAATAATCGTATGAAAACAATCTTTGCAAACAATCACATCACAATGTTTTCAAAATGATCACCATTGGCACGTTTCAATGGTGGAACTGATCGCCCTGAGCTTCGGATCACTATTTAGGCATTACGTATGGCGATTACAGCGCCATCTGTTAGCAGCTTTTGTAACTATTATTTCACACTGCTGTATACACTTCTTACGCAGTTCACGTTTAGCTACGGTCGCATACGGATCTAGTCTAGCAGCTACGAGAGTGCTTCCTTGTTTACGTGTGTGTCGGTAGTGAAGTGAGTCTACAGCGGAGCGAGTGGCCATAGCGCCAAGTGAGTGTATCGGTGACAACAAGTTATAGTGAGACACAACATCCGAACCCAAAAGTAGTTGTTAAAACAAGTGTAAAGGAATTTAAGTGCACGTCAGAACAGCTACAGCTCGTCGGCAGCGGCGCAGCGTGTAAAGAAGTTACAATGGCGGAATCTAGTGGTGGCGTGACAGCCAAAACAACTGGCGATAAGCAAGATTTATTTATCTACCAATCAGAACAAGAGATGTCGGAGTCTACAAAAAAGAAGATGGAAGAATCTACCTTGGATAGTGAAGAAGAAGGGAAATATTACCTCAGAAAGAAGCGTAAAGCCTCGGAGAGAAGAGGTGTACCTAAGGTAAATAAAGAAGAACCAACGACGTCAGAAACATTACTTAACTCGAATAAGGAACAGATTACAAAGCAGATGACAACATCGCAGCAGCCACCATACCACACCCCAGAAATAGCGGGTAAGACAAAAAGTGACCAACTTAACCCCGTGACCACAAGCGAAGGCGGGGATAAAGACAAGCCAACTTCCCCACATCAACGTATCAGACTATATGGCCGTCAATCACAAGCACCTTATGTAGTCACAATTGAGCCAAAGATGAATGGCACTTATGCCTCACCCAATTCAACTAGGCAAAATATTTTATAACAAAGTTAACGGACTGCAGAGGATGAACCAACAGGGTAAAAACCGGATGATGCTGGAATTCGCAAAGGCGGAGGCAGCAAACAGCTTCGTGGAAAACATCGACTTCTTACAGTCACTGGGATTAAAAGCATATATCCCTGCCAGCAGGGTCGAATGCAAAGGTGTTATTAAATTCGTTCCCACAGACCTCAACGAAGAAGAACTACTTAGAAACATTAAATCAACTGCTCCAATAGTAGGGGTAAGACGATTTATCAAAAAAATACGGCTGGATGGAAAAGTTGAAACAAAACCTCTACAAACGGTTCTACTTACATTCGAAAGCCAATTTTTACCGGATGAAGTGGAGATCTTCTACCTAAGATTTAAGGTGACACCATATGTCTACCCCGTGACTCAATGTTTCAAGTGCCAAAGATATGGGCACATATCTACCAATTGCAGAAGCAAAGAGAGATGCCCCAAATGTGGTGAGGAACATAATGCTTCCAATTGTCATAATGAGACTACCAAATGTGTCAACTGTGGGGGTGAGCACAAGGCGACTGACAAGGCGTGTCCAATTAGAAAACAACAAGAGGAGCTGAAGCAGAAACAGGCGCTTGGTAGCAAAATAGTAATGGGAGGAGGATACGAACACAAGCCAACGGACTTCCCCCCCTTACAGTCTAAAACCTACAGCGCAGCAGCAACGGAAGAAAAGACAATTACTAACAGGGAATTACCTCAAATAAGGACAGTGCCAGAAAGAATAGAAACAAATGCGGTCCAGATGGCGGAGCCACCTCCTAAGGAACTGAATATTGAATGTATTAGCACCATAGTGAAAATTGTGATCAAAACCATCATGCAACAGTTAAAAGGAAATCTACCCAAGGAAATTATACAAAAAATTCAGGAAGAAGCCACCAGCAACATCATGCAAGAAATTAAGGAAATGGGAGCGAGTGATACTACAATGGAGATATGTAACATAACATGATAATGGATAGAAAGTCGAAATTCACAACACTACAATGGAATGCCAGAAGCCTGCTACCTAAATGGAATGACCTACAGAGAGCAATAGAGGAGCACGCCCCACACGTTATACTGATTACCGAAACATGGTTACGTAGGGACACTAATGTAAAGCACAGAAACTACTATATCTACAGAAGAGATAGGGGCAATGGTTTCGGTGGAGTTGCTATCTTTGTGAGAAATGATGTTACTAGCGACATCAGAAACATAGTGGAGCCCAGTAATGGCATAGAGGTTCTCTCAGTTGACCTGAAACACAGAGCGCCCCTGGAGAATGTGACTGTAATATACAAGCCGCCTCAAATCAACACTAGGGAAGAAGACTGGGATGCTATATTCAACCAGTTACCACCTAAAAGTCTTGTGGGAGGGGACTTCAATGCACACCACCCGATGTGGCAGGCAGGACAGACGGACCCTCAGGGCGAAGAACTCGCGTCAGCCATAACGTCGTCTTCACTTACGGTGCTGAACAACAAACACGGAACGAGACTCGGGACTCCACACCAAAGAAACTCGTCACCCGACATTTCTCTGATATCGGCATGCATGATGACCAGGACCAAGTGGGAGATACTACAGGATACATTAGGAAGTGACCATCTGGTACTAAAAATATCATTGGATTCCACTATGGGCCAGAAGACTATCCCAGCAAAGAGGCGCTGGAATTGTAACAAAGCCAATTGGATCCAATATCAAGAAAGAATCGACTCGCGAATGGCGCATTCATACTCAGATACAAATGACCCACAACAACGATACAATGACCTGGAAGCCATTATAAGTAAATCTGCAGAAGAAAGCATCCCAGAATATAAAATAAGTGAAAGAAGTAAGATCATCAGAAAACCCTGGTGGACTACCGAATGCTCCAGAGCAATTGCAAGACGACGCCTGGCTACAAAAATGTACAGAAAAGATCCAACTATCCAGAACTTCATGTTACTCAGACAGACAACAGCAGAAGCCAGAAATACGATCAGGAAAACGAAGAGACAAGGATGGAGAGATTTCTGCTCTACAATCAAACACGGCATTTCGTCGCAAGAAATGTGGGCGAAAATGAGATGGTTTAACGGAAAGCGGCCTTCACCTAACAACTTATACTCCGATGATAGTCTCGCTGAACAATTCATAGAACTGACTGCACCGGCATATGTACCGACAGATTTAGAACGAAACGCAGTTCATGAGACCAATGAAAACAGCAACAGAACGGAAGACCCATTCTTCAGCATGAACGAACTCGAATGTGCCATAAAGAAGAAGGATACGGCTCCAGGAGACGATAGGATAACATACTCCATGATCAACAACCTTCCGCCAATAGCCAAGCAAAAAATCTTAAATATCTTCAACGACATGATAAACACATCATACGTCCCTGAGCAGTGGAGAAAGCATTGTAATCGTGCCCGTATTAAAGCCGAACAGGAACAGGAGCGACGCCTCCTCTTACAGACCCATATCTTTAGTGCCTTGCCTAGCTAAACTAATGTGCACGATGATCAAGAATAGGATGGAATGGCACATAGAACACCATCGAAGGCTCGATCCTCGAACTATGGGATTCCGCAAGGGTTTCGGTACGATAGACATCGTTAGTACGCTGGTCACCGACATCCAGTTGAGCTACGGCAGAAATAATTACCATGCAGCAGCGTTCCTAGACATAAAAGATGCTTATAACAATCTCCAGATTGACATCCTACGAGAAACAATGATAGAGATAGAGCTTCCCAACAAATTGACAAACTGGTGTTGCAATTATCTCTCACGTAGAGTGAATATTATTGAAACAGCAGAAGGGAAGAGAATCGTCCGACATGTCTACCAGGGCATTCCACAGGGTGATCCTATGAGTCCGACCCTCTTCAACATCTACTCGACCAAGGTACGCAATGGCTTACCAGCTATGGTGAATTTCCTTCAATATGCGGACGATTTTGTCATATATGTCTCACATCCAGATAAAGAAAAAGCCAGATCGATCCTAGAAGCGGCAATAAGAGTAATCCTGGAAAATCTGAGACAGATAGGGCTTGATCTAACAATCAAAAAATGCAAAATATGCATATTCACACATAGGCACTTCCAAGAAAATGACTTCAAAATAACTGTTAACGGACTACTTATAGATCAGGTGAAAGAGGTGAAATTCCTTGGTATATGGCTGGACGCCAAGCTCACGTGGCGCAAACATATATCAGAGCTGAGGGCGTCCTCCCTACTGCTAATAAATGTGCTAAAAGTTCTCGCTTCATTGACTTGGGGAGCTGATCCGCGGCTAGTCCGCAATATATACTTCAGCATGGTAAGAAGCAGACTCGATTATGGCGGGATGCTCTATGATAACGCTAGCAAAACTCTACTAAAGAAACTGGACACCGTTCAAGCAGCTGCTATAAGGATAATTGGTGGATTTATCAAGACTACTCCGATAGAAGCGATGGAAGCGGAAACAGTAATTCCTCCCCTATACCTACGAAGGAAAAAGATAGGACTAAACTTTTGGTTAAAAGTATGCTCTAAAAAAGACCACATTCTGGTAAAGAAAATACAGATATTAGCTCACGAGATGCAAAGAAAACCACCAAACCTTCACAAGACGCCGAGACTTATAAACTACTGGCAATCAACAAACCAATGGAAGATCCACAAAAACGAAATCAACGACCTATATTCGGAGATCGAACCATGGCAAAAAGCGGACTTATCCACTCGTGTGCATCCAACCATCACTCTAAAGATGACAGCGAAGAAATTCTGCACATCAGAAGAAGCGATTCAAAATACGATGGAAATCTTAAACACTAGATGGAATGGCTGGTCGCAGATATACACAGATGGAGCGAAGGTGGGAGAGGAGGCCTGTGCGGCCGCCTATGCGTACCCGGCGAGCAACATCGTAGAGGCATACCGCCTGCCGAACCAATTCTCGAGCTTCTCTGCCGAACTATTTGCTATCCTTAAGGCGCTACAATTCATCGGAAAATCAGATTTAAAGAAAGTGGTCATCTGTTCAGACTCCAGAAGTGCCTTACAGACAATCATGGGAATCCCAAAAGGCAAAACTAAAAATTATCTGGCATACGAAGTAGCTAGAGAGATAAAGAAATTGACAACACAGGACGTGGATATAAGTCTTCAGTGGGTGCCAAGTCATGTGGGAATACACGGTAACGAAATGGCCGACAGGGCAGCAAAAACACAGCTAGCGGCCAATGAAAAATTGGATGTGGCCACTCCATTCACAGATTTCAGACATTGGACAGCAATCCGGATAAGACAAGAATGGGAAGAGAAATGGGAAAACAACAAAGGAACAAAAGGACTTTGGCATCGGGCAATAAGTAACAAGATCAACAAGAAACCATGGTATGAAACAAAAGAACTAAACAGGAACAAGATTACCCTAATTAACAGACTGCGCACAGGACACACCCTATTAAATGATAAAAAGCACATCATGAAAATCGCGGACTCACCGAACTGCCCCAGATGTGAGACAATGGAAGATATTTATCATTACCTTCTCAGATGTGATGAATACAAAGAAGCCAGAAAAGAACTAATAAGAAACGCTCCAAAAATGACAGACATAATATCCTTAATGACTACTCTTTCAGATCCAGACGCAAAAGCGATCAATTCAATACACAAGTACGTTGTAAAAACCAAAAACCTAATATAAAATCATTAAAATAAAGAAAACTAACAACTAAAACATAGTATCCCTACCCTCCTGCTCCTGGCAAGATTAGCCTAAGGCTAAATGCCAAAAAAAAAAAAAAAAAAAAAAAAAAAAAAATACACTTCTTACAGCTGTCACAATAAACATACCGTTTACTGCATTCCTCTATCGATCTTTGTTTTCGAGATATTTAATTTTGAAATCAGGGAATCCTTTTCTGGACACCCTGTATAATGGCTTGGCATCAGCAAAGGCATGAGGTTGTAAAACCAAAGATCAAAACTAATGAAAGCCAGCAGATCCCTAATGTTGAGAAAAGGTGGTGAACAAGAGAAGATGTTGAGCTTTCATACAGCGCTGCTTCTGATACCTATAAACTATTTCATTGCAAGCGGTTTAATTGTAATAGTGTAGGAAACAAATTTTCTAAGTAACATTCGGTATTCTGGAATAACTCGTATTTTGGTGACTGGGTATCAGTTGTTATCAATATGTTAAAGCAAAATTTCTTGGAAGCACTTGCCAATTTTCTAATTGGTTGAATGTACTTAGATCACTGTTAGACTTCAATGAATTTTATGTTGATATTCTTATCATGGCTTCTTGGACTACGTTACATATTTTATCCACCTATTCTCTGAGTCAACTATATACAACCTATCAACAGAAAAATTCTAAGAGACACAGATTTTGTAGGCTTTATTCTTTTCTGTGTCTGCAAATGATTGTCGATTGTGGCTCCTTCAGATTTATGATGACTTAGTACATCAGTATTTCTTAATGCTCCAAAACACGTGTTGGCAAGGACATGTAGCAGGATTTCTCCGTCGTTTACGTACGCATCGGTTTAATAATTACTAGCTCCAATCATTGCTCTGAAATAAGCTTGAAACTCATGCAGAAGACTCTTTCCGTTCCTCAGTTCATTAAAACACATTATTCTTCCTCTAGCCTAACGAAGGGAACTTATAACCTAGAAGTATTAGTAAGCTTTTCTTGTATTATACTGCAAACCACTGCAATTCTCGTTACAACGTCTATTGCTAATGAATTTCACCGATCGTCGTGTGTGAGTGGTTAACGCTCTGGCCTCGCAGTCGGGAGGACGCCGGTTCGAATCCCCGTCCAGACATCCAGATTTGGGTTTTCCATGGTTTCCCAAAATCACTCCAGGTGAATGCCATAGCTGAATTCCTTCCCGTTCCTACTCCCCAGTCCCATCCCGCCTCTAATGACCTCGACGTTGACGAGGCGTAAAGTCATAAGTTAAAAAAAATACTAATGAACTTCGAGTTTAATTTTGATCGCCACCGTGTGTTATAGTTTCTATTACCGCTCCAAAATCAGATTTAGATCTCTGTTTGCAGAGTGTATATATAGATAGATAGGTTAAATTAATTGGTTAAATTCATTCATTATCCAATATACATAATAGTATTTTTTATTTTTCACTGCACATATAAATTTGTAAACCATTACACAATTTGCTATGAATTTAAATCATCATAAATATCATTTTTGAATGTTTCCAGTTTCGCGGGTCCTCCGGCACTTCTTATTCAGAGACTTCATTTATTATGTAAGCAAGGTTGTTATCTATGACGACGAGCGGCTTAGTGGCTGAGTGGTTAAGGCGTCAGACTGGAGATCGAAAGGTCCACGGTTTGGAGGGGATTTACGTAGGTCCTTAACCCGACCTTCACCTCTAGCACTGCTTGCTGTGCAATAATTGCAGACCAGGGACGGGACGGGACGAATACTCAACAACACGCCATGGGAACAGGGCCGCCACTGCTAGCGGAGATGAGACGCAGCTACCCACTCTGTGTCGACAAACATCACAGGCGTGCGTAGTGGAGCGCTGTTGTCATCAGTTTGCAGCAGCGGTGCGCACACCTTCTGTTGCTGTAATGTGATCTGTGCCAAACGACACTAGGCAACGTGGTGGGGAGGTGGCGCCGAGGTAAGCTAGGGCTAACCTGCGGCGCGCGCTCGTCCCTACACTTCGGCTAATGAGGTCCCGTCGCGTCTCGCCTCCGTTACAAGAGATAGTGGGAATGCGGCTTAATACGTATCCTTTGGATTGCTCCAACCAACCTTCGGGTTGTGAACTAAGTTAGATTTTTAGGAATAGCAGACGGCAAATACTGATTCGGGTATCAATATGATTTATGAAGTAACAATACAGACCAAAATGTGTGGTGAGATACAAAATAATAGAACATCACCTCATATTCAGGGAGACCAAATGAAAGCTAAGACCAACTAGAGTTAAGTAAACTGGGTAAGAATAGAAGAAAGTGTTCAGATAAATAAACTTTGGAGGAAGCAAATAAATCCTAACACTGCCAAGAAAACTGATGTATCAGACAACTATGATAGAACGATACAGTAATATCTTTTGTGGACTTAAAATAAGAAGGTCATGATTCTAAATTTCAGAGAAGCGAGGTATTAAATACAGAGGTAGAAGGATTAGTCTGAAATATTAGGGTGTCTTTAAAAAATACCAAAGAGTAATGAACGACAAGTATCAGCTGCAGAGGGAATAGGAATGATTGGATTTTACCATCACTGACATTCAACTTGTTGTTCAAATAGGAAGAACCGGAGGCTACGATTTGCATATAGCATTGTCCTACTAAATTGTAAGATAATCAAATAGACACGTAATTTAAGCGCAGAAACAAAATGTATGAGAAGAATTTTTTTTGAACTAAATTAAACTGAAAACAATGACCTGGAACGCAAAAAAAAGTGTAAGAAAATTACAGTAGGTTCAGCGACGTGATATGTATATTAGGAGATTCGCATTACTAAATAAAGCTTTTTTAAAAAGAAAAACAATGAGGAAAACTTTTACTCAGAAATTTTAAATTCTGACAGGGAAAGGATTATAGAACCTTTTTTTTTAATGTTGCTTAGTCAATGCAGATGCCTAACGGAACAGAAACAGTAGCTACAAACACATGAATAAGTATCGAAAATAATGCATGAATAGCTGACTTCATGAAAGAATCGTACATGAAGATGTAGGACGGTATGTCACATTTTGAGTTAACGAATTATACAAGACAATGAAATTTACTGTTGTAAAGAACTTAAAATATTAGAGTATTTGAAGCAGATAATTACGTACCCTGCATTCAAGGATAAAAAGATCCTGTCCAAATAACTCCTTCATCCTTACGGACCCATCGAGCGTGGTGAGTGAGCATTATTAACGTTCTGGCCTCGCATTCGGAAGGATGCGGACTCAAATCCCCGTCCGGACATCCAGATTTGGGTTTTCCATGGCTTCCCCAGATCACTCCAGGCAAATACCGGGATACATTCTTGAAAACGCCATGGCCGAATTCCTTCCCGTTCCTTGCCTCCAAATCTTTACCACCTCTAATGACATCGACGTCAACGAGGTGTAAAACCAGAAGCAAATAAATAAATAAAAACCCTAACGGACCCAGGTTTGTATTTCTCCAGCTGAAATTCTGCTCACCAATCCACTTAAATTTGTTATTGGCTAACCTACTCATAAAACAAAACAAAATTTAGCTATACCAAGGAGTCGGTCGAATCGATCCATACATATGCACCTTAAGATGTACTCAAAATACAAACGGTTCTCTCACCAGACAAAACTGTTGCCTAATACATCACATTTTTGGCTGGGATCTTCTACCATGTCGACCACTAGAATCGTATCGAATCTGACTGACCCAATAGAGTTTCTCCGTTTGTCTACGATCATTTTAAGTTTTATACAGACTTTTATTTGTTGTTACTGTGTTATTGTAAGGAGAAGTATTGAGACCATCTCAGCATTTGCATAGGTAATGACGGAAAAACAGTGTCTGAATTGACGATAGCCCTGAATCAAGATTTGCACCTTTGCCCTTGTATCCCCACGTGACCAGTATTGCAACATAGGAGTATCCACGGACTTGACCCACCAATACCTATGAAAAGGCATTGTTGGATTCCCTATAAATGTAATATCCTTCAGAGGAAAGTTTACAAACTGTAAAAAAACATGTATATGAGCTAAGAGAGCATCATTGTTGTTCTATACGAAGCTGGTTTGTTTGGACACAACGCACTAACGTTGTAGAAAGACACTTGCTGTCGGCATGAAGAGTTTGGAAAAAACAGATAACGCACGCCACCCAAGGAGTTGAGGTATCTTCCTACCGGCTCTGACTGAACCAACGTCCACATTTCCAGACATCCAGAGAGGAGTGACATCCTCTATATATCGTCTTTTATGTTGTCGGACGGCTTTAAAAAGAAGTACTATGTTCACCTGATCCGTTTGAGACGACTTCCTGCAACAATATATAACCACCGTCCAAGACCGGTATGGTACACAGCCATGGACTGGGTGGTTCCACTCACTCATAATGGCAGTCTCAAGTCTGAGGAGAGAATCACCGAGTGGAGACAACGAGGAATCCTTCAAGAGAACCGGTATCTTGTCTAGTGATACACATCTATAGTGCCTGAGATTACTGTTTAGGATCCAATTCTTTCCATTCAGTATCACTTTCCGTGTTCTCCCGCTGATACATCAAGATTGTCCAACAATACCTGCCAAACCTTTCTCCGGATGCTAATGTCCACGTTGTCTTATGGTTTTACACCTCGTCGACGTCGAAGTCATTAGGGTCCTCCTTGTCGACGCGTCCTAAAACCCGAACAACGACATACTTGCGTAGAACTTGGTGAAATTATCCAAGAAGACGATTAATGTAGTGCTGTGCCACATACTGTTGGCGTAACAAGAAGCCAATCTTCAGGGCAAACCATAAGCCGCAGGAAATTTTTTATTAATTGTGTTTTTGTTGTGCTGTCATTCAAAGATCGTAAGTTATATATTTAAACAGTTGGCAGACTTTCCAAGAAAATTCAATTCATTCTGAGATCATTTAATCTTACCTTCAGTTCGTTCCAGTGTGACATCCTTTGAGTACATCTATGTACCATTCCTCCTTCTGTGAAATGTTTTCCCATTATTGTTTATTCTCTAAACTGCATTCTTTCGCCGATTTTTAGTTATTTGGGTGCACGGTAGTGCACCCGCCAAGCCGAGTCAACGGTGGCACTGCCTACCCTTTACTCGAAGCGATTCGGGCCATTGTTGAACCTCAGTTTCATCAGCCGTATTCAAGCTACGTGTCTCAAAGTTCTGTTATGCATAGATATGAGTGATCTTAGTAAATGTACTAAATTTTATTTGGTTACTGTTATTAGTTTGGATGTTATTGGGATGCAAACTTCAGCGATTTTGTCACAAACTCACTCACTGACTGCCTGATGATCATCAAAATTGTAAGGTATTTCCCGTAGCCGTAGAAAGCTGAAATTTGGTACACAGATATCATTTTACCCACATATTATAATATAAGTCTGAAACTCCTTAATTTCCATATATTTATACCTTACCTCTCCCTAACGTGAAATCGTTTTCTACCCTAATAACTTAATATACCTCAGATTTTCATTGTATAGTGACGTTACTAAGTTTAACTAATGTGTTAAATTTACTACCTTCCTTTCCTTACTTTGGAGTTATTGAAATTCAAAATTTTATTTCGACCACGACACCACAACATCAAAATTCCACTGTACTTCCAATCCTAGAAACAAGTAATTTGGTACACATTTCATAATTAAAGTCTAGTATTGGAGTTTTTCCCGGTATTTATTTAATTAAAATACCAAACATGAAAATTTCTGGCATATATTTGCTGCTCCGGAAGCGATAAACTTACAAAAACAAATGAAATCCCACAAAAACAATTCCTGTAAAAATAGGCCAAGTCCCGTATTCATGTAGTGACAAAAAGTTATGAGATCTTCTTCTGAGCCAAGTTCTACACTTTACAGTGTGTATTCACTTCACTTTATGAAACAGAATTGTTTCTCTCTGTGTCATAGATATTTAGGAATAAAAAAACAATCTGATGACTTGGTCACTATGCACGTCATAATTTTTACTGAAATTGAGGGAATAATATACACTTGTCAAATTCGAAAAATGGCGAGGGTAATCTTGGATTTTACGATTTTATAAATTTTATAAAGCAACGCATTTAAGATATTTGTATAGGTTATTTAAAACATGGCCTGTATAATGGCCAAATCATCAGATTTTTTATCCGAAGTAAACGATCTATGACACCGAGAGAAACCAGTTTCACTAAGTGAAGTGAATACACACTGCAAAGTGTAGAACTTGGCTCAGAATAAGATGTCATAACTTTTTATCACTACATAAACACGAGACATGGCCTACTTTTACAAGAATTGTTTTTGTGGGATTAATTTTACAGGTAACAGGACTCGAGTTTGTCTTTCTCGTATTCAGGATGTAGTAGTTTACTGGTCTATATTCCTCCCACGGAGCTGTACAATTGGAATGTCACTTTTGAACTAATCTTAATTTTATTTTTTTTTGCAGTTTTTTTATGTTATACCTTAAGACTGTCCGCTTTTCATTTAGTACTTTTACCACTATTTTAAGTCAATAATTGCGTGATAGTTATTATTAAAGCACAAAATACTGTGCTCTTGATGCTTGAGTTTAGAATTAAATTTACTGATATTCTAAATGTGACCAAAAATGCTGTTGTCTCTCTGGTCCTCAGTAAATTAAAAATCCTCAACATGCACTCATTAATGTAGTTCGTGCTTAAAGTCGGGAATTTGCAAAATCCACTTACAATTAGAAGCTCTCAGTGAAAATACTCTTGAGAGATCGTTAAATCAAATTAATTTACCCTAGATTCGAGTTTGCATCCCGACAGTTAATGGAAGTTCGCCAGTAATTGCAAACTCTCTCGGCCTTATTCAGCCTCCTCTCAGCAGAGACTCCAATTAAAATAAATGTGACGTTAATTGCGCACTTTAGTACGTGCAAAATGTAGAGGTGTGTGTTTTATTCATATTCTCCTCACTTAAAATATCTTAATCTTTCCTTCTATAGGCCTACTAACAAAAATTACTCTTTGATATGTCTCCCACATCGTGGAATTTCGCGGACGTATACGACATCGTGAGTGTGCGTGAATGTGATAACTTAAAAAAAAATATGAAAAACGTATACAAATTTGTACCGCAGTTAATTCTATATGTTGTGTCGTAACAACCTTAGTTATCTGCCTATCTTTTGTTCGTAACTTATTGAATTCATTCCACCTTCTTTCTGTATTTTTTTTTAACTGCTTTACGTCTCTTTTTAACATCGAGGTCTTTAGAGACGGGAAAGGATGGGGGGCAAGGATGGGGGGCAAGGAATGGGAAGGAATTCGGCCATGGCCTTTTTGAAGGAAGCATCCCGGCATTTGCCTGGAGTGATTTGGGGAAACCATGGAAAACCCAAATCTGGATGCCCGGACGGGGATTCGAACCGTCGTCCTCCCGAATGCGAGGCGAGAACGCTAACCGTTACACCGCTCCGCTCGGTTTCTTTCTGTAACTTCTAATATCTGATATTTTAATTTTAAAACTGTTCTTGAGTGATTTGTATTTTATGATTATGCAACCTACAAATTTGAATTTCCTCCTATAGTGACTTTTAAACAAGCCATTACCTCATCCATCATTCTTCATTTAGCCATTCATATCCATTTTAATGCTTTTCTCAGAGAACTTGTAATTTCTTCGGTCTTCTTGTTCCAGAATCAAGATTCGCTATTTCTGTATAAAAACATTTTATTTAGAGAACAGAATTTACAATGTAATTAGCTGCAAGCTACTATCTTTTTTTCTATAAGTAAATTGATTTTCTGTAGTGTTATTCATCCTTTCAATTGTTTGGCGAATCTGTTAACATTTTAATTAAATTTTTCAGTAATAAATTCACTTCGTGGCTTTAACGGTCCAGTTTCCTTGCAGTTATTCACAGGCTGCAGCTGTCACTCCGATTTTAAACGGAATATGTTAAAGACTTCAAATCTGAACACGTTTTGTGTATCGTGAACTAAAGCGGAATATAGTACTCTTAAAATTTTGTAAAATTATATTCTAAGGTGTTCTATAGAAGTAAAAGGTTCCAGAAATATTTTCTTTTCTGTTCCATCATATAAGGTATGAATGTTCAGAGTCAGTCAATTAGATATTGAAATATCTCGAAGCCTCGAGAATTCATAATTTACTTAAATAATGATGGTAATGCGGGATGAGGGGATCTCTGTAGGACTCTGACGGATCACTACATTAATGTCCAGACGCGGTCAGGTTGCAAATAAACAGTAGACAGCCAAGACAAGCTCTTTGTTATTATGGCCGGGTAACCGTAACAACCGTCCGAGTCAACAAATTATGTTCAACCACCCGAATGAGTTCCAGACTTCTTGTCATCGTTGAGTGAATACTTCCACGCTATGGTAAAATAGTGGACGTTATTTGATTGGTGTTATATCTAAATTAGGAGTTGAACGAAGAATCATTCTGAAGGGACGAAGGCCTCTAACTCTGTTGCCTTAGTGAGGCCTGCAAACCGGCCCTGGGAAAACTTCAAAACTTCGGAGAGAGCTTCGCATGCTTGCTCCCCATGACACTAAATCCTCTAGGGTGGCATTATCCCTAGAGTGAGTGGAAATTCTTGCACGTAGTGCATCTCCTTCTAGTTCTTCAATATGGTGTTCATTATCTGTGTGACAGATTCGGGGTCGTCGAACCCGGAACGCTGGCTTGAGTAGTTACGATTGCAGTCAGTAACTGAATTTGCTGCTTCAAGAGCTGCATAATTTCTTCGTAGTGGTTGTAGTCCTTAGCGCCCTCATTACGGCGCTGGTGATGGTAGGTGGCCTGCCTTTTTTGCCGCCGTGAAGTGCTCAAGTCCGGTTGCAGGGGTTCTTGAGGCTGGGCGTTGGTTTTGACTCAGCTTGCCCTGTGGGGGCACTGGCTTGTCAGTGCTTGGTGTCTGCTTGCTGGGCCGTAGGTTCTTCTTGATTGGGCAGCCACTGTAACAGGCGGGGTGGCTACCGTTACAGTTGCCGCAAGTGGGCACCCCGTCTCGTGCTTCCAGGTTAAAAAAAAAAAATGGTATTTAGGTAAATTGCAGTGATAGGAAGAACCAATTGTAGAAAAAATGACGCACGCTGAAAAAAAAAAAAAATAGTCCCGATCGAGAACCTTAGAATGGGAATGTGACACCTTAAAGGGCGGAATATAGACGTTATTGTATAAACGACAATTTTTTAATTTTCAATTCTTATAAATGGACGAACGGCGAAAGCGTGAAATATCTGAGATGTTATACAATATCCACATTTACACTGAAGACATCTCTTTGCAAACCTGAAGTGAGAATAGAAACATGGCGCCAAAAAATTTTGAGGTTAAAAATAGATTTCCATTCCTGTTCGGGCACCAAGCCACGTAATACCATAATGTTCTTGCCTCGCATTCGGGAGGACGCCGGTTTGAATCCCCGTCCAGGCATCCCGATTTAGATTCTCCATGGTTTCCCAAAACCACTGTGGGCGAATGCCGGGATGCTTCCTTCAAAAGGCCATGGCGATATTCCTTCACATTCTTTGTCCCCAGTACTTCCCTTCCTCTAACGTCGATGAGGCGTAAAATCATAAAAAAAGAGAAGGTGTCTTATATGACCTCATAATTAATAAAGAATGTTAATCTCATAGCACTGATAAACATCAGTTGGTTCAGAAAATAGCTTCAGACAAGTAGGTAACGTACAAAGCCACTGTCAGTTCAAACTACGTGGTTTCGTTATATAATCAGAATATTTTGAAAATGGTTATTCCAAGCCCTATAATTTCCGAAAGAACCACAACTAAACTGCGTTTCCTTTAGCGACATAATTTCTCTTCACAACAAACAATTTTACTATCGAAAAAGAAAACTATTCTGGGTAATAATGCTAATTACCTCTGGTAACACTAAAACTCATAGATATTAAACGTTTACTATCACAGGTGCTTATCACATTACTAAAAAAATAAAAGAAAGAAAAGTTAGTATAAAAGCGAATTTCTGAGAACTTACCATTAATATGGAAATGTTTCCTCTATTATAGGTGTATATAAAGAAATCATCAAAAAATTCGTTTCTTTTAGAAGCAGTAATAATGGCGTAATACTCTGCATGTCTAAATTTAGTGGATGAAGTGCACTTGTCCGCAGCCTATGTTCTGTATTGCAAGCGAGTTGGCGGGATCACTTTCTCTTCAGTCGTTAAGATGCTTGCTGAAGAGCGACTAACTGCTCGTTCACACGCTGTCACAACTTGACTTTCCCGAGTTTGGTGACGCAGATATTTCTGACTAGAAACTCCACCATAAATCAAGATAATCTGGACATTTACGAAGTAATAAAAACAAACTTTTAGACAGTTACAGAAGTTTCTATTGCCCAAAATACCTGAAACAAGTCATGAAGAAATAAAATAAAAGAAAATATATATGTAAATACTTTGTAAGTAATTTTTTCCCCGTAGCTGGTGAACTATGTGATTTTAGCAACTGAGAAAATGTTTGAAAGTCATATAGTAGAATAACGGGCGTAAAAGAATTATAGTCAGTTTCAAAGGAGAAATCGTTTAATTGATGTTTCCGATACATATGAATCTATAAACAGAATATTGTAATAATACTGAGAAGAAATCGTCATATCTCTGAACAAAATGTTTGAAATTTAAAAGTTTATATCACAGGAAAAGTTGTTTCTTCCGACTGGAAAACGAACAGATAACATATTTACGAAAAAGCAATCCAAAAATTATTGTCAGTTTTCTTAACATCTCTTTGCAAAATATTACGCTGCTGATGGAGATTCAAATTCACTGGAATATCCTGTTGTTTCTTCTTGTTACAGGTTAAAAAAATTCCCTTTATACGAGTACACTTTAGATGTCTACTCGTTCTAAATTACAAAAGTAATCTCAAGATAACGGGTTTTTAGGTTTACGGATGGTTCCACAGCATCGGTAATTAATGAACAAGAACATTTATGGAATGTAAAATTAAATCTGTAGATGTATTTAGGATTTGTTAATACGGATATTAAGAGATATAAAACGGCATCAAAATATAATGTTTTATCAAAAAACTCCGCAGAAAATTTTACACGCCCAGTAGTTTTCAATCAGTCGTAAATTATATCCCCGAAAATGTGTCTAGTTGGTCTGGACTTGTTGTAAATGATACTGCAGTTTACTAGAAAGTTGTTGCCTCTGCATACTGTAACATAAATCCATTGGGACGTAAATGTTATTTAAACTAATGTGGGGGTTGGCATCTAAATGTGAAGTAACAGGAACGTCTTAAAACAGTGAACCTTGCAGTTTACAACTGACAGTGACAATTATTTGGTTGAGGTATCCTGCACTTGTTCCATGGATTACGGCTGCGTATGTCAACATTAATATTGGACTAATCGAGATGTCTGGCTACAAAAGAAGATGGATAATAAATCTGTTGAGCTGGAGTTGCAAGTGTAGGTAGTTCATTAATGAGACCTCTGCACCATTCCTATCCATTTACTGCACATAATGCTTAGTTAACATTTTTGTAACTTAAATATTTTTTGTAACTGTGAAGAATTTACCGGGAACAACATTCCATTGCAGAGAAAAGATCAAAAAAGTATGACAAATTAACTATCTTTGTTATTTTCAGATAGGTTATGCTAGAAATTATTCTCAAAGAGCGAGGTGGAGAACTTTCTGGCGAAAATATTAATTATGTTGTTTAAATTAAATTTGCTGTTTGTTTATACACTGAACAATTTCATTGAAATGTTTACACTGTTTGTAGTCGCTATAAATCACATCATAGCTGCATTTGGTTATACTTTTTTGACTTATTCTCTTGCGCTTTTCCCACATTAAATCTTCATTGCAAATGTTGAAGATTAGTAGATGTTGAGGCTACGTGAATCATAAACAATTCGTTTGCAAGACTTGGAAGACATTACATCAACTGAGATACCATCTTGTCAAGGATCATGAATCTTTCCCTTCACCGTCTCATCTGACTTAGGAGGCCTAGAGGATCAGTGTCTGCGATTAGACGTGAGTAAAAATCATGCGGTTCCCTACACAGTTCGTAGTGATATAGTTACCAAATGAGCTATCCACTCCACCTTAATGATTATTTTACGAAACTTATTAGATTAATCCACAAACAATTACCCGTCGTTACCAGTCTTAGTTTTAGAAAAACTTATAAATGCAACCTGCAATAAAACAATCACACCTCGGTTACAATGGGCTCAAATGCTTGTGGAGAAATTCAACCTTTCTATGTGATCGTTGGACTCAGTATTACAGAAGTGTATGAGTGTTGTAGTTGGCTATGGCCAGCTGGTTGCATGCTGATTGACTAGGTTGGTTCGTTGTTGCTACGGTAATCGATGACCGCGTCAGATGGTTGCTTTTTACGCGGAAAGCACGAAGCGTGTCACTAAGCAGACTGAAGTACAGACGAGCGGACCAGATGCCAAGCTGTCGCTACGGCAGAAGTAGCTTCAAGTGCTTCTCCCTCTTACAAGAATATAACGCGAGACCATGTCTGCCAGTAGGAGATGCGTTACCTGGATAAATGTTAAATCTTAATTCGTAAGAAAAAAGCAGAATTAAAAAACGCGGTTAAGACACCAAAGTGATACACCGATGATGTTATTGTACTAACTTTCCCAGCAACTAGGAAAGGAAGCAGACATTAAAAATATATATCTTTTTCAGATACGCGTTTGCAAAAGAAAAAAATATCCGATTTTGTGTCACGGAAAGTGAAAACTTAAAGCAATGAATATCATACGCGCAATAAGTCATACTACAGATATACTAAATAATAATAATTACGTGTGGTCGCAATGACCGGATGACAGGGTTTCTACTAGCTGCGCATTCCGCCCTGGTCTTAGCTGCCTGAACCTAAGTCGGTAGTGCTACCGGGTTCAGGGGACTTACAGTTAAATGTAGAATCCGAACCACGGAAGCGTTCTGGCGTACTTCATATTACACAGCGAGCTGTGCTAGAAGTGAAGGTCGGCTTAAGTAAGGTTCTATGAAAAGGCCCACCGAGTCAGCGATTCGAACCGGGGACCTTTCGATCCGCAGTCAGACACATTAACCATTGAGCCACCAGACCGCAACAGATATACTATTGATATAATCGTGTCGGTAACACGAACTCATATGCTTTTATCCATCCAAAAATCGCCCAACCCGCCTAAAGAAGTTTTTAAAACCTTGGGATTTTATTTTGGGATGAGACTTTGCGTAATAATTGTACCCCTTTAGGATGTTTACCTCCTGCAATCGTAAGACGCAACGCTCAATAGATTCGGAGAAAACGCCTTTAAAAATTCAACCCGAGCTTATATAATAGTGAAATTCGGGCCAGGGTAGCAGCGCAAGAGCCCCGTCTGTAACGAGCCTGTGTCTTGCCTGGGCGCTATGGGTTCGAATCTCGATTACGTCTGGTTTTTTTTTTCATTTTTATTTTTCTATTTTTACAATTAAATAAGTTTTTATTCAATGTTGTTGATTATTTAATTTGAATTTCATATTTTAAATCATAATATGAGTATATTAACTACCCTATAACTTACCTAAAATACTTTAAAACTATAATAGTTACAATATTCTTTAAATATAATTAAATTTTAAGTTATTTTATTTCGGATATTACAAGTTGTTCTAGTAAAAATTCAGCTTTCATTAATTGTGCTCCATGCTAAAAAAATTATTGTTTTAAATTTTTTTTGATGATTATCATCCCAGCTCACATTTGTAATAAAAAATTAAATAAAAATCAATAATAAAAAAACACAATGAAAGTTTTTTTACTTATTAATAAATATTATTATTATAACCATTCGTAATAGTGTATTTTGAACAATAAAATATTGTAACTACTATATTTTTATAGTATTTTAAGTTAAAGGGTAGTTGATATATAGAAATTTAAAAAATAATAGACGAAATCGAGATTCGAACCCAGAGTGCGCAGGCATGACGCAGGCTCGTTACTGACTGGGCTGTTGCGCTGCTAGCCTGACTCGAATTTAACTCGTTTATAAGCTGGGCTTGAATTTTTAAAGGCCGTTTTCTCCGAATCTTTTAAGCGTTGCGTCTTACGATTGCAGGAGGTAAACATCCTAAAGGGGTACAATTATTACGCAAAGTCTCATCCCAAAATAAAATCTCAAGGTCTTGCCCTCCCCTTGTTAGTCAACAACCCGATGGTTGATCGAATCTTCCTAAGGATATGTACCAAGCTACTGTGTAATTGGCAGGAAGGCAAATGTCTTTCCTCAGGGGTCTACAGTTTAACGTGGAACCAAAACCACGGAACGTTCCGGTGTAGCTCATGTAATCATATACAACACCTAAAAATTTCTGTTCGCCATGGGATTTGAATCCGCGACTGGAGAGAGAAACTTTCGTATGTAACTGCATTAATCGCTGAGCTACCAGACCACCTTGTTTTTACGCATACGTGTGCTAAGTAGTATCAAAATTGGATAAAAACCGGTTGGTGTGTATGAACAACATTGACAGAAATTAAGATGAGGGGGGAAATGAGTATAGGATTTAGGTTTCTGTAAATCAAGCGTAAACATTGTTATTCTATTTGTTTTACTGTATACGTAGGCAAAGTTCCATCAAAATACGATAAAAACTGTATGAAAAAAAAAGCTACACATATACTGCTATAACAGTATGTTGGCGACGCGAACTCATAAAATTTTACCCATCCAAAAAGCGTCCAACGTGCATATCATATGCCCAACACGTCATAGCATGCCGCGAACTCATAGGTTTACCTCCCTGTAAATATCACCTAATGCACCTATAGAAGTTTTCACTTCAAAAATATTATGTCAACAAAAGATCAGAGATTCCCATCTCTGGCTAGCGATGCTATTTCAGAGATGGAAAGGAAGACATTTTAACTGTTAACCCCTTCGACGCCGTTAAGGTATCTGTGTCTGCTTGTGCAGACACGTAAATAATTTTACTGCTGTTAAAAGTAATGTCTAACAACTTCTCACGACAACAAAGAGAAGCTCCGTGACCGATTCGTGTAGAAAGTAAGTCGCAGACAATCTGCGATACATGAAGCAAGAGAACACGAAATTCCTGTCGGAGATTGTGAAACTTTGGACTAAAGGAATGCAGTCAGATGATTGCTAACGGAGATTAGAGGTGTATTGTTTTTGCTTCAGAAAGGAACGTTCGGTGTGCAGTCATCCATTAGATCGATATTAATTCAAAATTCGGAGCTTTATCTTCTCGTTGCAAAGTGATATAGCCGTCAGAGCTAACAGCGAATACTGCTAACAGGGACCTTTACACCAGCAGTTTGGCTTGTAAACTATCATTACATTTCTTCCAAATTTAAATAATTTTCTAAGCTCGGTAAAGACAATGAGATTTAAACATTTTTCTGTAGATTATCAGTTGGGTCATTGGCGTAGTTATAATTTAATTTTAACTTCAAATTTTTCAGCCTGACCATATGCATTAATGTAAAATTCTGCAATAGTAGAAATTTACATATCATTCAGATTAAAGGAAATAAAAATTCATGCAGTATAATTTTGAAGGTGCTAAATTTATCACTGTTATATTGTTAATATATCTCATCGACAATTCAGTTAAATTCACGATTTTAGAGAGGCAGTATTCACCGGCACGTTACTTCGTTGCGGTAAATTCTATATCCATCAGGTATTTTCAAATTTCAAATAATAGAAAATCTGTCTAGCAGGTGCGGAAATTGACGAATTCAAAATGCTGTATACTGTTGATGATGCTACTATTGGATTGGGTTATATCTTTTGTAAAATTGTTTCTTCGGAACACGGAGTTAAGTGCTGTAATGGTTTCCATTGCAAGAAAATACTGATATCATTTTGGGACATAGCAAATCTTTATCACGCTTTTCTAATGTGTGGGATAGCATGATGCTTAGCATATTGTGGTGAATTATTTCTTTTTGAACAAATAAATTTTATGTGGAACATGATTTTTTCTTGAAAATCGGTGCAAACAATTATACTTACCTTAGAAAAAAATACAGTATAGCATTATCATACTTACAGACTGTTCCAGTCAATTTTGGATGTCATCATTATGTGATGCCTTTATGTATGGCCAATTAAGAATAATCATAGTTATCGGTAACTACTTTACTGAGCTTTATTCCATAAAATTCTCACTGTCTATGTGACATTACCAAGATAACTGTATGTTGAGTTTTTAATATGAGTACGAAAATGATGCTGTTAAACAGTTGGTACATTTTTTATGGCAAACTAAAGAGTCGTTAGAAACAAGCTTGCAAAATATAAACCATACATGTTTTAGTGGAAGCATGTTAGGTAAAGAAAATATTCCCTTTTAATAACTGTCATAGAAATATTCCTCACCATGTACTATCAGCATATGAGGTTGCTTGTTGCGTAGATCAATCAATTTTGTTTCTTATTTTCATCCCTGCTGGAAGATTAAAGTTACCTTAAGCTCACCACATATTGGTCGCCATTTCAATTACTACCTGAGCCATAGATGGCATTAGTTATTATTTCTTTTTTTCTCTTATGATTTTCACTCTAATCAGAACATGCAATGATTCATTCCAGCATGAACGTTCAGACTCTAAAGCCAGTACCGTGTTGACGCATTGGAAGGCGGAACACACTGAGTAATAAAACAACAGGATTTACGGTACTGTTGTGGAGGCTCATCCTTAAGTGACGTTCCACGTATTCAGCTTCGTCATTATCGAAACACGGCATGCAAAATGTTGCCACATAATCGTTCGCGACTCCGAAGACGTGGGCGCGTTTGTTCAGTCTAAAGACTGCCTTATTGATGCTCCTCCGTTAAGGCTATTGTTCCTGATGGGCTGTTGGTGAATCAGAAATATAGGATTAGTCACATAGTCCAACGGTGTAGTTGATGAATCTCTGCTCATAACATGTTATCGTTCCGTGAAACTACCAACTGCAGTAAATTGCTGAAATCCTGGCCATCCAAATAACGTTGTTTTTTCTGATAATAAATGTGATCAGCTATACAGTGCTTGTTTGTGAATTTTATCTTGTCTCGTGAATATTCATTAAAATGAGGAAGAAAATTTCGGCTATTTTAAAACGAGGAACTGTTAAAACTTTTGGAGCTAATAATAATACATATAGCATTATTGATCGAGGGGTCTGAGAACTGTAATCGAGATGCATAAGCGACGGAAATTCAGTTAGAACTTGTGGGATCCTGCCGTGACTCACTAAACCCACCGATTAAAATGGACCACTTACATTTTTAACTGGAGTCCGAACGTCATATACACTAACCAAGCTGTAAGTGAAATGAAAAAAGGAACCTGAAGAAATAAGCGATCTAATATCCGTAATTACAAACGTGAAATCACTGAGTAGAGAAGAAAGGAATGTTTTCAGATTTGAGACAACTTTAAAGGAGTATCTTAGAACATGACATTTGGATCTGTGCAAGAGATGAGGGATTGTTTTACATTTATAATTCGGGAAGGTTTCATACACTACAAAGACGCTAAGAAAAAAACTTTTCGAAAAGTAGAGGAACATACGGATAAGCGCACATTCCAGAAGAATAAAGGAGATTATTTAATTAAAAAACTTGATGGAATCAAGAAGTAAAAAATAATATGCGTGAATCATTTATCAATTTTCCGTTCAATTCTCAAAGTTACGCAGAAACCCGAAGATTTACGTATCTTACATCAGATAAGTTAACGGCTGTTCCAATATTATGTTAGAATTAATACACAATGGATATGAAATTAATGATATTAGCCTCAAGGCGGACTTTATTAACATCAAAATTAAAATTCATTCAGTAAAGAGAAGAATAGATGTCATACTACTTTTACCACGCCCCTATGACATTCTAGTTACTACATCCATCTAGGGCTAATATAAACCGTGAATAGATTCATGAGAAAAAATTATCTTCCGTCTGCAAAATACTCTAAAACCATAATACAGTAGAGCTGCAGAGGGTTTAATATTCTCCAGCATTATGAAATTCTTAAATGGAAACAAATTAATTATTCTAAAGCAACGTGGATTTAGGAAGAAAATTATATAGAAACAAAAGTAGCTCTATTTTCTCGATAAAGTTATTGGCTTGATCGTTAGTTGATTTTGTTCTTTGGGGTTTCCAGAAATAATTCTACACTGTACCACACAATATCCTCTTAACAACAATTGTAGCTGTATATAGCCAACCCTCTTTATATCTGCTATGCCATAAGGAAGTGTAAAAACGCCATTTCTTTTCTTAAGTTTTACTATCGATCTTTCAGACAACATAAATAGCAATTTAAAAATGTTTGTTGATGGTGCAGTTATTATTATCGGCCTAAAAGAGATTTACCGATAGTTTAAAGATTCAGCTTACCTTGATGTTGTTTCAACGTGATGCAATAAATGGAAAATTGTATTGCAAAATTAGCAAGCTAATGCTAATAAGTTTTATTCCGTGAAGAATTTCTCTGGAAGAGTACAAAGCAACATGAAGTTGAATCAGCAGCTTGGTTATTGGCAAAGCTAATACTTGATTCCGACGAAGAACTGTAAACTGTATTGAAAAGATTTAACCTGTTAAATTGTTGTTCGTGCTTGCCTTGCGCTATATTGTATCTGTATCGCAAGGGAAACATTAACACCACATTAATACTACCGAGAATGTGTGTTGTACAGACGCTCATTTTGTGACAGGTTACCACATCTCCTGCGAATGTTCCAAAAACTTTATACCAAGGTTGAGCTGGGATAGTCTGGCAGACATACAACGTACCTTAAGTTGAGTTAATCGGCCAACATGCGAACATTCACTTTCATTTCCAACTGCAATGCAATATTTCTATCCGCAATGGTACTAGATATAAGATCTGGAAGATGCAGTACTGACGATTATACGTATATATATCCCTTCTTGCAATGCAGACAAATTATGATTTTAGGTGCAAATCACTGTCTACCACCCACAGATTTGTAAACTTCAGACGTAAAAGCTAAAGAATTTTGAAAACCTCAGCCGCAAATAGAAATTTAAACCCGATATCTTCCGATTAAAAATTAGACACCTTACCACTGAGTCACCAGATCTTAATGTCTTTGCTGAAGAATGATATTTTAAAGACACCCGATTACATTTAGCGTATGTATCCATCAACCAAGGATAAGTCTGCAGTGACGTTTTCCTTATTTTCTCCTTTTTACTTCAAGTATCGTGCTGATGCCTATTGCCTGCTCTAATTATTTTTGGCGTTCCATCGCTAAAGTTGTCTACCTATGGTTTTTTTTTTTTTTTTACCGTCATCCGTCTTTCGATTTGTTTAATACAATCCTCCATTCCTTCTTATCTTGGGCTAACATACTCCTGACATCAATGTCTTCTACTTTCTGCTTCATATATTCTAATATCTATCTTCCTCTACAGTTCTTACCTACGAATGTTCCTTCCATTAACATATTAATCAATCCTACATATCTCAAAATATGACCTACCACCCTTTCTCTCCTTTCTGTAAGCCTCTTCCACAAACTTCTTTCCTCACCCATCACTTCCAAAGCTTATTCATTTCGTACTGTATCTTTCCACCTAATTTTCACCTCTACTTATATAATATTCTGCCTATAGTTCTTTTCAAACAAATTTAAAACTACCAAAGAATGAATAATTAAAAGCGAAAGTTTGTTCGTTTGTCGGTATTAATTTTTACCGTAGCTGAATATTATTTGATATACTCAATCTACTTCTCATAAGCTCTCAGTTATGTTTAAGCAGCACTTGATGAAGGAAGTTAATGTGTTTACAATAACTTTCTGCTCTTTCGATCATTTAAATCGTGTCGTTTAAAATGTTTAAATAGTTGTGTTCCTTTTTTTATTTACTTATGTCCTTATGCCTCGTCAACGTCAATGTCATTAGAGGCGGGATGGTACTGGGGTCAAGAAACTGGAATGAATTCGGCCATGGCCTTTTGAAGGAACCATTCCAGCATTTATTTACCTTGAGTGATTTGGGGAAACCACTGAAAACCCGAATTTGGATGCCCGGACGGTGATTCGAACCCGCGTTCTCCCGAATGTGAAGTCTGAAAGTTACCGCTCACCCACCACGATCAGTGTGTGTCCTTTCTGACAAATTCTTGGAGATTTTAAACCACTTAACATGTCCTATCACGTGATTTATTTCACAACTGTAGTATTTGAAATTCAGTGTGAATACAAGGAAAAAACTCTAAGTATAAAGTTTTCTAACAAGACATATTTTTACTGACATAAGGTTACTCAATGTATCTTGTACATAGCGTTCACTTACCATACCGCTTATTTATCTTCTGTAATGAAGGACTAAGAGAATGAGCTCTCCATAACTATTAGGATTTCAGTAAACTGATTCTTGCAAAGTATAGGTATACATTACACAAATACTCGTAGTTACCCATGTTAACATAATTAAATAATTTCATCGTCTTGGGAAAATAGGACAATATCGATTAAAACACACTCTAATGCCAAAAACGCACTTTCATGACAGTATATTATGCTAAAACACACTTTCATGACAGTAGATTACACTAAAACACTTTCATGACTGTAGATTTTGCTAAAACACGCTTTCATGGCAGTAGATTATGCTAAAACACATTTTAATGACAGTAGATTGTGCGTAAATCGCACTTTCCTGACAGTAGATTATGCTAAAACACACTTTCATGACAGTAGATCATGCCTAACACACATTTTAGATTATGCCTAAAACACACTTTCACGACAGTATATTATGCCTAAAACACACTAACTATGCAACACAGGTATTATTTTGCTAGATGCTTGTTAGGTTACTCAATGTATCTTGTACATAGCGTTCACTTACCATACCTATTATTTATCTTCTGTAATGAGATGTTTGAACTGAGGGAATGAACTCTCTGTAACTATTAGGATTTCAGTAAACTGATACTTGCAGAGGTATACATTATACAAATACTCGTAGTTACCCATGTTAACATAATTTATTAATTTCTTCGTCTTTAGAAAACAGGAAAATATCGATTACCACATGTTTTATCACTATATATACAACAGGGGTATTATTTTGCTCATTGCTTATTAGGTTTGAAGCCACTACATCCTGCGCAGCTGGAATATTATTCAGAATTATTTATGTCGTTTTGAGTCATCAGTGAAGACCACCCAGCTGGCAATACTCGCTGGCACTTAAAACGTAGAAAACCTCTTGTTTTCCACTGCAACAAGATTCTTTAAAAGTAACCAAACCGTGTATTACATATTTCTTTGATTCTGCGTGTATGTGAACTGCATACTACTTACCGCAGGTCGTAAACGTATCTTGTTCTTAACGTGCGCCGTCCATCCACAGGTTTCCAACCATAAACGGTCATAATTTTCAACGCTAACGCTGACACTCCTCACTTACACGTTTGAAAGGCGTAGTTGGGAAAGGATTTTATTGGCCGCAGTTGCCGAGTAAGCCTAAGTAGAAAAATTGGAGACTTTGTTAGACACTACGAGATTCTTGGCTTTTACAGTCCAATTACCAACCTCTGCAGAGTGTGTTGCTTTGTGAAAGGAAATGTATGGTTAAAATGACAGCGTATTGTATCATTTATCACAGAATAACGATAGTCTAGCCACCAGGATTCTCGTGCTGAATTTCAATTCACTGAATTCTTTCCGATAGTTTCTCACAACTTCAGAATTTCATTACTGTTTGATGTTACAAACTGAGGATCTATCCAGCGGCAAACAAAACATTAAAAAGGAGCAGGGAATAATAAAAAAAAAGCCATAGGAATTCTGCGGAATATAGAGTGAGAAATGGCTGAAACTAAAACAGAGCCTTCAATTTGACTTGAAATAAAAACAATGTATAGTAGTCGATAGAAATAAGAGGCAAGTGTGTTTTACGTAACTTCAAGCTTCTCTGTCAGGAAAGCAGCTTTTATGCAAATTCCTCACAAGATCTGATGACCGAGCGTAGCGGTGTAACGGATAGCGTTCTGGCCTCGCATTCGGGAGGACGGCGGTTCGAATCCCCGTCCGGGCATCCAGATTTGGGTTTTCCATGGTTTCCCAAATCACTCCAGGCAAATGCCGGGATGCTTCCTTAAAAAAAGGCCATGGTCGAATTCCTTCCCATTCCTTGCCCCCATCCTTTCCCGTCTCTAAAGACCTCGCTGTTGAGAGACGTAAAGCAGTTAAAAAAAAAAAAAGATCTGATGTAAATAAACTCATGTGACACGAAAGATATGGTGATAGGGTTACAACTTTCAGCACAGTCCACTACTATACGGCTTAAAATAACCCCATAACCCTTTTTTTTTCTTAGTACTTTACGCCTCGTCGACGTCGAGCTAATTAGAGACGGGAATGTAATGGGGAGAAGGAACGGGAAGAATTGGGTCATGGCTTTTTGAAGGAAGCATCCTCGCATTCGCCTGGAGTGATTTGAAGAAACCATGGAAACCCAAATCTGAATGCCCGGACGGTGATTCGATCCCGCGTCCTCCTGAATGCGCGATTGTTAACCAGTTGAACAGAGAGTAATATGAAGGTCTTCGTCAACCATCCAAAGCAATTGGTATTGAGTACAATTCACAATTGTTAATTTTGTAACGTATAACTATTTTGCGCAACCTGGGATCTATTCGAAACTTTTCCATTATATACAGAAATTTTCTTCCTCACTGTTTTCAAAAAGTGTTCGTACAAATCGGTTCAATTTTTTTATTAATATTTTTCCCGTTCTGTCCTTGTCAGAGGTTATTCGGGGTCAAACCGTAATACATATGAAAGTTGAGTAATAACAAGCTTAATCAGTATACAAAATATGAAATATTTCGAATTGACACTTTTTTTCAAAAATCTGGTTTTCTGCTTTGACCTTGTTTCTAGATGGCCACGCCAGGTTTTGTGAGATGCAAGTAGTTTTTGCATCATCATGGAATCTGTTCAAAGGTTTGTAAGCCATAATTAAAGATGACCCTCCTCACCGTTTTAAAAAATATCCGTACAAAATAATTCAAAATTTTCAGTTTTTTCACTTCTGCCAACGTTAGAAATCTTCCGGGGAAAAAGTGAGATATACAAAAGTCGAGTAATAACAGTATGAATCACTATGCGAAATTTTGAATCAATCTTTTGCGCGGTTTTTCCATTATCCTCGAAAAACCGGTTTTGAACTTTCGTCCTTCTCCAACCACGAGTTGGACGCCAAATTTCTAATTTTCGCAGCAACTTCAGATCACACCCCACCAACGTTTAAAATATCAAAGAAATCTGGGTATTACTTTATATTTAATGTCTCGGACAAAACAAAAAATACGCGAATTCTCTATCGCTCCCTCCAATGGATGTAAATTTTGGCAGTATTTAGTAATAATTCTTCTACTGTCGTAGTATTTGCTGCCTGTAACGCAAGGCAAATCCCACGATGTAGACGAAACTAGTATCTATTTTGCTAACTCATGTTAGCAAACTCACCACCGTAATGAGAAGTAGCCAGGTTTGCTAATTGTAGAAGGCTCAAATGAATTCAAAAATATTCTGAAGTTACAATGTGTGAGTGTATACAGGTCCCTGATACCCCATACAGGTCACTGATAACCCATACAGGCCCTAAAGGGCAGAAAAACAATGAAAAGATAGCCTCCTTCACTAATCAAATTGAACAGGCTATGTCAGTTATCAGGAATTAAATTGCCGCACTTATCCCGTGTAGAAATCATACCAGACAAATTTTTCCTGGAAGTTGTTGCTGAAGTATATCACATCTATAGTGAACACCGAAGCTTGGGAGACCAAGTATGGCACAAATCTTTATGTTCAACGTCAGACTCCCTTCATTCCACCACTAAACCCAAGGAAACATTAATATAAAATTTTATTCTTTCGAACTAAATGATTTTTCTAACAGTAGAGGTTAACTATCTTTAAGTATGAACAGTAATTTTCTACGTGCTGGGCAGTTTTAGCTAAGATAAGCGTTTCAAAAAATGGTTGCTAACTGCTGGGGAAGAAAATCAATACCAGCCACTGGACTTCTAAACTAATACAAGTGTGGCCCGAAAAGTTCTCGACATCTAATTAAAAAAAAAAAAAAAAAAAAAAAAAAAAACCATACCTGAGCTGATACATCTACCATAAGTATGCTTGTATAATTGATGGATTGTTTATTTAATACTTGTAACTACAATACACAAAAAATTGGAGCATTGTTCTACGGGAGATTCCGAAGATTGTACGGCAGCCTGCGTGACAGAGTTTCAATTTGCAGCGCATTCCACCTCTGTCGTTGCAGGACCTACAGTTTAACGTGGAATCCGAACCACGGAAATCTCATATGATCAAAAACAACGCTTAAAAATTCTGGGTCCCACCGGGATTTCAACCCGGGACCGTACACCGAACTTTTGGAAGCAAGCTATTAGACCGCTCAGTGACATAAACAATACAGAGACTTCCACGCGGTTTCTGTTTGTCTGTGACTGTTCGGTTAATTCTGAAAATATCATGGCAAAAATACGTTACTTATTTCGAAAAAAGTATCTTATGTCCTTCCTAACAGTACATAGTATTTCCTTGTCAAATTTCATCAAAAAGGGTTAAGACGTGAAAACTTAACGCGTTACTTTAACATTTATAATATTAGTATAGATGGACCAAACCAGGAAAAATAATTTTCCAAATCACCATCATATAGGGTCATAACGAGATCTTATTCACATCACAATCAAAAGCTATTAAATATGAAAAACTGGTATAGAGATCACTGTACACGAATACTTGACTTGGTTGTCGGCGAGCTTGCGTGCAGACTTTGGAACATGTCTGGCGAATATGGCGGCTGGGGCATCAGTACAGTGTTGTTTTTCGCCAAAACTTCACTAACGAGCAACGATGTGTGAGCAGGTGCGTTATCGTGATCCAAAAGTCATTAATTGTTTTGCCACAGATCCGGGCGTTTTCATTGGACTGCTTCACGCAAACGGAGTTGAACTTGAAGATAGAATTCCTTATTAATCGTTTGACCAAATGAAAATTCTCGTACTGTATCAAAACATGTGTTAGCCTTTTAACAGCTGACAAGAAACTAAACATCCAATATAGCTCTAAATGTATACAGTAGATACTTTAAAAGACATGTTTGCCAACATAACACGAAAGATTCGTTTCAATCGGACTAATATAACCTGCGAAATGTCAAATTCCTGTTACTGTTTGAACACACTTAGTATATCATGACAGTAAAAGCAATCTGCATCATGTTTTTCATTGTCAGAGCTTACTTGCTTTTTCTTTTCTGAGATTTGTCATTTCTTCATATTAACTGCTCTTTTAATGTTACACAGGACAACTGGGTAGCTAATAACAAATAGGAAAAAATATCATGACGAAATAGATATACATCCCGAAAAAAGTATATCTAGGGTTCGGATCTTTAGGACAAATCATATTTCTTTCCTGTCTTCTTTTGAGCTGTAATGCTGAATTGAACACTGATTGAATGTTCTGATTGTATTTTATTGTATTTTATACAGCATATAAATTCATATTCAGGCCATTTTCCTAGCTTTAATCATATTACGATAATATTTATGTTAATAATGGTCATATTTTGAGGAAAAATCTGGTTATTTTTAATAATACCGGGAACTGACTAGAAGTTAGAGATGAGAAAGAAATTAGCATAATTATTTGCAGTCCTATTATACAAAACTAATTGTTACTGAATTGGTCAGAATTCGCCGTTCATGAATTAAAGTGATGCATTATTGTCACTCTCTAAACGTTGATGTTCCGCCCGCCTTTTAATCTCGACATGCAGCAGCAGCATGCCTGTGACAATTCGCGTCAATCGATGTCTCATTGTCACCAATACATTAGAAAATAATTCCTAGTCACTGATTTATCTGCTGTGCACCAGTGAGTACCATCATGCTGATTTCCCCCCCCCCCCCTGAATGTGCCATGTTGCGGAGTTGCCTAAAGGAATTTGGAAAGGAGTATTTTCGTACAGACGAAAAAGTATTTTTTTTTTTTTGTAATTTATGTCAAATTAAAGTGACTTCAACAAACGATTTAAAATTTAATTACCCAGTGGTGCAGTCAATGCACGGAAGCAAATTATGCTGTCTACGTGAAAGCGACATTACTAGATAAAAAAAATTATGTATGGGTGAACATGTTTTTGATTTATAGTAACTTTAAATGTTCGGTCATATTTCGTCATTTTAAGGTCATATACCCTTTTTTAAGGTCATATTTGCAAGCATATTTCCCTATGTTTTTGGTCATAAAGATCCAAACCTTCCTAATAGTACATAATATTTCCTTGTCAAATTTCATCAAGAATGGTTAAGACGTGAAAAAGTAACGAGTTACTTTAACATTTATAATATTAGTATAGATGTAACTAACTAGGAAAAATAATTGGGATTACTGGAGATAGCGATACCGCAAGGAATTAGCGTCATAATACTGCAGTAGTCAAACGCAAAACACCGCTAGAAATACTTTTCGAAGTACATTTAATGATGTCATGCTGGTCCAGGCTGTATTACAAACCAATTTCTGGTTGAAAATAATGCTCCAGGCTGCATAACAACGGAATTACTGGTAAGAAAATCGCACTTACTTGTCTCTTTTTTTCGGGGTTTGCGCTGTGTTTTTTATTGACCTTGCCAACGTTTCGGCACCAACCTGGAGCCTTCGTCAGGGATTCTCTCTATCTAGCCACCTGTCCTTTTTTGATAAATTTGAACACTGATTCACTGTTTATTTTTCACCGGTAAAGATGATTTTGTTTCACCGCCAAAGAATATTTACTGTTCCAAAGAGGTTTGCGTATTATGGAGCGATCTTGTAGTTGTTACAACGTGTTCATTTGCTAGTATACACTTCCACATTCGGCTCAAATCATAACCGACGTCTTTATTGAAATTATTAAGATTTTGTATATTTCTATACATTCCCTTATTATTCGTTCGAAAATTTTTTTGGCTTTGCAACGATAGTAGTTTTCCCCCACTGAATTTTGTGTCTTACACATGATGTTCCGCCACTGCCGATTTCGTAGTCTAACGGAGACCTGCTCGGCAAGTCTCACCGATGTACACCTGACCACAATCGCAGGGAATTCTTATACTCAACCGCTCGATTGTAATGGAGCTGTGAGATTTTAAAACTGATCTTAAAATGCTTCGAACCATGTTTTTACTGGTGAAGATAGGCTGAACATTGATTTTGGCCAGTACTTTACCTAATTTTTCAGTGACTCCCTTTACATATGGGAGAAGAGCCTTCTTCTTTTGTTCCATTTATTTTCTGTGGTCGTCCTTAAGCTGTCTGCGGCTCAAAGCATGGGATGTCATCAGACTACTATACCCGTTCTGTCGCAGAGCCCAATTGAGATGTTTCTTTTCTTCCTTTATATGGTCATAATCCGCGATTCCCTCCGCCCTATAAAAAAAGCTATTGATCAGGACTATTTTTTTGAGCAGGATGATGATGATTTGAGCCAAATGTGGAAGTGTGTACTAGCAAATTAACACGTTGTAACAACTACAAGATAGCTCCATAATACACAAACCTGTTTGGAACAGTAAATATTCTTTGGCGGAGAAACAAAATCATCTTTGCCGGTGAAAAATAAACAGTGAATCAGTGTTCAAGTTTATCAAAAAAGGACCAGGCGACTATATAGATAGAAGCCCTGACGAAGGATCCAGCTTGGTGCCGTAACGTTGGCGAGGTCAATAAAAAAACGCAGCGCAAACCTCGAAATAAGAGACAAGTAAGTGCGATTTTTTACCAATAATGACTCCTGTGAAATGTGTGAAATTTTATATAACGGAATTACTGCTTAAAAATAATACGTCTTACGATTGACTAAAGCAGTAATAGTGAATGTTTGTATAGCTGAATCGCTATCTCCAGTAGACCCAAATAATTTTCCAAATCACCATCATATAGGGTAATTACGAGATATTCTCACATTAAAGTCATGCTGTTAAATATGAAAAACTGGTGTAAAGATCACTGCACACGAACACTTGGCTTGGTTGTCGGCGAGCGAGCGTGCAGACTTGGGAATGTCGGCGTGTCTAGCGTCGAAGCCGGGACCGGAGGCTGTGTATCGGCTTGCCAGGCGTGGGGCCGTGCCCAGCTCAGGTATCAACTTCCGGGCGCTCGCTTCCGTTCTCTTTGTAAGGCCGCGACCACCCCGCAGGCTAAAACATCTACAGCGCACCTGATGCAATACGCTGTTGCTCTGATAGGGGTTCCGGCGAGTACTGCCAACTACACAATTACTAATACAGTGAGGCAGGAATGCTGAAACATTTGCAAGCTTTGCTGAGGTTTCATTCAATCTTTGATTAATACTGTACATAACATAAGAAATGATCCTTTAATCTCCTCTCCGTACCACCATAGCATCCGAAATGCTGTAGGTTGCTGCCGTTATATTGCTGACAAAACAACTGGGATCGGAATTACATAATTATTTTTGGATTTCAAACGACACACCGAGCGTGGTGGTGTGACGGTTAGCGTACTGACCTCGCATTCGGGAGGATGGCGGTTCGAATCCCCGTCCGGGCATCCAGATTTGGGTTTTACATGGTTTTCCAAATCACTCCAGGCAAATGCCGGAATGCTTCCTTCAAAATGCTATGGCCGAATTCCTTCCCATTCCTTGCCCCCCCCCCCCCCATCCTTTCCCGTCTCAAAAGACTCCAAGGTTAAGAGACTTTAAGCAGTTGAAAAAAAAATCAAACGACACCAAAGTTAATTGTCGTTTCAGTAACAATGCGTACTGACCTTGTGATACGTTCTGTTGTGAGGCATGTATTATATAAATGTACTCATTATGCTACATTTGGTGAACTATTTCTGTAGAAAATCGCGCATTGTTGCTGGATCCATACTGTATAATGATAATTTAGTGTGGTGTTAATGATATAACGAGAGAGATCTTATCGCCTGCACAATTCGCCTCCGTCTTAACCGTTTAACCTAACCCGGTAGTCCTGCTGGCAAAAAATGGATATACAGTTTTTTATGGAATCGGCGCCGTGGAAGCATTGTATCGTACTTTGCAATTACAAAAGTAGCTGTACCAGAGATGAAGGGTTATTTGAGGGCCTTAAAAAACACTTTTTAAGTAGGGCAACTTCACAAAAAACCAATGACTCAATATCATTTAATGTTACAGACTTTCTGTGTTCAATGTCAGTCGTAATATTTTGCACAATTAAACTATTGGTGCTTAAATACGATTGATGCGACCTTATGTATAATGTATACGAATGTTGAAAAATTGTATGATTGATATACTAAATACAATCAACGTGTTTGAACTCTGTAGAATGGAACCACAGGTAGTATAAGGTGGGGGAATCTGTGAGAAGACACCACAAGTTTTATTCAGGTGAGTTGTTCCCATTTAAAACACTCATATCATTCACGATATACTTGAATTCAACTATAAAGTGATGGAATTGTGGTTCCCGTAAAGTGGATGTGAGCTGTGGTTATTAAAATGAGGAAGGGGAACTATTTAGTCGCTAGAACTGTTGACCGGGATTTACCAACAACTGCAGTGATAATTCATGGTATCAGTGGTATAAATATTTTGCAAAATATGACGATGTTTAAAACTATCGTTGAAAGTATTAGAACATACTGAACTAAAGCTTGGAGAATAACTGAACAGATGAAGATCATTTTAATACCAGTAGACAAGGGATGTCTGAGACTTGTGTTCTGTCGTTCTTTATCAAACGATGAACATAGGAGGCCTAAGAAGATAACAGACTTGTCACCATTGCAAAGAAGAAGGTATGGTGGCTGGATGTTATGGCAAAATGCTATGACTGAGAGAAAGTCATTACACAAACCGATCATTGGAGAAATAGAAAACAATTCAATTTAAAATTGTGATAAGTGATAGTATCCGGTGGGTGAGCGGTAACACTCTGGCCTCGCATTCGGGAGGACGCGGATTCAAATCCCCGTCCTGCAAATCAGTTTTTTGTTTAGCATGGTTTCCTGAAGTCACTCCAGGTTAATGTAGGTAACGTTCTTCAAAAGGCCATAGCTGAATCCTTCCCGTTCCTTTCCCCTATTCTTCTCTCACCAGTAAATGATCTTGATGTCAACAACGTGTAAAGCCCGATTTTTTATTTTATTTTTTTTTTAATTTAAAAAAAAAAGAACATAATTGACAGTCATTGGGTACTGCCGACAGAAGTGAAAACTTAAAACTATGAATATCATACGCGCAACACGTCATACTTATAGCTACAAATATGCTAAATAATAATCCCCTTCGGTCGTAATGAACTGGTGACAGGGTTTCTATTGGCTGCGCATTTCGCCCCTGCCTTAGGCGCCTCCTAACCCGGTAATGCTATCAGGTACAGCGGACCTACAGTTTAACGTGGAATCAGAACCACGGATCGTCCCGGAGGAGCTTATACAGTATAATCAAACACAACTCCTAAAAACTCCTGCTCACTACGAAATTTGAACCCGTGACCGGAGGGAGAAACTTGCCCAACTAAGCACCTTAACCGCCGAGCTACCGAACTGCCTTGTTTTGAAGTATAGGCCTACGTGTGCTAAGTACTATCAAAATCGGATTAAAAACACTGAGAGAAATTTATGTGAATGGGGAAAGGAGAAGAGAGTTTATGTTTTTGTAAATCAAACCTAAAAAGTTTTTTTCTATTTGTTTTAGAATATACGTATGCAATTTTCCGTCAAATCTGATAAAAACTCTGTGTTTGTATGAAGAACACTGGAAATAAAAAAACATTATTACAGAATGTTGGTGACGGGAACTCATTGATTTACTCCACCCAAAAATCGCCCAACGTACCTTCTTGAAAAACTAGGATTGACTATAATTTTGTTTCAAATCGCAATCTGCAAAAATTTATGAAAAAGTACTATTTAGGTGGAAACCATTTAATATCCCAGTATTACTATAGATGGTTATAGAAAAAATTCTTAGGAACCATAATAGGAATGTACCGGACGCAGATGGCGAAGGGTTTTATAATCCCACCAATACTAACTTTCTAAGTCCCGTACGACGTCGCTATAATACCTTCAAACAATCTGCTGGGTATATATTCGTACTTACACCTAAACTGCACTGTTATAGGGAGAACGAGTTCAGCTCTAATACACTATTTTTATACCTCTTTTCCTCCATAACATGTCTTTTGCACAGTACAGATATCAATTTTAGCTTTTGACAATATTTCTGTTCTGTTTTGAGTTCTCAGTTTCCGCGCAGGTAAGTATGAAGGTAACAAATTCCTTTGTCAGCACACAGCGGTCAGTGACGCAACGCATACTCCGCGTTCTTCGCTTTCGGAGCCTTGAATTGTGAAACACTGACTTCGCATTCTTCTCCCACACAGTCGTTCTTAATGTTCCTAATTCTTAAAATGCGGATTTTCGGGGCGACAGTTGCTTGATTGTGACATTATATAGAGCATCTGACAACTGAAACCACAAGCAAACAGAAATCATTTATTTATGTAGCTAAAGTTCGGTGTAAGAAAAAGTATAATTCTTATGCCTCGGAACTTCAAGCCTGCATGAAAATTTATTTAAAATATATACACTAAAAACCACATTTCATATGAAGAATGATTGTGAAACACATTTCACTGTGAGAGCATTGTTAGGTGTTCCATAAATAAATTCACAAAAGCCTCAGGAAACTTATAAACAGCGATGAGCACCAAAATCTTCCTGAAATTTAACATTCCGTAGTTCGCCCCTGCAATCGCTGTGATCGACGCTGACAATTTTGCGGATAGTTTAGTATGATGTTGATACACTATAAACATGAAAATGGCAGATTTACCATGTTTTTGCGTATTCTGCTTCATTTAGCACATTCTGTTTCGTTATATTTTTGATTAAGGTACTTCACGGACGGATCAACTACGATAATTTCATCTCCCTTACACATGCTGATGTTATCTTGGACTGTTACAAAACATTATAGAGAATAATTCCAGGTGTAACAATCCAGTAATTTTGCTGTAGGTTTGCAACTGGCGCAACTTTAGAAGTTTATTTCCTTTTTTCCCTTCTAGCTTTACGCGTCGTCGACAAGGAACGGACCGAGCGTGGTGGTGTAACGGTTAGCGTTCTGGCCTCGCATTCGGGAGGACGGCGGTTCGAATCCCCGTCCGGGCATCCAGATTTGGGTTTTCCATGGTTTCCCCAAATCACTCCAGGTGAATGCCGGGATGCTTCCTTCAAAAGGCCATGGCCGAATTCCTTCCCATTCCTTGCCCCCATCCTTTCCCGTCTCTAAAGACCACGTTGTTAAAAAGGGACGTTAAACTGTTACAAAAAAAAAAAAAAAAAAAGACAAGGAACGGGAAGGAAATGGATCATGGCCTTTTCAAGGAACTATCACGACAGTCGGCTGCAATGATTTCGGGACACCATGCAAAAATGCAATTTGGATGACCGGACTGGGATTTAAAACCATGTTCTCCTGAACGGAAGGCTGGAGCGTCACTGCTCACCCTCCAAGCTCGTTATTTTAATTCCTATCTTGTAAATAATAATAATAATAATAAAAACAGATAATTGCTACTCTAACGTTTAAGGATACTTTCAGCTACTGATGGAAGTGATTTGAGGAACAAATGAAAACTGAAATGTCTGAATCTCTGCCTTGACAATATCTAGAATCCTGTTAGCTGTTAACTGTTATATTATGTAATTCAAATTTGTTAAATGCATGTCTTATCGTTATGTATACACACCTGGGAGAGGGAGGCAGTTATAGGAACGGAAATAATTTCTGAAACCTACAAGCTATTTATCTCAAGTCCCATAATTTACGTTCGTGGTGTCATCAATTCGTTCATTTATATAAAATATTCTGACAACTTGAGTCTGACGAACTGTTCTATGGCTTCTATTATCAAGCACTCGTGAAAAGGTAAGTAATAGGATGTCTGATAAACATATTTGGACAAAAATACTTGAAAAAATGCATCACATTGCCATTTATTTAATACTGGTTTACTGAAGGATTATTATGGATGTGGATATCAATTGGAATAGATTCTAATTCAGCGTTTGTGTTTGTGGTGTAACATAGAAAAACGGAAAGCCGTACAGAAATTCGAATGCTAATTCTGATAAGTGTATTTCCACGTGCCTCCTCATTTGTTTTTGAGTAATATGAGCAGTCTTTCTGAACAAGTCAGCATACTTCCTTCCCTAGTCGAAGAATCGCTAACTATGACTATTCTCACTAATATCTGAGCTAAGCAAAAGTCGAGAGCCACATGTGGAAGACAATTAATATAAAATATCGCTGAAAAGAGACTCAGATATCAGTACTTAATGTCATACGTAACTAATACTTTACAATATGAGATAACACAGGTGAAATAACTCAGATGGTATTTTACAAATACTTTTCTTACTTATTCCGCAATGAAAAGATTTTTTCTTATGGCTTTACGCCTCGTGGACGCCGGGGTCATTAGAGACGGGATAGTACTGGGGGCAAGGAACGGGAAGGAATTCGGCCTTGGTCTTTTGAAGGAAGCATCCCGGCATTCGCCTGGAGTGATCTGGGGAAACCATGGAAAACTCAAATCTGGATGCCCGGACGGGGATTCGAATCGGCACCGAGAATGGTGGGTCAGCGGTTAACATTCTGGCCTCGCATTCTGGAGGACGGCGGTTCGCATCCCCATCCGGGCATCCAGATTTGGGTTTTCCATGTTTTCCCCAAGTCACTCCAGGCGAATGTCGGGATGTTTCCTTCAAAAAGGCCATGGCCGAATTCCTTCCCGTTATTTTTCCCCAGTCCCATCCTGCCTCTAATGACCTCGACGTCGACGAGGCGTAAAGCCATAAATAAAAAAAAATCGAACAGGCTTCCTACCGAATGCGAGGCCAGAGCGCTAACCGCTCACCCATCACGATCGGTATTTTATGGTCACACAGTACAATTGAGTACCTAATAACAAATAAGGAAAAAATGACAAAATATGTTATTTGTCCCAAAAAAGTATCTTAGGGACAGCCATTAATTACGTGAGGTGTTTTCTGGAATTCCGGCCCCCCCCCCCCCGGCCCTTCTCTCCTATGGTTATACTTCGTGAGATCTGGTTGGACCCCCTCCTCTAAAATAACGTGAGATTTTGACGGAGACCCCACTCCCCATGCTAATCGACCTCGTAACTTTTTGAGACCTTTTTTTTAGGTCTTATGCTTCCAATAGCGGTTATACCCCTCCCTAAGCTCGGTTTTTGGGTCATATACCCCTTCCCCCCCCTAAAGTCGACTTTCGCGTCATTTGTAGACTTTTTTTTTTTTTTTTTTTAGCTCCAACATCCTTCAAGACTTTCAAAACCTCACGTGAAATATCCGTTGAGCCCCCCCCCCCCTTTCCACCTTCCTGAGGTTTCGCCGGACCCCTTCCCCCCTTAATTTCACCACACGTAATTAATGGACGCCCTTTTATGTCCTTCCTAATAGCATATAATATTTCCTTGTCAAATTTCATCAAGAATTGTTAAGACGTGTAAACGTAACGAGTTTTTTTAATGTATATAACATTAGCATAGATGTAACATACTAGGAAAAATAATTTTCCGGATCGCCACCATAACAACGAAGAAAAAAAAAAAAATCGTTCCAATAGGACTAATATAACAAGCGATTTTTTTTTTTTTTTTTTTTTTTTTGGCTTACGGCATTTGAGGCCAACTCGATAGTGATTATGTCACTCAGTGCTTTCAGTATCTCCAGTATGAAATTTTTCCAGATAATTAGACACACCACATGGCGGACATTACATTCACAGTCACAACACTTAAGCACCCATGCCCGCGGCTGGACTCGAACCGGCGACCTTCGGCGCGCTGTAGCCCTTATGCTACCGAGTCCGGCAACCCGCTAAGTTTTAAAATTCCCGTTACTTTTTGAACACACCTCGTACCCACTATCAACAAACAAGGCAAACACAACATTTAATTTAAGCTCAAATGCCATATGCCATACTCGAACCGACGACCCTCGCAATGCGAGTCCAACACGCTAGTTGGAAGCTGCCGTGGTCGGTGATGTAATATGTTAATTACCGGAAGTTCCGTCCTTTACAACGATGAACTCGGAGAAACACGCTGAGGCGTCCCGCGGCGGGTCATACGGCAGTTTTACACCGGTCAGAAGCAGTCTGGTAGCAGCGAGAGAAAGTTAGTGAGTCACGCGCCGGGTGGCAGAAGATTTCGCGTCTTTCGCCACGGTCTGCGACATCAGTGACGCCCGCAAACGGAGGTACGAATTACATTTCTCTATCCTTTCACCCCGCAGTCGTGCGTGTGATACGTCGCCGCTGCATCCACGACAGTTCTCGTTTCACAGTATCGAGCACACCTCGCAATTTCGATAATGGGCACGACAGCGGAGGAAAAGTTTGGCTTTTACTTCGTGTCTGGTAACGTCGTGGGAATGCTCTGTTGCTTGCTGCTTGTGCGTAATAACGGTCGTAGTTCTTCGTAAAAAGGAACGCCGGTGAAAGTCACGTTCACAAATTATTTACGCTTTGGTACACCATTGCAGTGACATTCAATGCAAGTGGTATTTGACTGCGTGCACTATTGCGAGGGCAGAGGCGTTATGGGCGTCACACTGTCAATCGCCCCTTACTTTCTTTTCTAGTTCTCCTCAGGCTGGATATGCTTTATCGAATGAAGAGCGGATAATACGCCTTAAAAATCATAATTAGGTCTTCAGTTTCAATTAATGGTGAGAAATGGTTCAAATAACTCTGGTGGGTGGTTCGGGACGGATCCCGGATTTTGGTCTCCAAAATTATGATATGGGGGGGTGGACTTAGGTCCTTTTCTGGGGGAGGGGGCTTGAGCCTCCTAGCCCCCTCCCCCCTGAACCTGTTTTTTTTTTTTTTACCTGTCGTTTTACGCCTCGTCGACGGCAAAGGTCATCAGAGGCGGGATGGGGGACAAGGAACGGGAAGGAATTCGGCCATGGCCTTTTTGAAGGAAGCATATCGGCATTCGCCTGGAGTGATTTGGGGAAACCATGGAAACCCAAATCTGGATTCCCGGACGGAGATTCGAACCCGCGTCCTCCCGAATGTGAGGCCAGAACGTTAACCATTCATCCACCACACACGGTCCTGGATCCTTCCCTGGGTGGTTGGGTATTAGTGTTAATTGTTTTTAAGCTGTAAAACGAGTCACTGCAAGAGACACAGCGCAGGAAAGTTTTAAATGATAGGGTTCTTCTGTGTGCTCTTTGTTGAAACAAGTAATCTCCGGATAATGCGAAAACTCGATCACTATTATAAGTCAACATTATCATCAAAAAGTAAGAAAACCTGTTTCACAGTGAAGGTTTCCTAATCGCTGTTGACGCCCACACAAAATACTGCCGCAATATGGAACCGACAAAACATTAATAATAATAGCGTCACGTGGGTCAGCCACTGGAGTACTTGCACTGTAATGCTTTTAGTAAAAAAGCAATATGACACTGAAACGAGAAGTTTTTTTTGTCGGTATCCGGGGTAGGGAGGTTAACATATTAGCCTCTTCCAATCGAATGCAAACCTCTCCTTCACGTGGTACATCCTGTTCCCACGGAAGGGGAAGTGACGATTGTGTATTTCTTGGAACAAGATGGCAACCTATGTTTTCAAAAGACTTCTTTCAACAGGACAGTGATATTGCTATTTGTACACGACATCGTTTTGCTCTCAGCGACTGAAGCTGACTGTAAGTGCCGATAAATCAGAAATAATATGTAGAATGGAAATTCAGAAGAAAATGAGAAACCACTGGTTTAAAAATTTAGGGGAGGAATTGGGATCCACCGAAATCACGTGATGATGATGATACAATTTTCATTAAAATATTTTTGTTTTAAAATAATCACCCAGATGTATCCTCATGAGTCACATCGCTCAAAATGTCCTCAGAATAAATCAAAAATACTTTCGTGGAATGTTGGAAGCTTCTAGAATGCATCTGATTTCAGAGAGAGGAGATAGACTGGCTTCACACAGATGTTTATAGGTTTTGTGAGTCTTTGTGCTATGGTGTGGAAAATTTCTCGTCTGGATTACACATTATTATCACAAAATACCCAACGAACCTACAGAATTTTTATTATTATTATTATTACTATTATTATTTGCGTATGGCTTTACACCTCGTAGACGTCGAGGTCATTAGAGGCGGGATGAGACTGGCGACAAGGAACTGGAAGGAATTCGGCCATGGCCTTTTGAAGGAAGCATCCCGGCATACGCCTAGATTGATTTGGGGAAACCATGTAAAACGCAAATCTGGATGTCCGGACGGGGATTTGAACTGGCGTCCTCCCGAATGCGTTCACCCACCACGCTCGGTGAACCTACAGAAGAGCGAGTTAAAATAAAATGGTATTAAAATGTATCAACAGCTACGAACAGTTAAATACTCGTTATACTGGTAAGAATAGACAATGGTCCAACTGAAACATTACTGTAAGAACATAGGTTCCACTTCGCGATAAGTTGATTGGTAAACAGAAAAAAAAATGCATTTTAAACTGATGGCCGAATTAAGGAAATAGTAAATCAACAAATGAGTGATTGAAATTATGTAGCAAGATAGTGTGGAAATAGAAGGAAATATTGTAGGAAATTATGATGTAGGAAAACGAAATAAGCAAAAAATTGAGGTGTTACAATTTTATAATAATTAATATAAAAATTCTTTTCCTCTTGCGATTAATATTAACTGAAAGGATCAAGGATAAAATTACAGTTGATGGCGTTTGTGAATTTAAAAATAATGTTTGATCATGTTAAATCGTACAAGATGTTTAAAATGTTGTAGATGCCACTCTAAAGTACGGCGACAGAAGAATCATTCGTAATCTACATTAGAATCAAATAGGCGTAAAAAAAAGTGAAGTACTATGCTTTTTAGACCTACAAACATCGATATAGGAGAAAAAATACTAGTTTCGATACACTTCAAAGAAACTCGGGAAGATAAAATCTATGCTTAAATGGAGTCAGATGGGTGAGGCTGAATTATACAGCCAAATGTGACATTGTTGGAATCACTAATTGAATGAAACGTAATTCGCAATTTATGAGGTAGGAAAATGAAACTCGTTCTTGAGGTTCTAAATTCCAGTTACCATTTATTTTTCACTGTTTATTGAAAAAGTAGTATAATACAATTAATTTAAATACTGCTGCCTTATCTCCCTACATTTCAATCCACACTACAGATTCCGCCAGAAACAGCAAGCACTTGATGTTTTTGTCCGTTTTAAGAAAGTTTCAGATTTATCTTTTAGTTGTTTTACCATTCATGATTTACTGAGAATGGAGGCTGCAAAAAGTCAACGTATACCACAATATGTGACACTCTGTATGAAAATCAAAGACCTTTCATCGAAAGCCTTAAGTGGAATCAGTAGAATGGATTGTCGCTGGGCCAGAGGTTAATAAATCATACGGTTTGTATTGCGTCACATTAACTTAATTAATATTGCTTAGTAACGACTGACGCTAGGAGGCAAGGCGTCTTTAATTTCTTGGAAGGTATAAAGTGTTCTACATATCGGAGAACGTTGCGTTCTATCAAAGTGCCGAGAGTGGTGGGTGAGCCACAACGTTCCGGTCTCGCACGGGTTCGAATCCCAGTCGGGCCATCCAGATTTGGTTTCTCCATGGTTTCCCCAGATCACTCCAGGTGAATGCCGTGATGGTTCCTTCAAAAGTCCAGGGCCGAAATGGTCTAATTCGTTTCCCTTCCTTGCCCCCAATCATAACGTCGCTTCTAATAACCTCGACGTCGACGAGGCGTAAAACATACCGTAAGCGAAAAAGAAATACTGTCAAAGTATTCTCCAAACCTGGGGGATGAACGGCTTAGCATTTGAGAGAACGTGTGCTCGAATCCCCGTCCTGACATCCAGATTCCGGATGCTAGTTTCTTCAGAAACGCCATGGCAGATTATTTTTTGCCACAATCTTTAACCGGCTCTAAAAAAAAACATGACGTCAACGAGTCGTAAAGACATAACAAAAAAAGGCACTGTTTTTAACGGAAGTTATCACAAACTGAAATCACTTACCGAATATAGATCGCTATATAATTTCTGTTTACGAACATACATTGCACTAAATCAAATACAGGAGTTGGAGAGGGTGCAAAGAAGGGCTGCTAGATTTGTTTCTGGAAATTATCGCAGAATGCAATCAGTGACGGATATGATAAGGGAGCTGGAATGGGATTCATTGCAAGACAGGAGGAGGATGAGGAGGGTCATGGGAGTGTACAGGGCATATACTGGTGATGAGACATGGAAAGATATTGCAATAGGTATGAAAAGTAGTGCATGGAAGGGAAAAGATGACCATGACCACAAGCTGGCACTCGATTTCAGGCACAAGGGTGTGGGAAGATTCTCTTTTTTAGGTAAGGGTGTCAGGGATTGGAATGAGTTACCAAGAGAAATGATGAATAATTTACCGAAAACTTTGAAGGAATTTAAAGATAAAATTTGTAGAGGGCAAATGTAGGTTGGTGCAGGATAGGGGAAGATGGGTGTGTAGGGAAATTGCCACCGGAGCCTGTGCTCCATTGCAATTAAATTAAAAAAAAAATAAGGAATAACATCTTTTACACAGGGCTCAAAGCCTAGCTCAGTTGATAACAAAACTTTTTTTTGGCATGCGGCAGCTTAAGCCATGCAGCCAGTTCAATGTAATCATGACTCTTGTAGTGTATCAGATTCCCCAGAACGTTATAACAGCTTCTAACTGTGGACATTAACACACACACACAACACTTAAACAACCATGCCCTCGGCCGGACTACCACCGGCGACCTTCGGGACGTGGAACTAGCACTCTAGCCCCTACGCTACTCAGGCCGGCCGATAGCACAATTGTTCAAGAAATGCTCCACGCATGTTCAAATCCTGATTAACCTGATTTTTCGTTGACATTGATCATCCGAAAAGGGTCCCAGAGCACATCCAGCTCTATACGGAGCAATTGCCTGTATGCTTTTCTCCTGAGAAGGTAAAACTGCAGAAGCGTGATCCAATCTCGTGCAATCAGCGTGAGTTCGCTATCTCTACCTATTCCTTTCTCACAGCTTCAGCAGCCTTGGAAAGTACAACCTCACTTTTATCTATTGATTTCGTAGTACATATATGTCCCTGCATTATACTGTATTAACCAGTGTTATAATTTCATAACCCGCCCTTTTGGATCAGTTGGTTATGGGCACCATGATGGTGCCCGGCGCCTAACTCAGGGTTAGCAGGTTCCAGTCCTGGTGGTGGAGGAAAGGTTCACCATCAGGACATAATGGGCAAGTAGGGGAGATGGTAGTGTACAATTGCTAATCACCATATTGTGCACCAGAGTAGAGGATTAAATCCAAAACCTATCCGCAGTGCGTATGAAGTGATGGCATACGACTTTGTTTAGGGTTCCTTTGAATGGGGACTTTTAGCCTGGCGTCACCCTGGTGTCCCACAGAAGAATAGGCCTGAATGGGTCGGCACTGTGTCACCATCTCCCATCTTTCTTTCATTCACAACAGAAACAACATACTAAACATACACATTAGAGTCGACCACTCAAATTCAATAAAACACGTAAATACACTTTTATCACAGGTTAAAACTAGGGGGAAGCTACTTCAATTTAAATATTCCAAAGAAACACACCCACCAACCGAATGGTTCAGGAGAAAAATAACAATTTCATATTGAAACTTTTTTTATTCTTCCAACAAAAATAAACAAAATTAATTATTAAAAAAAAGTATTTGATTAGGAATCTTTCTATGAAGCATGTTGAGAATCAAATTCAGCCTTGCTTTCTTATCTAACAGTTCTCCTCATTTAGACTCCCAAGAAACCTGTCGATGTAATTCCATTTCCCACTACATTAACTTAATTCTCTCACGGTGCGTCAAATTTAAACCTGGGAAACTGCTTTTGCTCCAGCGCCATTCAGTCTCTTCTTATAAAAAAAAGTGTTCACTGCGCCAGAAAACACCAATTTTGCTGTCTAATGCATAAGTTTTGAAGTATATTTCGAGCTAAATAAGGCGCCTGGTGATTAAATTTTGAGATACATCAAAAGCCGCAAAAATAAATTCGTTTACCTTTCAAGCAGATAAAATCATATGTTAGAACTAGGAAATAGAGATTTGGCTATGCCATATTCATAGATCAATTTCATAACTTTTTTCCCTTACGCCTTTGTCGACGTCGAGGTCATTAAGCCGGGAAAGAACTGGGGACAACGAACGGGAACATTTCGGAGATGGCTTTTTTGAAGGAAACATCCCGGCATTCACCTGGAGTGATTTGGTAAAACCATGGAAAACCCAAATCTGAGTGCCCGGACGGGGATTCGAACCCACGTCCTTCCGAATGCGATGCCAGAGCGTCACCACTCACCCACCACGCTCAGCAGTTTCATTATTCACTACCAACTAACGACCATCATACTTAGATGGTATAGCTGAAAAAATAATTCGGTGCTGTAGGTCAGTATTGAATATGGCAGAAGTAAGTGCAATTGTTTCGGTGCCGCTATAATGCATAGTCTACAGGCAACAACAAAGTCGTAAATAACTCCGAGAATAGCCTATACGGTTGAGTGTGACTGACGAAATTATACGGAACTTTACGTGTTAGCAGGACAAGCAACTCCTCCCGTTTTTGTCGCCGCTATGTCGACGGAATGTTTCCGAGACAGATGCTCCCGTAAGTTGCCCAGTTCCCCGGTATGTCGTCCTTTTGAATAATTTACAGGGACCTCTCAAGGTATGAATGCAGACGTTGCTATTGACATAGGTTCGTTCGCTACGGCTGTAGGGGACCGGCATTGAAGTTCTGACCATCCACAAAGGGTTTCCAGTAGGTGTCAGTCGACTCATGAACCGTAGGAGTCCTTTGAAGTTCTCGACCGATCCGTTACGACGTGGTGATACACGGTAATCTTTGTCCTTTGTGAAATATTGTTTTAGACTGAACCCTTAATAGGCCGTTATCTGATTCTATAGCTCAAGAAACTCGCTTTTAATGCTGGTTAATACGATGATATATTCTTTAGGGTGCTTGAGCTATTTATGGGCGTACTTTGAAATGTGCTTCGTCCAGGAGGAAATTGGCAAATATTCTGACAATTGCGATAGTGTATAAGGCCCCTAAAACTTATCCACAAAAGAGGATAGCTGCTTTTATTTTCGTATGAATAAGTTACAATGTTTCATAAATTAATCAAACTTACTCATGTGAATTCCATTCTTCTTGTTCACTACTGTTTTCTTAACATTTTGGGCTCAGCTGCCTTCCATGAGACAGAAGGTACGATAATGGAAAACAGCCTTCAGTCACTATAATACAAATTTTATAGATGATGTGACAAGAATAACTTGTAACACACATCATATTTAAACTGTTTTGTTCTAATTGTTCTGTTTATATAAACATGTGCATCTTAAACGACATCGTGTCTAGTACAGTGCTCCGCAATAAATATGTATATGAAACTGATTATTCAGCATCTCGTCAATTCTGCACAGGAACAATATTTACTAGGCTCGAATCTCGCTTAAGAAAATTTTAAAACCAATGTAATTACCATATAAATCTGAATAGGGATCCACAGGGTCCGAAATGCATTGTGTAATACAATAAAATTTGTATTCTACTGACTGAAGGCTGTTTTCCATTCCACCTTTCGTCTGATCAATACAGTGAATCATGGATAAAATTAAATGCCTTTCATGAATTTTTCCTAACATTGTCATGGTCAAATTTGGAAATTTGATTTTACTACCACATAGCCTTGCTGATGCGAACAATTTCATACCTACTGCCAGGTCGTATTATGTACTAATGGAGAAAGTGAATTGTTGCCATATGTCTGTGAAACGTTTAACTATGTTCTGTGTGTGACAAGTGTATTTTTTGTTTGTGAAATGTGTAGCCTATGAGGCAGAGAATGGGGACCGTCCTTGCATTCACCTAGATGGTTGCGGAAAACCACTTGAAAACCGCAGTCATGACGTCAGTACGCGGAGGTATGAGGTCGCGCCCGATTCTGTTGTATCCCCCCAATCCGTTGTGTGGAACCTCATCGCACTGAGTCATACTGACGGGTTGCTCATGTGACAAGATACATAAAAACCAAAGGTGAGAAGTCTGTTTTGCTTCTGTAAGGCATATTTTTTTCAGTATATTTATTTAATAACGCTGTTGATTAGTTTATATTTGGTTCAGTTTGGTAATAGAAAGCTGATGAAAAATATTCTAAGGGAAATCTCATCAGTCACACCCAACCGTATGGGAAAAATCAGAATGGTTTAGGTAAAACTAATTAAAATGCAATGTTTTAAATAAGATTACTTTTCACCTAAACCTCTCTGATCTTCAAACAAGTAGTTTTATGAGTAAGAATTTATTAACTTTCAGTTCACATGTTACTAGGACCAGTAGCAAGATAAGTTCGCAAATTATACAAGTTTGCTACATATCTTACACAACAAACAACTATTTTCACGTTAGTTGATTCAGTATTAACTGATAAAATATTTTTTTACTCTTGTTAGATTTCATACAGAATTATTGTAGTAACTGTGCGGTAACTATGATCAACTCTTTCCTTGTCTGTTTGTGATACCGAAACAATAATTGTGTATTGTACCCTATTCTTGCGAAACACCGAAAATGTTCCGTCATATATTCTAATCTTTATATTTTTGTATCTTGTCTGTTTTGCTTCTGTAAGGCATATTTTTTCAAGTATATTTATTCAATAACGCTCTTGATTAACTTTAATTTGGTTCAGTTTGGTAATAGAAAGCCTGATAAAAAATACACCAACGGAAATTTTATTTAATCACTGTTATTTTAGTTGCTTTTGGCAACTCGTAGAGCGATTCCTTCGTGAAATTTTGTTATTAGTTATTACGTCTTGTATGATGGGTTTGATAATTAAAACGGTTACTGATATTAAGGGGATATCCGCCATTCCAGAAACAACATTGAGCCTAATTCTGGCAGAGTGCTTGGACAGCTGAAACATCCGTCAGCATATTAAAGGGCAATTGTGTACGGAAAATTTAGCCTTCTTTGAGGCAAATAAAATTTATTTTATTTAACGATATGGACACATCACTTCACCCCAGAAACAAAACAACAGCCAATGCACTGGGAACAAGCGCGTTCACTCTATCCAAATAAGACGACGACTACAATATATTTTGGGATTCTGAGAATTTATTGACTCTAGATTTCTCGAAAAAGGGTAAAACCATTACGGTTATACATTACGCAAATCATAATTAAGAAATTAAATGCAGGTATTACTGAAAAGAGAGGAAGTAAGATGACAGAAGCTGCTGTTTTACGGGAACAGTGTTCTTAGTCACAAGTATCTTATTGCCATGGCTGCATACATGAATGATGGATTCATTTCCTATATTAACGCCATCTGAGGACCCCCCCCCCCCCATACTTCCACCCGTTTCCAAACACTAAGAAGTTTCTGTGTTGTGACGTCATATGTGCTGTCACCTTATTTTTTGACGCCCTTGAGAAATATTTGTATGAGGATGGCATAAAACATTAGAACGTGGTTGCAAGAAGTATGCGGTGCTCAGAAGGAGCTATGTTTAAAAACAAACAATTATTTTTCTCTTAATTATGTGGGTAAGTGTGAGGCCACAAACATAATTGGCGATCCTCGCTAGGCCTGTCGCAAGCGGAGACATTTTCCATACGTTTTTACTCCATTGTTGATACGAAATTTACTTTGAGGAAATAACTGTTACAAAGCAGAGTTTCCAGCAGCACCAATTAAAGTGAAAAAATCTTGTTCCTCATTTGTGTATTTAGTCACTTCTATTTAACGAGTTACTAATTAGTTTATTTAATGACCGTCTCATTCTGTCTGGTAGTTCCATGGTGAAGGCAGGCCGATTGAACCCCATTCTCGACAGGGATTTTAAAATCACTTTAACTCACCCTTCACCTCTGGCAAAGCATTTGACAACGTGAAAGGCTTCCGTGATACGGATTCATATTAACCTGAACATCATCTGTACGCTGTATGTTTTTTTATTATTACTATTACTATTGCTTCAAGCTTTACGCCTCGTTGACGTCCAGGTCATTACAGGCGGGAAAGAACTAGGGGCAAGGAACAGCAAGGAATTCGGCTACGGCATTTTGAAGGAAGCATCCCGGCAATCGCGTTGAGTGATTTGAGGAAATCATTGAAAACTCAAATCTTGATAGCCGAACGGATATTCGAACGCACATTTTTCCGAATGCAAGGCCACATCGATACCGCTCGCCCCCAAAGCTCAGTGTGAGGAATTAATACATTAGACAGGCAGCAAAAACAGAGGCAGATTGCGCAGCCAGATAATGCTCTCTAACAAGTTACTTAAGGCGAATTATTTTAATGATGATTTGGGAAATTACTCCATGTACTTACATCTAGACATATACCCTAAATAGGTGTTGCTAACTGGATCAGATTGGTAGGGGGAAAAGATTGGCCTCGCATTCTGGAGCATGCGGATTCGAATCCCCGTCCAGGCATAAAGATTTGGATTTTCCATGGTTTCCCCAAATGACTCCAGGCGAATGCAAGAATTCCTTCCCGTTCCTTATCCCCAGTAATTTCCTCCTTTCCTGCCGCTAATGAACTTGACTTGATATTCGCAGTCATGGGGGACTGCAGACAAAAGTGAAAACTTAAACCATGGGTATCATACACGTAACAGGTCATACTTATAGATACAGATACACTAAATAATAACAATTCCGTGTTACCATAATGACCTGGTGACAGGGTTACTATCGGCTGCGCATTTCACCTAGGGATGCAAGGTAATATCAATATCGATAAATATATCAATATTTATATCGATGCCAGGCAGATATCGATAATCGATAGTATCGGCCGCATTATATCGATAATATTGATATTTTCCTATATTTGTGTATATTATTTTAGAAATTAGAAATAAGTATGTAAATCAAAATCAAGTAATAAATTTGAGGTAGTTTACTGAAAAACTTAGTTTGCTTAACATTTTCCCATGAAGCACATTCATAGTTTGAGTGACAATGGTTCCTGCCTGAGAGATAAGGCGTTCAGAAGGTACCGACGAGGCTACTTTGAGTAAATGATTAATTTGCAATTTTGATCATATCTCAATCCAGCTAGTATACCAATCATGATTGATTTCAATTTAATTTTCCAGCAAAAATGTACCGTAATCTCCATATAGTTCTATAGGTAATAAAAAATGCTTCACACTTTAAAACTCCTCCTTCACAACTTTCAAATTTTTTTCATACTTTTCATCAATTTTTGTTTTGAAAGTTTGACGAAAAGCGACTTTGTGTAATGGTACTAAGTTCTTCATTAAAACTTAAAACCTTTGCCTTCAACTGCGTTAAAAGGTCTTTTATCAACACTGATAAAATAAGCAATTGTATCGGTCAGGTGGTCATATTTTTTACCCCCTTTAGAATATTGTAATACGTCCCAGAGGGAAACAAGAACTAACGAAAGCAAACATAACGCAACATATTAAACAATAAAACGGTGAACGTAAATGAATAGGAAACGAAAAACGCGCACGAAATGGAGTGGAACCTCAGAGTAGCAAAGGACGTTATCCAGCTAAATCAGAGTTTAGCATAGTCAAGTTTGGTCCCTTTCACCCAAACATTTATTTGCAGGATATCGTATCGACCATTTAAAAATATCGATATTTTTGGATCGATATTATCGGTTGACCGATGTCTCGTTGCAACCCTAATTCCGCTCCTATCTTAGCCGCCTCAACCTAACCCGGTAGTGCTACCAGTTACCCACAGATTAAAGTGGAATCCGTACCAAGGAATCGTTCTGGCGTACATTACACAGCAATCTGTACCAGAAGTGAAGTTCAGGTTAAGGGTCTATTAAAATCCCCTCCGAGACAGGGATTCAAACCGGGGACCTTCCGTTCGCCAATCAGACACCTTAACCACTGAGCAACCAGGTCGTTGCCTACATACTGTTAACATTAGTATGTCGGTGACGAGAACTCATAAGCTTTTACCCATCCAAAAATCACCCGATGAGCCTAAAAAAGTTTTCACTTCAAAAACTAAAAAATCTATTTAGTCCACAATCCGAAACTTGGTCGAATCTTCCCGAAGGAGATGTACCAACCTATTGTGTCTGAGGCAGAAAGACAAATTACTTTCCTCAGTTTAACGTGGAGTGAGAACCACGGAACGTCCCAGCGTAATCAAATACAACTGCTAAAAAATCCTGCTCACCATGAGATTTTAACACGCGGCTCTAGAGAGGAACTTTCGGAAGTAAGCACCTTAACCGCTGAGCTACCAGACCGCCTTGTTTTGAGCCATACGTCTGCTAAGCACTATCAAAATCGGATAGAAACTATGGGTTTGTATGAACAATGTTGACAAAAATGAAGGTGATGGGGGAAAGGAGGAGAGGGTTTAAGTTTTGTGTAAATCATGCATAAACAGTAGTTTTCTATTTGTTTTTAAGTATATGTACGCAAAGTTCCATCAAATTCGGATAAAAACTGTGTGTTTGTATGGAGATCATCGGCAAAAAACAACAAAAAAACAAAAACAAAAAAACAAAAAAAAACAAAAAACAAAAACAAAAAAACAATCAATTTTATAGATTAGATATAAGTATAATCTATGCTTTCACTGCTGTCCAAGCGGAACACAACATACATACAGCTACAGATATACTGTTAATATTAGCGATATGGTGACTCGAACTCAAAAAGCGTTCATGGCGCATATTATACGAGCAACATGCCGGGGGCAGGAAGTCGCGAACTCATGGATTTACCCCCGTCCTAACATTGACTAACACGATTACAGAAATTTTCACTTCAAAAATAGGGAAAAGATTATTGTGGTATCTTTTTTGTTCTACTCTCTTAAATGTCAGTTCTACGTTCTCACTCTTACACTGTGTGGTATGTCAGATTAGCAACGTCCAGAGATCTTATAAGTGATATACGCGCGCGTGCATATGCCGGAGGCATCGCAGAGCGAGTATTGCGCCGTACCGGATGACGTTCACCGAGGAACCGATTCCCATGGCTCCGGCACGTTATGCTGTGACGGCATGCAGTTACGCCAGCTGAGAAATTTCCGGGAGCGGGTCTTACGCATCCCTGTGTCTGCGGATCGTGAGCAAGGTATTTGCATCCGGGATGCTGGCCGATGAGTATTCTGTGAAAGTAATAGCGCCATTGTCTCAACACCTCCGGAAACGTCCATCCGCGAAAGAAATTTGCAGATTTAACTATGTTTCTCTGAATGTAAGCACCTACAGTAAAAGCCATAAGTCAATATTTATCCAACTAGATTTCCTGTCTCATTAGTCAAATTATTCATTATGAAACTGAGCTAAATAAAGACAGCTGTGATGAAACGAAGTCATTTCCTTATTTCTGTTCACTAGGTGGTTAACTTCTTGAATATATTCCAGTCCAAGATCATATCTAAAGTATACTTTGTTCCTGAAATAGTTTAGAGTTATCAAGTCCTCAATAGCTACACGAATTAAACTAAAAAGAATGCGTCAATTTCAATCATCTATCACGAAACGACGTCAGTTGAGGCGGGAAAGGATGAGGAACGGGAAGGAATTCGGCCATGGTCTTTTGTAGGAAGCATCCAGGCATTCGCCTGAAGTGATGTGGGGAAACCATCGAAAGCCAAATCTGGATGCCCGGACGGCGATTCGAACCCACGTCCTCACGAATCCGAAGCCAGAGCGTTAACCACTCACCCGCCATGCTGGGTCTGAGTATCAGAAGCTAGTCTTCATTGCTTCTAAGGCAAGTTCGTCGACGCTATTGTTGTTAGCAACCTGTGTGTGTTGACAACATTAACGTGGGAAAAGGGGGGGAGTGTTTTAGGGGGCGTCGATATCGTGATCATTAGCGACTTATCTTCTTTTTTGTTATAATCTATTTGGTATGGCGATAGTTTTAATAACTTGTGACAACTTTCTCATCATATTACAAAAGGTATCTAAACTACTTAACAATCGTGATTGATAAGCGTTTAAAATTTGCACCTCCTATTCTATAGGACGTAGGTTCGACCCCCATTTTGGTCATCAGGATTTCTGTTTACGAAATAGTTCTCCGTAAATTCCTGGATTGTTAATTTCTTTATGACTGTTTCTTGTTTGTGGTTGATTTTCACGTTTATAACAATGAAACACTGTACTTAATATACAGTGGTCTATTAAGAAACCAATATTTAGAAGTGACAACACATTTTTTTTTTTAATTTCAATAATAAAACTTGGGTAATGATAAGTAACACAATAATAATTAAGTTTCATGCAATCCGAGTCAGATTATAAATTAAAACACTTTATTTTCTGGTGACAATATGCTGATAGCAGATATCCAATGGATGAACGTGTCGTTCCGTGCTTACTCCAGAAAAACACGGCGTGCTTATTTGGCAGAAATGACGGTGGGAAAACTGCTGTCTATGCTCGGCTTACATCATGCGAAAGGTGTATAAGAGTTGCGTGGTTGAGGCACGTGACCGTGGAGTAAGAGGTCGCCGGTTCGAATCCCGGTCACGACTGGGTCTTAATATTGCCCTTCACCTATGGAAAAGCTTTTTTTTTTGTTAACATGAAATACGTTAGGACGCTACGTTTATTGTATTCCATGTTAAGCTGTAGGTCTGCTTTTCCCGGTAGGATTACCGGATAGACTAGGCGGCTATGACAGTAGCGGATTGACCAGGCCATTGTTATCACACGAAATTATCTATTATGAAACTGAAGTGCAAGTAGTTTTAACTATGAAGCGATCTGAAAAGTTCTCATCCTAGATCATCTAATATACTTTTTAGCCACAGAACAATTCACAAAAAATATTTATAGAGACTATGCACCTGAAATGTCGTATTTCGTAGTTTTTCAGTAGCTTTGACGAAGATGAAAACCATAATTCATTATCAACTACGGCTGTATCATTTTTTTCTCCTTAGATATAATTTTATGCGTTGTTAGAAATGGGTAAAGGTTGTTTCCGTTATAGGACACCATGGAATTTACTGTAGGGTGGACGGAAATTGAGTTCAACATTCCTATCGAAGCCCACAACACTAATGATTATAAGTTGATGTGGTTAGCGCCGCAGGAATTTTCGGTTCTAGAAACCGAGCGTGATGGGTGAGTGGTTAAGGCTCTGGCCTTGCATTCGGGTAAAGCGGATTCGAATCCTCATCCGGAATCCAGATCTGGGTTTTCCATGGTTTCCTCAAATCAATCCAGGTGAACGCTGGGATGCTTCCTTCAAAAGGCCATGGCCGAATTCCCTTCCCGTTCCTTGTCCCCAATCCCATCCGCCTCTAATGACCTCGACGTCGACGAGCAGGCTGGAGAGTTATGCCACATAATCAGCGTCTTCCGAAAATTACTCGTCTTTACAAGGATTCGCATCGCCAACATGCAGTTCATAGTCAGGTTTATGCGGCATTCCTGACACTTATATCACTTGGAGTAATTATTAGAGAATTTTTCTGTTACATATTAGATGCAGAGCAGCCTCTTGTACAATAGCAGGTTTGCTTGCTCGGAAGTATTTCTTAACATTCATTTCAGCAACTGGGCTGTGGAAGCAATGTTTTTAGGATTATCAGTACAGTCTTGGGGAGACGATTGTTTAGTGCTCACTTGCTGCTTCTGAGTAATATTAATCAATAATTAGATGCCTTCTCCGTTATAAATCACTTACAACCCAAGGTAACAAATTTTCTGCGCTTCTAGACTTTGATCATCTTCAGGCGGTAGAAACCCGTTACCTCAGACAAGTAAACTTTCCGAATTAATTATACCATTCTGATTACCCTATTAGAAGTTGTAGTTTCATTTTATGATCAGTAGAAGCAAACATGTATTGTCTTCCATACTTCACTCTCGGTTCATATGGAACGGTTGGAAAGGGATTTTTGCAAATAGAAGCTATTAGTTTAAAATGATGAAATTTTATGACGGTAACTATTAATTTTTAATAAAGAATGATAAATTTTTTCATGTGTAATAAATAATCACATGCAGAAACCTATTGCTCCAAAGGCAAGATAGGGTGCCGTATGCGGCAAGACGAGGTATACTTTTGGTTTCTAGTGATTCTACCGAGCGTGATAGGTGAGCGGTAACGCTCGGGACTCGCATTCAGGAGCACCCGGTTCAAATCCTCATCCGGCCATCTAGATTTCGGTTTTCCATGGTTTTACGAAATCACTACAGGCGAATGTGAGGTGGTTCCTCCAAATGTCATGGCATAATTCCTTTCCGTTCATTGCCCCAGCCCTTTCCCCGCTTTAATGGCACCGACGTCGATGAGGCGTAAACCATAAGAAAAAAAAAAACCTTTTCAGTCTCATATTGTGGACAAACGTGAACCATGTCATCATAATCGTATAATATGCCAGCACAAACACAATACAAGACAGCTGACAGCTGAACCATCGTGCTTGTTTTTCACTGTCAGAGCGTACTTGATTTGCTTGTCTTACTGAGATTTTCCATTGCTTATTATTAACTGCTCTTTTCTTGTCACTCAGGAAATTATTCCAAATATACATATATAAAGATTTTTGCTTAAACTCAGCGGTTACTGCCAGGACCATGGAAAGAATCCATTATACGCCGTTTCAAGAATTATCCAGTAATTGATGAATGTTCGATTTAGCATTGATTCGTCTTTACGCTGCTATCCCCCGCTGTCCGACTTTCCATAACGGTGTTTGAGTAGCAGTATTAAGTAGTCGGGCGAATGCGTTATTTATTATAAAAAATTAGAGTGCTTGAAACGATCTGATATTAAAACTGGATGTATGCAATTATTGTAGGCCATTTCTCCCACAGTTTCTTGATAAACTAATAATTATTATTTAATAAATACGCCAGTACAACTGTTGTTGGATGTTATTTATTTCATGGACGCGTTTCGCCTCTCGTCGAGGTATATGCAGCATACAGTTTTTCTCTAATGTGATTAGTTTTTAACGTTTGAACATTATGATCTTTTTTTTTTACATTTACTGGAATTATTCTTATACAGGAAGCATAATATTACTTATATTTATATATCAGTTTTGAATTATCATGCATAATGTGTTGTTTATATAGGTATACTAAGATAGGCTTTATATTGCAACTTACATTTACATTTGTGTTTTGAGGTGTGGTTGTTGGTCTCCTGTGACCTCAACCAGCGTGCTGTTTACACTATTGCACTTAGTTATACAATTCTGGTACAGTTTTGATCTTATGACTCCACTAGTAGTCAATTTTTAAGCACAGTTTCTGATGTACGACATTGCAAAAATTTCGTTTTCGTGTGCGCGCTGCTGCTGTTGAGCTGTTTTTCCCGGCGGTGCTCTATCGGAAATGTCGTGAGCGGCGAGTTTGAATTTTGTAATTGTATGTGCATGTGTGGTGGACAGTAATTAAACACCACGTTGCGTCTCCACTATCCATCAAAAATGCACATCTTGGCTAAAACAAAGAAAAACACAAACAAACACATAAATGCAATTACAAAATTTCAAACTCGCCACTCACATTTCCGACAGAGCACGGCCGGGAAAAACATCTGTACAACAGCAGCGCGCACACGAAAACGAAAGTATGCAATGTCGTACCTCAGAAACTGTGCTTCAAAATTGACTACTAGCGTTTTTTTTGTTTTGCTGTCATCAGCCTTTCGACTAGTTTGATGCAATCCTCTATCCCTTCTATCTTGTGCTAACCTCTTCATCTCTACGTATCCCTTCAAAACCAAGTCCTCAATTATCTGCTTCATATATTCTAATCTCTGTCTTCCTCTACAGTTCTTCCCTTCGACTGTTGCCTCCACTAACAAATTAACCAATCCAGCATGTCTCAAAATATGGCCTACCAGCCTGCCTCTTCTTCCACAAACTTCTTTCCTTCACCCATCATTTCCAAAACACGCTCATTTCTTACTTTGTCCACTTAATTTTCAGCATTCTTCTGTAGCACACATTTCAAATGCTTCAATTTTCTTTCTTTCTGGTATTCCTAATGTCCATGTTTCGATACCATAAAGTGCTGTGCTCTACACATAAAGTTTTAAAAAGTTCTTTCAACTTCCTAGATCAATGTTTGAAACTAAAATATTTCTCTTTTTCATGGAGGCTCTTTTTGCTAGTGCTATTCTGCTTTTAAAACCATTCCTGCCCCGGCTATCGATTGTAATTTTGCTTCCCATATTTAATCTACTAGTATTGTTATCATTTCTGCTACATTTCATCAATTTTGTCTTGGTTTGATTTATATTCAGCCCAAAATCTTCCTTCAGTATTTGTTCATGCTATTCAGTAACTTCTCAATATCCTCAGCCCGTTCTCCTAACAAGACAATGTCATCAGCAAATCGTAGCATACTATTTTTTCTCCCTGAACACTTATGCCACATGAAAATTTTTCTTTTGCTTTCTTTATTGCTTCTTCTACATACAAGTTGAATAATAATGAGGATATACTACAACCTTGTCTCACATCTTTTTTACTGATGCATGTCTCTCATGGTTCTCTACTTTTAAATGTAACTTGCAATGTAAAGCCTATCTTAGTTTACCTATATAAACAAAACATTCTGCATTATAATTCAAAACTGATATTTAAATATTAGTAATATTATGCTTCTTATGTAAGAATAATTTCGGTAAATGTAAAAAAATAATTATATTCAACACTAATCACATATCATAGAAAAAATGTACGCTGAAGGTTCCTCGACGAGATTCGAAACGCGACTGTGAAATGAGTAATATCCAACAAAAGTTGAACTGACGAATTATTAAATAATAATCGTTAGTAAAAATGGATGTGTTTATGAAGGAAACCTCACGGGAAGTTTTAAACAGGAAAAAATCATAGACTGAAAGAAATCGAGGATGATCAGTGATCACCTTGGGAGCTGTCATCGGGAGAAAGCTCTGGACTCGAGGATTCCGTTACATTCTTGTGCTTCACTGTGGGGTGATGTAGTGTTGTCGGCCGTCACGGTCACATTGTTAAATTCGTTCACTGTTTGCTTCAGGTGGGCGGCTGTACAGGTGGACTCCCGTCGAGAACCAGGGGGGTCTGCAACTGTAATGTTTGCTGTACGGCGCAGTATGTGGTGATCGACGGGGCGTCGCGGGGGCAGGCAGTCTGCCCAGGAAGCTCAAGGACGTGGGACATACCACAACAAGTCATCACCTCACTGCATTTACTAAATCACCGTGCCAACTTTACCATAGCGCCTGATCACAAATACCTTTTACCAATCAATTATCCACATCTCCTCTCTTCCCAATTTCCCAAATTGTCCATAGCACTTCAACGACGAGGTTATTAGAGTCGGGCAAGGTATGGGAAGAAATTCGGTAACGGCTTTTTGAACGGACCAGATCAGCATACGTCCGGAGTGATATCACGTAAGGGGGCATGCATTAATTACGTGAGGTTAAATGGGGGGGGGGGGGTCCGGCGAAATCTCACGAAACTTCACCAAGGGGGAGGAGGGGTAAACGGAAATAAAAAAAAAAGTTTAGAAACGACGCGAAAGTCGACTTGTGTGTGTGTGTGTGTGGGGGGGGGGTGTATTTGGTTCAAATGGTACAAAAACCGGACCTTAGGGGGAGGGGGGGTATAACTGCTCTTGGAAGCATGAGACTAAAAAAAAAAATAGGTCTCTAAAAGTTGCGATGTTCATTAGTATGGTGGGGGCCAGATTTCACGAAGTTTCACCAGAGAAGGGGGGTGGTTTCAGAAATTCAGGAAAAACACCTCACGTAATTAATGGACGCCCCCCAAACAACGGAAAACAGATATATTTCTCCAGAATGCCAGGTCCGAAGGTTCACCCAAATGACTCATTATTTCGTTGTACTTCCATGAAGATTCTATGTTTGCTGAAGCTATCTGCTTCATTTTCGCTGCCCGTTAGCACTTAAGTTATGAATTAAACATTCACTTTTTGCAGGTACTACACATTGACACCCCATTCTGTTTAGGTTTCACGATCGAGAGTAAAGGTTTTATCACACAAAAGAACTGCATTAAGCACAGAGTCACAAACGCGATGTTATACATCGAAATTATAGTCTGAACAACTAAACGATCGTATTACCCTACTTAATATGTCGAATGACTTTTGTTCTTATGGATTTACGCCTCGTCGACGTTGAGGTCATTAGAGGCGAGAAGTGACTGGAGGCAAGTAACGCGAAGGAATTCGTCCACCACCTTTTAAAGTAACCATCCCGTCATTCGCGTGCAGGAATTTGGAGAAACCATGGAAAACCCAAATCAGGATGGCCGGATGGGGATTCGAACCCACGTCCTCCCGAATGTGAGGCCGGAGCGTTACCGTTCACCCCACAGCGCTCGGTTATGTCGAAGGAAACAGATATAATACTCGATATCAGGTATAAACTAAGAACAAAATTTGTTACTGGTATTGTAACATAGAAGAGCGATTTGATAGTTACGTCACAAACCGTTCCCTTCTGGCTAATTCTCTGCCAGACCACCATCAACATTCAAGATTTTTACACCACTGTTTAAAGTGATTAAAAGTGTTTTGTGGTGGTGAAGTACTAATTCAGATTGTTAATTTCATGCAAACAGTCTATTCCATTTACTACAGTAAAATCATTTAAAAAATGCTGTTTATTCAATTTTAACATCAGTGTACAGTAATTAATAAACTAACTGCAGAAAGATATGTTTTCACGTATCTACATGTGGTTTTTACTCTTTGAAAAAACGAGTGATTCTTATAAAAATATTTACAATAATACTTTCGTATTAAATATCAAACGGTGTTCAAGTTTCAGCACCTTCAGAACATTTTTATCTGCCAGTGTAGCATGATTTAAATCTCTAGCATGACATGCCAACATTCTTTTCTGTGGATTAGCACTATCATTTATCAGTACGGTCTCCAGACTCCACCAAAAAATTACAATTCAATACTAATGATATAGAGCATAGCGTATATCATTCACAGACAGATGGAGAGACATTAGTTCTTCCATCAGTTGGTAAGTAAACGATGAAGATAAAGGAGAAATAAACTGATATTTATATACCAGGATACCATTATGTAAAGTACTTTTCAAAAGGATTCCAATGTGAAGTTAATATGTATCATACGGCACAAAACAAGAATTCAGATCTTCAGCATATTGTTAGGAAGGAACGGAAATAAATTTGCGGTAGCCTACGACAGTTCTGTAACTTGAGCTGATCATGATCACCGAAAGGAAAATGATTGCCAGTAAGGATGAAATAATTTTTCGTCGTGCATTTATTCATTTAGTAACAAATCAATCATCAAAATATTGTGTAGAAATGTATTTTTGTTAAATAACACAAAATCGATAAAACAAAGAAAAGATTAATCATTCAAATATCATCCTTGAAAATCTTCGAGGCCGTTATTTGATGCCAGCATACGTGTTAAAAACATTAATTACACTACATTTTTGGCATAGATTTGATTAACAGATGACCTTCAGTGTGTAAGATTATGAGACATACGTTGGCACGTTTTGTGGGCTAATTCGGAATTTTCACCTTGATCTGGCAAATCAGAGAGTGATAATGTCGTTCATAAACCAATATGGCGTCTCAAAAAATAGCGTATCATGAAATTAGATGCTGGAAGTCTGGAATGAAGTCGTAGAAGAGTCTTTTTACATCCTCACTAAGTTAGGAAAGACCATTTCCTTGGAATGAATTAAATTCGGTATTTTATTATTTTCTTTAATTGTATCTCAACGCTAAGGAATGTTTAGACGGAGTGTGGTGCGAGAGCGGTAACATTTTTGCGTTGCTTTCGGTAGAACGCGAGTTCGAATCCCCCGCCCGGCCATCAATCTTTGGATTTTCCACGATTTCCTCATATCATTCCAGGCGAAAATGCCATGACCGAATTCCTTCCCATTCCTTGCCCCTGTCCTCTAATGAGCTGGACGTCGTAGAGGCTTAAAGCTAGAAGCAAAAAAATATAAAATTCTTTTTAACGTATTATTGCGCAGAAAATAGTCTCCTTTGGCCGTTTAAAATGGGTCTGGGTCTAGCAAAGAGAATGCATCTCTTACAATACTTTTTCTCTTTAAAAATAGCAAATAAAAAACACGATAGCCGTTAGGAAAGTTCGATTTTCAAATGTTTGCTTTTCCAGTCGGTAACAAACTTGATACCGCTCTTCATACCATAATGATTTTAATCGAACGAAAAGAGGGAATTGTGTAACTATAAAGCTTCTCGAAATTTCGTTTAAGTACTTAAGTGAAGGCAAAAATCCATCTCTCTTCAGCAAGAAGCAGCTGACAACTGAACAATGAAGGGCGTGTCTGTCCAGCACCTATCGACAAGTCCGCACCTACCACAGTCGACACAATATTACCATATCACACACTTCATACGCAGAACAGAACAAATTTCGCCTAATAATCGTCACATTCCGGAGGACCGTTGTGAGAAACCGAACCGAGTGCGTAACCGATAAAGCTAGCCTGGCATTCTGGAGGACGTGATTTCAAATCTACGACCATCCATCAAGATTTCGGTTTCCAAGGATTCCCTAAATAACTCTGACGAAGTAGCGGGATGTTTCATGCAAACGGAAATAACTTAATTCCTTCCCGTTCCTTGCTCTCCATCCTTCCCCTGTCTCTAATAACCCTTACGTCGACGAGGTGAAAAGCCCTAAAACAACAATGTGCGAAAGACTTAGAAAATAATAGCCCTAGAGAGGTTGAATCAATAATAGTTTTATCTGTGCACGAAGAGGTAAAAGCAGATGTTCGAGTGCTTCAGAGTGGTGTATTGGGAAAGAAACTGGTTTGCAGATCAACAACGTGGCTTTAGGCAAGATATTTCAGTTGAATTAAACCGGGTAGGCCAAGTTGATAGTGTAGCATTAGATCTTTCTAAGGACGTGACAGAGTGAACCATAAATTGGTTTTAAATGAACTGAAAATTATTGGATTGGATGAAAAAGTGACTTGCTGGATAGAGGAATTCTTAAAAGCCAGAAAGCAAAGTGTTAGAGTAGGAAATACATTATCAAAGGAGGTGGAAGTAAATATGTGAGTGCCACAGGGTAGAGTATTGGAACCGTTGCTGCTCATTATTCTAATGAATGTTTGTATTCATGGGTTGAAGTCAGAATTTAGATTGTTTGCAGACGACATAATGTTATACAAGGGAATAAAAAAAGTAGTCTGAACAGCTACAAGAGGACATTAACAGGATCTCCAGCTGGTTAATTAAACATGGAATTAAAATAAATGCCAAGAAGGGTCACTTTTTTTTTATTTTACTTATGGGTTTACGCCTCGTCGACGTTGAGGTCATTAGAGGCGGGATGGGACTGGAGACAAGGGACGGGAAGGGATTCGGCCATGATATTTTGTAGAAAGCATTCGCGTTATTCGCCTGGAGTGATTTGGGGAAACCATAAAAAACCCAAATGTGGATGCCCGGACGGGGATTCTAACCGGCGTCCTCTCGAATGTGAGGCCAGAGCGTTAATCACTCACCCACCACGCTCGGCAACAAGGGTCAGCTTACCTAGGTACACGGATAAAAAAGATTTTATATGATTAAGGGTTGGGGAAGGAATTGCTCGTCGAAGATCCTAACTGTAAATATCTTGGCATGACTTTTGATAGTAAACTCAATTGGTCAGGACACATTGCACGGGTTATAGGAAGAGATTTCAAAGTCTTTCATTTATTGGAGAGGGTGATGAGGGGATGTACCAGGTGAGCGAGGGAACTGCGTTACAATACATTGGTTAGACCACTGCTTGAATATGGTGGAGTAGTGTGGGGCCCACATTATGGGTATCAAATTCAGGAGTTGGAAGGGGTACAAAGGAGAGCAGCTAGAGTTGTTTGCGGAAATTACCGCAAGATGCAATAAGTAACTAATATGCTGAAGGAGCTAGGAGGCAGAAGACGGATGAAAAGATTTTTTGACTTGTTGAAGGTTTTTTTTTTTTTTTTTTTTTTTCTGCTGTCTTTCGACTGGTTTGATGCAACCTTCCATCCCTTCCTATCTTGTGTTAACCTCTTCATCTCTCCTCACCCATCATTTCCAAAACTCGTTCATTTCGTACTTTGTCTGTCCACTTAATTTTCAGCATTCTTCTGTAGCACCACATTTCAAATACTTCAATTTCATTTCTTCTGGTATTCCTAATGTCCATGTTTCGCTACCATAAAGTGCTGTGCTCCACACGTAGTGTTTTAAAAAGTTCTTTCTAATTCCTACATCAATGTTTGAAACAAAAGATTTCTCTTTTTCATGAAGGCTCTTTTTGCTAGTGCTATTCTGCTTTTAACACCATTCTTGCTTCGACCATCGGTTGTAATTTTACTTTCCAAGTAGCAGAATTCACTTACTTCCCATAATGCATCCGATCCTATTTTTATATTTAATCTACTAGTATTGGTATCATTTGTGCTACGTTTCATCACTTAAATCTTGTTTTGATTTGTAATAAGTCAAAAATCTTCCTTCAGTATTTTGTTCAAACCATTCAGTAACTTCTCAATATTCTCAGCCCGTTCTGATAACAAAACAATGTCATCAGCAAATCGTAGCATTCTGATTTTTTCTCCCTGAACACTTATGCCACATGAACATTTTTCTTTTATTTTCTTTATTGCTTCTTCTACATATAAGTTGAATATTAACGTGGATATATTAAAACCTCTATCTCGATATTTAAGAGCTGACTTCTTTAAAATTTTGAATATCATGTCCCACCTAATATTATCAAAAGCTTTTTCTAAATCAACAAACGCCATAAAAGTATCTTTGTTTTACTTGATCCTCCCTTCTAGTATTAATCTTAAAGCCAGAATTGCTTCCCTTGTACCGCGATTTTTCCTAAACCCAAACTGATCTTCACCTACTATCTCTTCTACTACCCTTTCAATCCATCTGTATATTATTCTGGTCAGTAATTTTGAAGAATGTGATGTTAGACTAATGGTGCGATAATTCTCACATTTGTCGGCTTGTGGTTTCTTCGGAAGTGTGAAGATGATATTTTTATTAAAATCAGTTGGAATTTCTCCCGTTTCATAATTTTTTTATATCAGCTTGAATAATCTTTGGATTCCTTCGTCTCCTAGGAATTTAAGAAGTTCGGCAGGGTTCTCATCAATTCCAACTGCCTTATTTGCTTTCAAGTCATTCAAAGCTCTATTAAATTCTGTCATCAAAACAGGATCTCCTAAATCATCAATGTCGACATCACTTTCCTATTCCATTGAAGGCTTATAATCACGATAATGCATGAAATAATGGACAATTTAGCAAAACACTGAAGGAGTTTAAAGTGCAATTCGTAAACGGCAGTCATAGTTAGGTGGTGGAAACAATCAAGACATGGGGAGTTATGGATGAAGGGTCATTGCCACAGGATGTTGTGTTCTCGATCGCAGTTGAAATTAAATTAATGATACCCTGAACAGAGCTCAGCATAGTGAATCCCAAGAGAGAAGAGATGTGGTGTTGGCAGTTTCTTTGACATGTGAGCCTTCATTGTTCGCTCGTCAAAGGGAACTGGAGCAGCGTTCGCAAGTGCTGAAGCAAAGCCAAGAACATAATTGCCGTGTAAGAACTGTCGAGCTTTAACGCCTCCTGCATGGGTCAAGTTCAGTAAACACGGCTGTTTCACGGAACATTATTCTGCAACCCGTTAAAGAGAAGATAATGGCTCTCGGTGACCTTGAAGGCGTTGAGACGTACTGCTGCTGATCAGCGGAAAACAATCCATGACAGATACAGAAAAACCGCCAGCGTTGCTGTGCGGGTTGGAGCGACACTACCTGGAAGTAGGGAGGCTCAACGGGTTCAGGTTGAACCATCCAGGCGAATGATGGGACGGTACCCAAGTTCTGCATAAAAAAATTACATAGGTCACGCAAAATATTGACATTCATAACACGGTTCACAAATTGAAGGCAACACTTATGTTTCCCTGTTGGATTAGGTTTAAAACAGCAATCATTATACAGAGGCGGTAGTCTCAAATGGAATCTGTCAGCAAGTGATATGAGCCATCCATTGGATCCTCCGGCAGCCAGAAAGGGGAGGGGGAGGAATAATAAAAAGCTGGCGGAAAGAATAGGAAGGTCTGATAGATCAAGAAGAATTGTATAACCAAGGGCATTCAAAATTTAAATCATGTTATTTATCCAAAAAGTAAAATTAAACATGTAATTTACATTCCATTATATTCAACATACATGCGCTGTATTTCCAGTAGCTTACATGTTAGTTGAGAGAGAAAAAAATCATTTAGATGCAGAAGTTATGAGAAATTCGGCCTCTTTCGTCTGGCAGCATTTTAAACATCTAACAAAATGGCTTTTTCTTAGACATTTAATGATAATACTTGTTTGTAAAAAGCGCCATTTCAATTGTATTTTTACTTTTTTACTGTTGTGTGCTTTTCCAGACCAATTAAAGCATCATCAGTGACAAATGTTTGTGATTAATGTTATTATGGTTGGTTGGTAGCTGAACATCTCTGCTTTTTCTATGAAACATGTTCCGATTAGATATTTTTTTTTCTTTTTTTTTCCCCTTATGGTTCTACGAGAGGCGGGATGGGATGGGACTGGGGACAAGGAATGGAAAGAAATTCGGCCATGGCCTTTTGAAGGATACATCCCGGCATTTGCCTGGAGTGATTGGGGGAAACCATGGAAGATCCAAATCTGGATGCCCGGACGGGGATTCAAACTTGCGTTCTCCCGAATGCTAGGTCAGAGTGTTTAACCGTTCACCCACCACGCTCGGTGTGTTCCGATTAGAGCCACCTTTCGAACTATTGCTTAGCTAGTTCGACAGATGGATCTAATCGTAACGTACATTATGGAAACAACACAGAAATCCAGCTATCAACACTAATCTCAAATATTTGTCGCTAATGTTCCTTTAATGAGAGGAGAAATGTGTATGACAATAATCATATAAAAAGCAGTTGCTTTGACGCTCTTTGTTAGAAACTAATCAACTCATCAACCGCGGTGCATTTAATAATGTGTTGTTCAACGCTTCTAAATTTACTTGTAACTGTCCTATAAATAAGACCGATCGTTGATTGTTGAAAGATCGAAATGTGTTGTTCCTGTACTGCTATTTATTGTTACGGATGAGACAACAAATGAGGTAAAATAAAAAGCAATGTTTTTGCTGATGGTTTGGGGAAGTTGTGAGACACAGATGCAATACCAGCTGGATTCCTCACAAGTGGTCTCGAAACCATACAGAATATTTTTCCCATAAGGAAACAACGAAATAGTTAGTAGTAGACAATTACTTATGTTAAATAGGAAGAGCAGAAACTCAAAGCAGCAAAAGCTTTCAAGTATCTCGGACGTGCACTATAGGAAAATGACAGAAATAGGAAGAAAGTGAATTAAACATTGAAAAGAGCACTGGAATTATTCATGCGTGGGATAAAACTGATGTGGAATTGTGGGGGGAGGGGGAACGCAGAATTGCAAACAGATTATTTACAGGATTTACTGTACCCGTATTAACGTACGTTTCCATAGCATGTATAATACGTAATAGAGAGGAATATTACTGAAATCCAGGCTACTAAAACGAGAGTTTCAGAGGAACAGGAATAAAGCTTGAATAAAGAATAATCTAAGCTGAAATCGGAAGGAAAGAGAACTGGAAGACGACCAAGGAACGAAGGAAGTCAGAGAAAGTGTGCTTCACATAGGAGTGAATTGGGTAGAAGTGGAAGATGAGGGTAGAATATGCTGGAGTGGTATGTGTTATAGCCTCTAAGATAATGATGAAGTGCTGTCGTATATTGCTTAAAGGAAGTCTGTAGAGCAATGCAGAGTGATGATCGGAGAAGAACCTTCAGAAGAGATCCAGCATCAATAGAAAATTAATGCCCTTGCTGAATGTGTCTGTCGCAGGACAAATGTTACGGTAAACAATATGAAAGATTCATGACAGTGGAGATGTCTGCTGTCACTGTTGATTGAACCGTTGCAATTCAAATTGAAAGATACATACACTGAGGCATGGCCTGCAGTGACAATCAGAATAACACAAAGAATCATTTTACATACTCCATGGAAAATTTTGATTTTTTTTATGTAAATAAATTATGAATGATTATTGCAGTAGCCCTTTAAATTCGAAAATAGAAGTAAAGCTTGTTAATGACTGCAGAGAAGCAATGGTGGAGATACACGTTTGACAGCTTCGAGAAATAGAAAAATAAATGTCTTTTGTGAGTATAAGGTGGAAGAGAATTTGCTTGTTAAAGGTATAAAGTGTTTCAATTGTTGACACATTGTTTTGTGGGAGTACTAAACTCAAATTGGGCAGGACATAGTGGACTGATGATATGTGGAGGTTACAAAGTCCCGTATTTACTAGATATGGTGGGAGGGGATTTACAACGAATATTAGTGATTTAGAATGTAAAATCTTGATCTGTCCATTGGGTGAATATGGTAGAATAGAATTTCACCTTCTAAATTGAGGGCATGCAGAGTAAGGCAGGTAGATTGCTTTGTGAAAAATTCCGTGGAATACAGTCAATAACTGATATGATAAAGAAAAGGGGTTGAGATAAATTGGAAGTCATTTAAGAGAATAGCGCAGTTTGATGGCTCATTGGCTAAAGTTTATGATTAGAGATCGAATGGTCCCCGGTTCGAATCCCTGTCTCTACTGGAATTTTCAAATCACCTTAACCCGAATTTCACCTCTGATACAGCTTTTAATGTAATGTGAAGTACTCCAGAACGCTTCTATGGTGCAGATTACATGTCAAACTGTAGGTAACCTATACCCGATAGGATTACCGGGATAGATTAGTTAGCCACGACAAGCGGCGAGTCGAAAACTCCGCCAATTGGCTACCGAACAATCCTTCTGGATCTCCCGGGCAATAATAGCATAGGATGATTTGATTTAAGAGAATGGTCAGTTTTTATAACACAATTATTGGCGATGGAGACTGGATGTATGCTGGTAGCAGAGTTGGGAATAGTACACGGATGGGATTTTTTTTTTTTTTTTTTTTTTTTTTTTTTTTTTTTTTTTACATATTGCTTAGAGGCGGGATGGGACTGGGGACAAGGATTGGGAAGGAATTTTGGCTATGACCTTTTTCAAGGAAGAATCCCGGCATTCGAAGTGATTTGGGGAAACCATGGAAATCCCAAATCTGGATACCCGGACGGGGATTCGAACCCGCGTCCTCCCGAATGCGGGGCCAGATCGTTAACCGTTCACCCACCACGCTCGGTGTGAGCATTGTATACATTTAGTCATACAACAGTTTAAACATCAACTCGGGTTTGTCAATTTCTCTGGTGAAGCTTTAGTTCATTCCAGATATCTTGTAATAAAATTTAAGTTACTATCATTATTATAAATAATTTTTCCACATCTAAAGTTACGTTTCCATGAAGAACGGAAATGTTATTTGGCGTAGAGTTTACTGACTGTTGTATTTAGCTTGATATTTGTGTATTATGATCGATCTTTTGTGTACCATGTATGAAAATATATTAGTTTATTCATAAATTTGATCGCTGTCTGGATTTTACCTTAAGGAAAGAAAAATTTTTTTTCGATATGCCTAAAACGAGTTAAATGTAACATTGGTTGATAAGACTTATTACTTAAATATTCTAACGATTTTCAACCGACATTCATCCTGTATATCTATCTCCCCTTACGCCAGGTTTTCGTACGATTCCTGTTACTGTATTGCTGTTATCATTGGGCTGGAAGCTTTGCTGTTTGTGTTGATTTACAAGTCGTACACCTACTTTTAGAGTGTTAACAATGTTGATATTTGTGAAAATCTGGATTCATTAAATTGCACTGTGCTTTAAAAATATATTCTCATGGGCAATACGTTTTTACATTCGATTATCGACGTCGAGGTTATTAGAGTCGTAAAAGGACTAGAGGCAAGGGACGGGGAGGCATTCTGCCATGGCTTCTTGAAGGAACCAACCTGGTATTCGCCTGGAGCGATGCCGTAAAGCCTCGAAAACCAAAATTTGGATGGTTAGACGGGTATTCGAAACCGCGTACTCCTGAATACGAGGCCAGAGTTTTACCGCATTCTCACCATGATCGGTACGCTTTATGAGAAGTAAGTAAATATAACGGTGTTTCTCAATGCAAAAATCCATTAGTGGCTTAAATATAGCGTGTTTTATGGTATTAATGGAACCACAGAATCCTTTCTATTACCTTAATATTGGTTTTTAGTATCGAAAGAAATAGACTTATACTAGGACTCTGTAATCTACTACCCGTTTCTCACTACGGTCAGTTAAGATGGAATTACTGTAGTAGATTTGCATCCCATACTTTGTTTCGTGGGTTTCACTGTCTCGCCACATTGCGCAATGTTCTCTATGGCTCACTGATTTTCTGTGTCTAGTGTGTACTTGTGAAGGAACGCGACAGGTGCTTCAATATGCTTTCTCTGACAACTTGCTAAACATTACAGGCATGCCAGAGACACGTAATAAGTATTGGTGTTGAAGATCAAACGTCCTAAGTTGTGGGTCATTTTTCTTATAATATTGATAGAGCAATTGACAATATACTGTTTTGTAGTACAGAGTAAATATAAATACTGTTGGTTGTAATAGATAAAGCAGTAATTTAGTTATCAGTACAGAATATGGCGTAAAAAGGAACCAAGAAATGAATCAGAAAGTACAAACACTGACAACAAATCTAGATCCCAATATTTCACGTGTAAAGATAGATTTTAAAATCCTAGGCATCACAGTTAATTGACAGGAAACTCCATTTATCTCACCCATCACTAAGCTGAAATCTAACAGTCACCCCTTTGAAGGTGATCTCGTTTGCCAGTGTGATATGGTGACATAAGGGTTAAAAAAAAAAAGTGGGATTTGGCTTCTCTTTGGCCACACAGGCGGCTCAACTGTGATTTCAGTTCACCCAGTGTTTGCAATTTTTTCCAGTGTATGCATTGTTTTTCTAGTAATAAGACACCATAGGAGAGACACCACATAACACCCATCCCCTCGGCCTGACTCGAACCGTCGACCTTCAGCCACTCTAGCCCCTACGCTACCGAGTTCGGATGCAATGCTATACAGCAGCAATTACAAGAAACATTTTAAAACAACGATAAATACAGCATTTTACGAAATGTGGGCAGTGTTGTGTATAATCCCGCACATCTGTTTTGACGCCGTAGCGGTATTCCCTGGTTGACGGGATGAAGGGGTGGGTTTCCCTAAGCCTCTAGGCCGTTGACTGCACCTTTTCGAGAGGATTGCAAAGTTGCTTCGTGAAGGTACCGCTCTACAGAAGCAGCTTTAGTCCTGATCCTTCAAGTGGATTACTTCCGCTGTGGTCTGCAGGAATGCTTAGCGTCTGAGGAGAACTTAACCGCCTCCTTGTTTCCGCACATGTGCAGTGATGTAATTCACGTATTCCTAAACATTGTATCTGCCGTGTTCCTCACGGGACACGCAAAACACTATTATTAGCACACATTTTCCCTAATCTGGTATGGCTCGGTAACTAAACAGAAGCATCTATTCAGGATAAGTTAGTCATGGGGATAAGAAATTGAGAAGAAAATCTGATGACTATTTTGGATGACGTGATGCGCTTCGACAGCAGTGAAAGTAAAGATTATATTCGTATTTATTAAAAAAAAATGATTTTTTTTGGTCAATGTTCTTCATAACAAAAAAGTAATAAAAAAAAATAAAAATAAATATATTTATCCGATTTTCCCCACCTTAATTTCTGTTAACGTTGTTCATACAAACCCACATTTTTATCCCATTTTGATAGTACTTAGCTCACGTATACTTCGAAACCAGGCGGTGTGGTAGCTCAGAGATTAAGGCACTTATGTCAGAAAGTTCGGTGAGCATGAATTTTTAGGGGTTGTATTTGATTATATTAGCTACGCCGGAACGTTCCGTGGTTCTGATTCCACGCTAAACTGACAGCCACTGAGGAAAGGAATTGGCCTTCCTGACTCTGACACATAGCTTTGTACATCTCCTTCGGGAATAATCTACCATCCTTCCGGTTGTGGACTATGATGCATTTTTAATTTTTGAAGTGAAAACATGTTTAAGCGCGTTGGCGATTTTTGGATGTGTAAAATCTCACCTAAATGCTAATGTTAACTAGTATAACTGTTGCGGTGTGGTGACTCAGTGGTTAAGGTGTCTGATTAGGAAACGAAAGGTACCCGGCTCGAATCCCTGTCTCGGTCGGGATTTTCATAAACCCTTAACCTGGCATTCACCTCTAGCATAGCTTGCTGTGTAATGTGAAGTTAGCCAGAACGCTTCCATGTTTTGGATTCCTCATAAAATTGTAGGTCCCCTGTACCTGGTAGCACTACCGGGTTACGTTACGGTGGCTAAGACAGGGGCGGAATGCGCAGCCACTAGAAACCCTGTCACCAGGTCATTACGACCACACGGAATTATTATTATTTAGTATATCCATAACGATGAGTATGACGTGTTGCGCCTATGATATTCATGGTTTTAAGTTTCCTGTATGTCTTAAAATGTGACCCACCAAGCTGTCTCTTTTTTCTTTGAGACTCTCCCACAAACCTCTTTACTTGCCTATCATTTACAAAACACGTTAATTTCGTGCTTTATACGTCCACTTAATTTTCAACATCCATCCATAGCACCACATTTCAAATTCTGCATGAAATTTCGAATAAAGAAAAGCTTGTGTATGTTGAAAACTGTAGAGAAATAGAGACTCACAAGTTGAATAATAAAGGCAATAAAAAAATTAAAGAGGTGAACTGCTTTTATTATCTGGGAAAGAGGAACGAATGTAGATAATAAAAGAGTTAAGTAGAAATATATTTAAGAATTTTCAAAAACCTGATTTGGAGGGAGGATGTTCCTCAGAGAAGAATGAGCATAATTTATGAGGCCATCATGTTTTATTCATCACACATGCTGTAAAATCCTGGACAGAGAAGAAATAGGATATTAGCAAGATACAGGCAACTGGATGATATTTCGCAGAAGCAGAAAACGAGAAGCATGAATGGACAAGATAAAGAATTAAATGATAAGGGACATAATGAAAGAGGAACGCATGTAGGAGAGGAAAGAAAATACAAAACACAAATAGTATCGACGTGTTAAGAGAATAGGGGATTATAGAATACCAGGAAAGGTAATTGAAATGAACGTACGAGGTAATAGGTCCAGATGAAAATGAAGGGATAGATGGCTGAAAGGAATGGAGCTGTGAGTTTAGAAAAGAGAACTGGTCCAAGATGGTGATGGAGAGTTGAGAGAAACAAAGAAGAAAACGAGGAAGCTTGTGTGTTAATCACACCCAGCTAGAAACTGGAAACTATCAATTATTATCACTGGATCAAAGAGTTAGGCGATATTTCGTAGCAGATTGAAACAGATTCGATATTTGATCTGCCTGTCTCATGCGTTTAATACTTACAGCTGAATTTTAAATCAGTTCAGATGAGGTTAGTCACATTATTGTCTGTAAATTCACGCCGAGGTCAAGATTATGCGTCATGTCGCTGGCTTCTTTTTGTCTACCTTTGGTCAGATTTGTATGGGCGTAGTGAATGTATGCACGTATACGAGAAATTTGTTTTCAATGGCGCCTCCAGCACACACAAAAAATAACTATCCTTTGTTCTCTTGTGTCAATATGAATTGAGTCTAGGTTTACCTTTTGTGCAGGAAAGTAATTTGCTTGTGCAGACCGCGACTCTACATGAGACGTCTGGCTTGATCATCTGTTCCAGCTTCAACCGAAGCAATAAGCCACTGATATCGCTAACAGATTTCTCTGCGCTATACTTTTTTTTTTTTCTTTTTTTTTTTACTTATGGCTTCACGCCTCGTCAACGTCGAGGTCATTAGAGGCGGCATGGAACTGGGAACAAGGAACGGGGAGGAATTCGACCATGGCCTTTTGAAGGAAGCATTTCAGCTTTCGCCTGGAGTGATTTGGAGAAACCATGGAAAACCAAAATCTGGATGCCTGGATGGGGATTCGAACCGGCGGCCTCCCGAATGCGAGACCAGAACCTTAACCGCTCACCCACCACACTCAGTCTCAACCCTACAGAAATTCATTGATTTATCATATCGCCTCATGTGGTGTGCTAAACGCAGAATCTCGTAATTGCTCCAAACGCACAGTTTTTTTTTTATTTATTTATTCAGAGATCGTTCAATGTACACGTACTAGGATCTGCGGAGAAAGCGAAGCACCACATAGAATCTACAAACCGGACCAGGTGGGTGATAAGTCAACGCTTGGACCTGGCATTCAGCAAGAAGGGGAGTCGAATCCCTACTCAGCTATTGAGATTTTGGTTTTCCGTGGTTTCCTGTAATCACTCCAGTGTAATAACAGCACGGTGCCATCAAAAGATCGAGGCCATATTCCTTCAGGTTACTAGCCTCCAATCATTTCCCGCTTCTAGTTCTCTCGGGAGGACGCCGGTTCGAATCCCCGCCCGGGCATCCAGATTTGGGTTTTCCATGGATTCCCCAAATCACTCCAGTCGAATGCCGGGATGTTTCCTTCAAAATACCATGACCGAATTTCTTTCCGTTCCTTGCACCCACTCCCGTCCCGCCTTTAATGACCTCTACGTCGACGAGGCGTAAAAAAACCTTCTAGATCTCAAACTTAGCTCACACTATTTTCAAACACCTGATGTTGTAATAACCTTAGATTAGGATCCATTAGATGAAATTAAGTATTTAACCGTATCGTGTAAAATGGTATTCCGCAGTGCGCCCTGTAAGTATTATTCACAAATATATGTTTTCATCTGTTGCTTCATTATAGGAAGGATTTTAGGATTCTATACCTTGCTAATATTAAATATCACTCATGTTTTTCACGGTAAGTGTATTACTTTACAGACACGCATGTCTGCGCCAGCGTTTTCCATCTGAGCAGATAAATGGGTACCTTGCTGTCAACATAAATCTCTTCTTTCTGCAAAATCGACCAGTAGCCTGCCCATAACTATTCATTTACACCGACAGAACAATATTCTTACCGGACTATTAAAGAAAGGGGGAAGTAAATCAACCGTGTCTTTTATTATGAAACTCTCAGCATTTGCGCAGCTAATTTTTAGAAAACCGATATTTAATTTAGAGGACTGAGATCTGAATGAAGATCATCCTGAAACCTAGTTATTGATGGTCAATTTTTTTCCGATTCCGGTTGCTGAGTGATAGCGCTAGGATATGGCATACGGGAGGACGCTGATTCAAATACCCATCTGGCCATCCAGATTTCGGTTTTCCATGGTTTCCGAAATAACTCCTCCAAAATGGTGGGATGGTTTCTGCTTAAGGCCATGGACGAATTCCTCCCGGTTCCTTGCCTCCCCTTCTACCATATACTCTTGGATATTATGATCTGAGAGACAGGGAAGAAAAGTTAGTATTTTCTCTGACATTTATGCTCCGAATCAAAGCTTGATGATCTTCAGACGTGAAGATGGCATGTAGAGATAGTGTAGACATAGGATATGAAAGAGGTTACAAGTGAATTAGGACCTAGATTAATGTTTTGCGATGCCGACCTTATATATATTCTTGAATCTTTGTAAGTAAGATGTGAATTTCTTGAAATTCTTGAAGTTCCCATGACGAGAGTGATGTGGGAGTATGTTACATTAACTACTTTAATGATACCTGAATAATTTAAATCTGTTGTTTTCCTAACAACTACATCCAGATCTCACAGTAGATATGTCGTTTGTCGTTTTTTGGTCACATATATGTATACTTCATGAATATAAACCAATAGCTGAAAAAAATACAGTACTACTGTCAATAAAAATTCAAAAGATTATTTGGTCCGCTAGAAGTAAGTCACCTGAGGATAAGCTTACATTCGTAAAATCACCGGCTTCATTTCTGCCTCGTGCGTGATTAGAGTATCTTCAGGAAAATCATTTTTCGTTGTGACATTGCAAGTTTTCTATTATGATATCAATAGAGCTGGCACTGAACTTTGGACAAGGGAAGGAAAGGAAATTAGTTGAAGCCTTCATTAACGAACTATAGAGGCATTCGGCTGGAGTAATTTATGGAAATAATTGAAAACCAAAATCTCGAATGCTGGATCGGGAATCGAACCCTAGTCCTTCGGTACACAAGTACTGAATTTAACCATCCACTTGTCTCAGAGTTACTTAAGGGAGGTGATCATCTTTTAATAACTCCAGTGATTTGTACAGGAATCGAAATATATTCTAACCTAATCATATTTCTTTTAAATTACAGTATAAAATGCTTAATTTCTGTTTAACTTTTAGATTCGTTACCAGTTTTCAATTCTTGATTACTACCCAATGCAATTGCCTGAAAGTTTCATAAGAGTAATTTCGTGTGGCAGTTGCATTTCAGCTCGTTTATTACAAAAAGATGGTTGAAACTATTTACAATAATACCACTGACGTTCCATTAAATGAGTGCCTGATGATCGTAGAGGATTCGTTCAAGCGCTTGTGACCAACTACACTGAAGAAGTCTATTTATTTTTTTATATTTTACTAACAAATCAATTTAGATGTTTAAAGTCTTATGCTTGTTTATACTAACCGTAATATTATACTGTTGAGAGATATTTAACGTAACCATGCTTCACTACAAAAGGAGCGGTGGCAGAAATAATAGAGATGAGTGGTATGGTGGCTTTCAACTAGATTGCTTTGTGAACACGTGGGGGAGCCTCGTGTAAACCTTTTGTGTAGATTCCCGTATGCATTGCTTGAGGGGCGCGTGAAGCAGTTTTAATTAATGCCAGCATGTCTGAAGGATATCCAGCCAGTGTTGACACATGGAACACTTAGACCCACACACTTATTCAAATTCAGCGTCATCATAACAGAATGGCAACTTTGTGTGTGTTTGTGGGGAATGTGATTACAGCACTTGGTGTGAATACCTTCCAGTAAACATGTCGTTTCACTGTCCACCCTGTTTCGAAAAATTGTTGCCAGGACGAAGATCGTTAGGAAATATTAGTCTGGATTAGAAGATTTAATATTACCGAGCACAAAAAGTATGAAAAAATCTTCCTGAAAAATATACCCGTGTAGCACTAACATAAGTGGCACTCGTATCTGTAATTATTAATTAAAAAAGAATTATTTCCAACTCCCATAATCTCTCAATAAGAAAATCACAACACTCAGATCATAGGTTTCATATGCAAACAAATACCTTTCATCAATACTGCTTAAATTTTAAAAAAAAAGAGAGCAAAAGTCAATAAACACTCTTTTATCGATATTAACTACTGAAGAAGGTTCTTTTTCGTTTCCAGTGAATGTTCTGTAATCCAGCTAAATTTTCCCGGCTGATCAAAACAGCATAATAGTTTAACAATTAATACGCATTCGGGAGGACGCCGGTTCGATTCCCCGTCCAGGCATCCAGATTTGGGTTTTCCATGGTTTCCCCAAATCACTCCAGGCGAATGCCGGGATGCTTCCTTCAAAAAGGACATGGCCGAATTACTTCCCGTTCCTTGTCCCCAGTCCCATCCCGCCTCTAATAACATTAGCCGTCGACGAGGCGTAAAGCCGTAAGAGGAAAAAAATCAATTAATACGCTATGCGTTTACTGCAGACTCAGAACTTTGGTTTTACATCGATGTAGAGAATCTAAAGCAAAATGTATTGATAAATACGTATTATTACAAACGCAGAAGGAGAACAGTTAAACATAATGAGACACATAGCCATATATTGTTATTGATACGCGAAAATGATCTCTCAGTAGCCTTGTATGTTAGTGGAAACATACACAGTTCTCTTTGCTGATGATATGATCATTTTATGGGAACAATTCTAACAAACAATTCTATAAAACAAAGTCATGGTACCCTAAAGAGATTCTAGCTATGTGGCTCGCCCATGTCGAGGCCATTACAGATGGGAGGGAATGGGAGCCAGGGAACTGGAAGGAGGTCGGAAATGACCTATTGAAGGAAGCATCCCGGCATTTGCCTGGTGCGATTTCAAGAAACCACGAAAAAATGAAAATCTGAATGTCAGGACGGAGGTTTGAATCCGCGTCCTCCCGAATGCGAGGCTTAAGCGTTATCGCTCACTCACCACGCTTTATGAAGGGAATAGAGTGATAAATCAGTGGTAATGTGTTGCAGTCTAAGGCGTAAAATTCAATTTACCGCAAGAAATTGGGGGTATTGTTATAATGTGATATTTAACAGGAAAATAATTAATAAAAGTAGCTGCCATATAATTCCTTGGTATTTTTTCTGTTTAGCACTCTTCCTAGAACCACTATATTCAACCTAGTCTCGGAAATAATAATTTTGCAGTAGTCTTGTTGAGAAAAATATGTGAGTAGCCAATTTAGTGACAGGAAAACTGCTATATTTTCAATATTTTCATTTTACAGTTACAGATTACCTTGGAAAAATTCTTTCAAAGCACGGGACGTTTTTAAGTGACAGTAAAATTATCTCAGAATCATGTCTGGACCGAAGATCATATAAATTTGAAAACTTAGTTGTGGTTACAATGACGAATTATACATGTCTGTCTTTTTTGAAACATCATATTAATTAAACACTTCGATCTCCATCCTGTCACATAGCTTAAGCAATGAGTAAAAAAGCCAGAAATAAATAAACCTTCGTTATCTGTACTTTAAAGAATAATTTTTTCTGACTTTTATATTTAACTTCCTACCATAAGAAACAAAAGCAAACTTCAAATACTAATTATCAATATATACACTGAAACAGCTGCACTAACAACTTTATTTTCGGTGTGATAGCAGTTTCCCATTTTTCATTAGAAATTGAAGAGGACTGTAAACGAAAATTCACGTGGTCTTAAGACCAGGTGACAAGTTTCGATTTTGTTGCGCGTTCCGCTTGTCACAGATTTAACGTGAAATCCGACCATCGGAAAAGTACCTTTCTCATGTAGCTACAAAAATCTCTAAAAAATTACTAGTTGTGCTGGGGTTTAAGTCAGGGACCCTGAACTTTATAGCCACGCGACTTAATAACTGAAATACCAGTTCACACAAAATGCCCGATTTAGTTATAACCTGCGAAGTCGTATATTAGTTAAAGGGATTTTAAATACACTGCATTAATTAACAATGGTAGAACAAGTATATCAGTTAGATGATGCTCAAGTTCAGTTTCATAGTTGCTAAGTAATAACTTGTTACTATTGATATTAGAGTTTCTTATTTTGGTTTTATTTTTTGAAATCAATATACTGATCGTTATCACCAAAACGGAACTCGAATGGGTTAAAAAAATGTATGTACTGTCCTGCTGTATTGGTTGATCAGATTATTAATTTATAAACAAATCTAGAAAACCGAGCGTGGTGGGTGAGCGATAACGCTCTGGCCTCGCATTCGGGATGCCGCAGGTTCGAATCCCTGTCCGGGCGTCCAGATTTGGGCTTTCCATGGTTTCCCCAAATCACTCCACGCTAATGCGGGATACTTCCTTCAAAAGGCCATGGCCAAATTCCTTCTCGTTCCCAGCCCTCAATCTTTCCTGCCTCGTATGACCTCGATGTCGATGAGGCGTAAAGCCATAGCAGAAAATAAATAAATAAATGCACAGTTGGTATGTACCTGAAACTGGAAAAATCAGAGTGAAGAGAAAATATATTGTTTTTCTAACATTAATTTACTTTATTTTTAATCTGTGCGTTAATTTTAAATCTAGAATGAGGTATAAATAACTAATAACTGAGCATATATTTATTATTTGCAATATCTTTTTCTCTGGTGCTGGAATTTAATGTCCTGTTAACTTGGAATGTTACTGGGTTCGATCTTCACTTGGAGAGGGAAGTGAGTGTTGCCAACCGTGTAAGCTTTGTGCTGATGCGTTTTGTATTAATCTGTTTGTAAAGCGGAAATTGAAATCACCCCAGCGAGCGCCGATGTGATTACGAAAATCCGCCAAAACCCGTATTCGGGCTGGACGGCGAGCGTCATCGCCAGGATTTCATCAGCCGGTCGGTCGTATCTTCCCAAGTCCGGATGGGAGTGGTATAACGAACTCAGCATAACAGCTGGGTAATTTTAACAGATAATTACCAAGAGGAGCAGCATGTTTAGTCATACAACATAGCAAGTGTGGTGACATTGGTTCTTCTCCCCGTCCGGGCATTCAGAGATCACTCCAGGCAAATGCTGGGATAATTTCACTTAAACGCCATGCCAGAATTCCTTCCCATACTTCCATTCTTCGCCCCACAATTTTCTCTAGCCTCTAATGATCTTGATAACGACATGGAGTAAAGACCTAAGCAAAAGAAAAAATATGCAGCCAATGAAGTGACGGTAGTGATAGAAGGTATTACGAGGAACATTTAAATAATGACTTTTTATTTATCCAAAAAGTTGGTTGAATTAATCGATCCAGAAAAATCTTATTTTCCAATGTAGCTCTCCCCTTTTTGCAGCTGACTGGCATCGGTATCTCACGTATTACTTGAGAAAAATTTATATTTTATGGTGTTTTCGTAACGAGACCATCTTTACTCCATTTGTCTGACAACGGTTCGTCAACAAACAGTAGTCCAAGTGTTTCGCAATCTTTGGACGGTTTCACGTTTTCTGTTGCAACAAATGCAATAATTGCTAACTGTTTTACGTTTAGTTGCACTTCTACTTTAATCATACAAATAACACCGAAACATTGGTTACTGAAAGACTGAAACAGGTTAGTGCTAGGTACAGCTCGTCAGGCAGTGCTAACAACATTTTTCAAACTGATGCAGGTATCATAGTGAACAAGGTGGATGAGTTGTAACGCTCTGGCCCGGCATTCATGAGGACCGGGTTCGAATCCCCGTACGGCCATCCATATTTCAAAATTCAGCGGTTTCCCGAAACCAATCCATACGAATGCCCAGATTCCTTCTCATGCCTTTCCACTTGTCTTTCCTGCTTCAAGAGAACACGACGTTGATATCTACGTCGACGTAGACGAGTCGTAAAGCTTTAAGTAACAAAAAAAGATTATATCATATCATGTCGCTTTGATCAAGTGTGAGATCCGCTTTATGGATGTGATTCATTGCATGTCATTCTCCATAAACTAATAATATTATAGGTTTTTAATAAAGCATCGAAAAAGTATCCACAATCTCTGGTGTTAGCTTCAAACACGTATCATCAGAAGTTAGGTACTATACATTAATGCAATTTCCAGAGACTCCTGTTAATTGTTAAATTTGTACATAGTTTTTAAAAAAAATCATTCACCACATCACTCATAATGAATAATTACCTTCCATTTTCATACCCAAAGACCGTTCTGGTGGTTAAGGCGTCTGACTGGAGATCGGAAGTTTCCCGGTTCGAATCCATGTTTTGGACGGGGAATCTCAAAGATCCTTAACCCGACCTTCACCTCTGGCACAGGTTGCTGAGCAATGTGAATTACGCGAGATTATTCCGTGATTCGTATTCCACGTTAAACTGCAAGCCCACCTTACCCGGTAGGATTACCGGGTTAGGTCAGGGAGGAAAGGAACTGGCCGTCCTACCTCTTCTATAGAGCCTACTATGCCAACCAATCTTCGGATTTAGGATCTCGCATAGAGCTCATACCCCAAAACACATATTATTTTCTTGTTTATCTAATCTTTACACACTGAAAGGAATATTTGTCTTCATTTTATGTTACTGGATATGCATGGCAGCATATGGTACAAGAATGTCTAGAACTACACTTAAAGAGCCTGGTAGGTCATTCTGAGTGCTCGAGAACTTGCAGTTAGAATTATTAAGCGTTTTCTGTCATATATCGCTTTTACTCTGTCCTGTATGACTGATAAACTTGTCCTTATTGGAAATGCCTAATGTATTATCACTCGAAAAATGGCCAGTCAGAAATTGCTTGAACTGTTAGCATAAATATATAAACAATATGGAATAATATGCCATTAGCTTGGCATGCGATTTCCCCGGCTACCATCCATATCTTCTATTATATGCAACAACCTGTAGCAGCTCTTATTGTTACGTCTGATGGCAGATTTTTCAAGTTATAAATTTTAAATTATTCCAGAAATTCAGTGTTACAAACAACTATGTAAGTAATCTGTAATAGTGTCTTTGTCTTAGTTCAATTTGAATATTTCTATCCTGGTGTTAAAATTTTCACAAGGTCTAGTGCACATGCCTCAAAACCCTGATTTATTGACAGTTCATATAGATGAAGCGACCATCTAATTACATTGTACCAAGTGTGGTGGATGAGCGGTTATCGTTCTGGCTTCGCATTCGGGAGGTGGTTCGAATCCCCGTCTGGGCATCCAGATTTGGGTTTTCCATGGTTTCCCCAAATTACTCCAGGTGAATTCCGGGATGCTTCCTACAAAAGTCCATGGCTGAATCCTTCCCGTTCCTTGCCTCCAGTCCATTCCCGCCTCTAATGACCTCGACGTCGACGAGGCGTAAAGCCATGTGTATAGAAAAAATTATATTATACAGTGTTTTTCAAGTGTTTTTCTCAGCTGACCGAGTACTATGTAAACATACTCGTCCCAAATGTACTCAAAGTGTTTCCGTCATTCATTTCAATATTGAGTTAAATAAAAATGTATTATTTCAGCTTGGCAGACTTGACTTTAAAAACTAGGTAACTGTAAGCTGGGTTTTTGTTTGCATTTAAGTTTTAATATTATTTCGAACAGTTTAGCTTCAAATCTCATAGTGAGATTCCCCTCAACTACTGTTCTAAAGCAAATATCTAAACTACTGTTTTTATGATACACCTCACATTTAAAAGTTAGTTACAAAGGCTATTTTTTCCCCCCCTTAGCAGCGAAAATCCTTGTGCATTTTGCTACCATGTTTCACCTTAGTGGCTGGAAAACACTGATGCTGGTTTTGCAAACAGTTGTGAATATATTGCAGCAGGTGTCTGCTTATTTCGTCACTGACCTTACGATTGATGTGTACGCCAACGCCGTGGTTCACTTTTCTTTTCATTGAGTCTTCCTATTCATAAGACCCATTCATTGCTACACAGTACCCGTCTTCATCCTACATCCATAAATGCTTTCATGGGCTTGCAGGAATTTTCCTACGTATGTAGACGATAGAATATTTTACCAATGAAACGTTCTAAGGGCAACTGATTTACTATGCGCTTCTTAAGCCTCGTAGGTTTTTTCTTGGCTCATCGATGAACGAAATTAGTATCATGTTGTAATGCGGTATTTTATTATTTTGTTTTTGTACTAGGAGTTACTTAAACTTCTACACCTGTCAGTAATACATTGGCTAACGAAGTCAAGAATATGATCATTTAATCCTGATAGAATTAACTATTCTATTAGGTTTTTGTGTGGTTGTCTATCAAATTAACTAGTGGAGACTATCACAGAAATTGAATTAGCTGTGTCGTCACAGATGTGAACATGCCTGCCTGAATAAATGATGGCTAACAAAACCATCTTTTACTTTCCTAACACGAACAGCAGCCTTCAATTCTAGTCAAGATTTGTTCCCTCGCTAGACAATGTGCTTTTCTGTATAAATCTTTAACTTCTCTTCTATATTTTCTGATAGCGAAATTGGGTGATCGTGTTCTGGAGCGGTTTTATTAGTATGTGCTGCTTGAAATAATTTACCAACATATGCTATCGTATTTCCCTAAGTTAACTTTATAGCTTTTGCTTTGATTACATATTTTGTCTCTTTAAAACACTGCTTTACATTTCAGACGTTGCATGATAACAACGGTTTTTTTTCCAGATAGTTCACGTGTAAGGACGGTTTTAACTGCATTTAGAATTGACATTATACTATTTTGCTTTATATTCTAATACGGGATCTTGAAATCGTATTGAGTCGTAATATTTCCTGACATGTTGAGTGATGAAATTCTTCTTGGAAATTGTATTGAGATGATATCTACATCGTACCCAGCGGCTGATAAACTCTGGCGATCTAATTTGCCTCAATAGAATCAAATGGCCCGTACGTAAGGAGATCAACGAATTTATTTACATTTTTCTGAAGCTGACCCATCTCGTGATGAAAGCCGGAGGGTACAGGGGTGGATGAGAGAGGGGGAAATCTCTCTTAAAACGCCCCTATCGTATTTGTCGTCTACGATTTCGGAAATCTTGGAAACGATTGATCTCAGCAGATTTCCAACATGTGCTATGAAACAGCTTGTTGTTCCTATTATTTAGACTTCTGGTCATGAGCATTTCGAAACTAACAACTTATAAGTAAGTTTACGAATAATATCCATTCTTTCAAATCCAAAATATTGTACATTACGTATCCTAACAGTTTTTGAGACTATTGAGTGTACATCACAGCAGTAGTTTCGATTGCGATATTCCATTTGGACTTTCACAGAAGAGGGGTAAATTTATTACACACTTTCCTTGTGTGACGAAAGAATCATACACTCATTGAACATATTTAAGTGTGGTCAATATTGCTGGATAGTCAAATAATTGACGAAAGCAAAGAATCGCTAGCTCTAACCGACAACAGCAAATTATTATCATTTTATGCGAAGTGCGTCGCTTGAGTTTCATTAAACAAAAAGAACTGCGGCATTTTTTAAATTATATGTTACTTGACATTAGTAACAATTTCAAACTTTATAGACTACTGTAATGTACAGTCGGAAACAGAATTCGCGAGACCCCTCTCCTTTCGGTTATGCTTCGATCTAGATACAACTACCTCATGAGACAGCATAACTGGTAGAAGGTACACTAAACATGATATAGTAGACCTTCAATACATAATAATTATTGAAGTAACCAAGTAGATTGATTTTCCAAGATTTTATTATTTTTTTTAATAAACAGCTGACACTTCCCTAGCAAGTGCAGTTATATGACGAATGCTGAAAAGATTCATAAAAGTAATAACGGATAGTAATTTGTAAAACCAATATGAGAGTCTGAATGGAATATGTGACACGTTCTAGCGCTGCAGCATTATAGAACCGTTTATAACAACTAAACACAAAGTAAAGCATGATAAGAAAGGGCTTTTAAGAAAGTACGCAAATGGTGAACTAAGCCACGAAATATAAATTAATTATTTCTAGATCCTTCAATGGTTAAAAAAATAACATCTTAATTTTGTTTTCACCTTACCATATTTAAAAGGCAAGCTTGTCGTCATCGCGGTAACAACTGTTTTAATAGTAATAATAATAATTAAGTACAGTAGATCAGTAAATCCTTCTCCAATTTTAAGTAGCTACTTCAGATTTTAAAGCTGAAAGAATGCTAGTAGGAAAACTTTTATTTCTCCCTTTATCTATAACTAATACTAATATTTCTTTTAAATTTTGTGTCACGCATTACTTCTTGCCTAACCAACCTGGCATTTAGGAGGACGCGGTTTCAAACCCTGTCGAACATCCTATTTCAGTTTTCCATGGTTTCTGTAAATCACTCAAGTTCAACTTCTGAAATGTTCCTTCAAAAAAGCGATATTATTCTTCAAAAAATCAATTAGTTTCGTTATTTAGATAATTGACAATTCTTTTGAATCAAAAGGGGCTCTCGCGCGTTTTTTTTTAAATCTTGGCCTATTTTATAATAAATTTAGAGTACCTCCTACCAGTCATGCTGTCCCGTAAGGGAGTCGTATCTAGATCGAGGCATAACCGACTGTACATATTTTTATTTCTTGTAGCTTTATACTGGTGAATAAACGGCCCATAGCTGTTACGAGCATCAAGTTACAGGTAGTGTATGTCTGCAATGCGATGTTTTTTTTTACTCGGTTTTGAAATTAGTGTTTCTTATCACAATTTTAACTCGAATATTTAACACTAATCATTTAGCAAGTACCTATTACACACAGTATTAAAGGACAAGATGTTTTCGCTAAATCAGTTATTCCCTCCATTTTCTTTCCCATCTTATCTCGCTTCGTGTCTTCTTCAGTGAAAAACTTACGCAAATAACCACTTATTCATATATGCTCCCTTTTTTTTCAGACAAAAGCTTTCTCAGCTCACTGAGTAGATGATATTTTATATTAGTGTCTGCATTTAGACTTCAGAGATTGTCTACCACTAATAGTTCACATTTTATTTTCATCTCTACATTAATTCCTACTTCATCATCGCTCGAAATAGAACTAATAGTGTGACTGGAAAATTATTCTACATTTCTTCAGAATTTGTTTTTCGTTATTGTTTACTACGTTTCATGCTCTTCTATTTTTTTCCCCCGTACTGGTGAGTACCGAGAAAAAATGTTGGTGAAGATTAACAAAGGCGAATCGACAGTTTACCTTATTTCAGTTGTGTTAAGCGTCGTACGGGTAATTTTTTCACATCAGTATCTGGATACTAATATTTTATCAGCTCAAAATGCGCGCTGTTTCACTAAGAAACATTGTAAAATATTTTAACCCTGCAGTTTCAACTTTTTGTTTGTTTATTTAATCATTTGTACATTTCTCCATGTGAGAAATGAGTATTAACAGCATTTCTTCGTTATGATACCGTAAGATGAATTTCCAAGCAGCAAGGAATTCCGAATATCGAGAAGCCAGGAAGTAATCACGAAAAACGGTACTGCTAACCTCAGCATCCTCTTTCTGCAGCCATAAGAAAGAGCATTCTTTTTGACTCACGTACTTATTCGATAATTACTGAGCGAAGCGTTAGTATAAAGGAGCCCCGCCAATCCTTTATCTACAGAGGATTGAAGTCAGCGCAGCACGGAGCTGCGAGTAGAGAAAATACTTAGCGGAATTGACTGCCAGAATGAGAAAAACACGATATTTCTTGTCGATCACTGAGCTATGCCGTTAACCCCCGTTGTGCTCTATACAAACAGTTGAGGAACGCGTCGAGGGCTTTACAATTATTCCCTTTTTCTCTGACTTCCGATCTCGATCTAAGATATTCTTCTTGTAGAGAGAATTCAGTGTTCGTGCTTAAATGGTACTGTTGTAAACTGGCAGACTACTAGTCTGCACATATAATAAAACTGTAACCACAAAAATCCCCGTCCACGCATCCAGATTTGGGGTTTCCATGGTTTCCCAAAATCACTCAAGGCGAATGCCAGGATGCTTCCTTCAAACGGCCATGGTTCCTCTCAGTTCCTTATCACCAGTCCCATTTGAACCGGCGTTCTCCCGAATGAGATTCTTCTTAGTTGTGGCACTGGTTAACGGAAAAGATCTAGATGAACATTGATCCACAACTACTAAGGGTATTTTTAAATCAGGCATTGAGAGAAAAATGATATATTAAATGTTCGTAGCAAAATAATAGCCGACGATGTGGACAATCATTTTCTGATATGCACGTCGTTTGAAGATCTTCAGTATCGATGTATCAACTGCAGATCTGTGATGAGTTATCTTATACCAAAGCCAATAGCTGATATATTGTAACATGGTTCAGTTTATAAAGGCAAGAGCTAAATCGATTTCAGCTTAGCTTGATTAAAATTATAGGTTTCTAGTACTATTTCTAGGAGGATGATGGTGTGGTTTGCGGAATCTCTAGAAATACATTATTCACGTACTGAACAAAATAACAAATAATGAGTTTTCATAAATGCCTTTTGCCTAGTCCCTGTGTTCGACGTTTGTCCACTGCGGAGCGTCCATAAACCACGTAGCTCCATTTTGGCCTCCTGTGAAAAAACCCCTCCCCCGTACGTAGCCTGATGTGGCTTTTCTCTCTACCCCCTTCCCCACCCCCCTCTCCCCACGTAGCACATAGCTTTTTCCCCTATTGATTCCAGAAGATATTTTGTACTGTTTTCAGTTGTCAGTCTAGCCTAAATTACATAAGGAGATAATTAAATGAAGGAAATATTTACATGCTAATTAAATGACGGAAATAAGTATTTACAAGCAGTTGTGTGTTCTGTACCTCATTTTAATTGTGACAAATAAGATGAATGAAAAGCTACGTGGCCTGGCTCGGAAACGTAGCTCTACAGCCAAACCCTCCCCCTTCCCTAGACCAAGCCGCGTAGTTTATGGACGCTTCCTGGCTCTGCACACGCATCACTGTCGCTGCAGCGTGCCATGTACTACAAGCCTCAATGTCGCGATAAGGGAAACGCCTTCCCGGAGACCAATCATTCTGCCACGATCGATCTCACGTGCTGATATGGCGCGCTTTGACGTTGACGAGGCATACCGGCACCAATTCTTACATGTTTATACTTCGTTCCAAGGTTCTTCACCGACTGAGCGTAGAGTAACATTTTTCTGTTATGTCACACAAAAGAAGGCGCTGCTAGGCCTACGTACACGCCATATCTCTGCAACCTTAATCACTTATTATGGTTCATCTGTTCTACACATCCTCCGATTTTGGAGTGATTCAGACCATTCCTTCTGGCTGTTGCAATTTTGTCAAACAGTATTGTAATTACATTCTACTGTTCACATTTTTATATTATTAGTTTCTTCCCATAGTTACAATATATTTCGTTTACATGTAACTTTGTATTATCGTTCTAACTTTAATGATAGATCAATGCTCTGTCGCCATTGTCACCCACTTGACAATGGCGACAGAGCATTGATCTCGGAAATATTGTGTTTTATCAATGGACTCACTCTTTTGGTTTCCCGAGAAAGCTTAATTTAGAACACCGAAGTATTTATGAACCCTTATAAAGTCTGTCGATGTGTTAAATCGTATTGATGGCGTGGAAAACTGTTCGGCAATTGTGTAGTTCAACAATACGTGATACAAACTGGCCGAGTGCTAGACGAGCCTTACACAATTCGTGTTCCATACTTAACGTCTCTCACACGTTTGATTATGGTAAACAAGATGGCTGTCTGCACGCCAAAGATCAGTGCTTTACGTATTTTACAGATCAAGAAATGGAAACCGTTCTACACCCCCAGCAACACCACATCGGCTTGACGCTAAAGCAATTCCGATAAAATTTATTACTTCCTGAATCCGCCAGGATGCAATACACTCAAAACTAAGTCTCACAATATAAAACTTCTCTTGTTTTGCTCACAACTTTTAAACTATATTTAGTATTTGATAGTGGTCATGTGGTTCACTGGTTAATATGTCTGACTGGAGATCGAAAGGTCCCCGGTTCGAATCAGAGCCTCGGCGGGGACTTTAATAGGCTCTTAACCTGACCTTCACCTCTGACATAGCTTGTTGTGTAATGTGAAGTAGGGATGTAACGGATATCCGCATCCGCAAGTGCAGAACATTCGCATGAAATCCTGCATCGGCTTTCGCATCTGCATCCGCAATTTTTAATGCGGATGTATATCGGATGTTTTGTTTACATTGCAATATATATTACTCTTTTCTGATTATAATAGATTCTGCCCATCGTCTCTTAGCTAACAACAAAGTAGTTTTCTTTTTTCTAACGATCTTGCAGAACTGAACAGTGTTATCACCCAAGCGACAAATTTACAAGTTTGAACTTGCATGTAATGTAAAGCGGCCTATTCACGGTCCAAATGATAGGACATCCGTGTAGAACTACTGTAGGAAGCGCTCATAATGAAAGGGATCTAACAAAATGTTCCATGCAATCATTTCCATTCATACATTCTCACGACACACCATGTGTCATTATCGCACATTCGTAGGATATTTCCTCCAATACCTTCCTCCAATATCCATAGCTTGTTGGACAGCAAGGACCCGTTTCGGTTTCCTGGGAGTCCAACATCATCCAACACGTAATACATATAGTCCTGTACCATAACCCCTTTCACGGCCCATCAAGAGTTCTTTATCGAAAATCAGATCATCGTAGGTCCTACAAGTTGTACTGTGAATGCGCCACTAGAGTGGTGGGAAGTCGAGTGGCGTGCGCGGAACTGAGCGTGGTGGGTGAGCGGTAACGCTGTGGCCTCGCAATCGGGAGTAGGCGGGTTCGAATCCCTGTCCCGGAATCCAAATTTCAGATTTCCAGGGTTTCCCCAAATCATTACTAGCTAACGCCGATATAGTTCATTTAAAAGGCCATTGCAGAATTCCTTTCGATTCCATTGCCCCAATTCTTTCCCGCCTATAATAACATCGATGTTGAAATAAAGAAAGGAGATCTCCGTTTACATTTGGATGCGGAACCTGAAAAAGTTGTATCATGTTTATATCTAACAGCTGATACCTTCGACTTCATACGCATAGATTAAGAATTTCGTTGCAAGAATTGAATATAGAAAGCTGTTGGTAACGTAGGATTGGTCCCAAACAACACCGAGTCGGCATAATATGACAGGAAAACCATCACTACATCGTTCTACCACCGAGCCCATCGCATGAAGAGAATGAATTTCATCATTTTTAAAAACATAAAAACAAACGAAGGTGCGGGGATCTGTGTGTTTGTTTGTGTGTGTTAACTAAGGGCAGCTTTATTTCAGCTTGGTATTTTCTTCACCATAAGCATCTGATTCATCGGTTCTAATAACTTTAGTTGCTCGTACTCTGCTTGAGCTACACCTTAGGCCAGGTTTACACCCTCAAGGCATGTCAGTTAGCCTGAGCTCGGATGTTACGGTTATTTACATAACACCTGTGAAAGCTTGCTGATACACGACATTTTTAATTTTTCCCTGTGCTGCGTAAATCCAAAGTTGACTTGGTGTCCCATCCCTTGAGCAGGCTACGTTAGGTGACCATGTGAAAAGCACGGTGTATCCAAGTTTATGCCGACGACGTTGAGCGATTGTCCCTGAGCCTTATTAATAGTCATTGCTAAAGCAAGTGGAACGGGGAATTGCAATCTTTTAAAATCAAAGGGCAAATCATTGGTGCCGGGTATCATAGGGATGTGTGGTATAAAAACGTCATCTTCCTTAGCATTTCCGGTAATTATTGTTGCTTCAATGACATTCGGAAACAATGTTTTAACGGAAAGTCTCGTCCCGTTGCACACCGTGGGAGGGCCAATGTTGTGCAAAAGAATTATTTGGGAGCCAATTTTCAAATGTAGTTTGTGTGGAGGCATTCCAGACGGTTCGAATAAATTCAGAAATTCCGTGGGGTAAAATACAGCTTGTTCAATGTCCACCATGGTGTCGATGGAGGTCATTTTAACTATACATTTCACGACTCCTAATTGCCCAATTTGAACCACACAACTTCAATTCGACGGGGTGATTTTTTCACCCAAATGTATACAGTATTTTTCTCCTTGTTTCAAAGGATAGGTGTGCAAAGTTTCATCGACATAGGATGAAAACTGTGGATTTTTATGAAGAACAAACAAACAAACATACATTCATCGTTATATATATAGATCCCTATTCCACTCTATACTGCTTGCTTATAATTTTTACGCTGTCACCTTTCGGAAATTGATCTATAACTTTTATCAGTTATTTTTTTCTAATGTACTGGAAAACGAATGCAACTCTTGCTTGGGAGATTTCTGACTTGTTTGTAGGATGAAATGTGAGAGCCTTAACCACTACAAAGTTGACCGCGTGCGGTGCCTTAGCAAGAGTCAGCGTAAGCGGCGGATTACAAAGCGATATCTGACGATTGCTCTGTGCGGCGTCTAAGGGCCGAACACTCAGCACCAGATAAGGTTGTTTGGGTATATTCGCTTACGTATCTCTCACAATCACCAAACCTGCCAATAGAGAATCAACCATTAAGGAAATCTGATAAACATATCAGTCACCAAACCAACATAATTTATAATCCGCCATCTGTGACAGTTTTAATAACCTAATTTCAGACACTTAGTAGCTCACAAATTTACGATACGTTCGCTTTCAAAAATTCTGTTGCTGTGAAATGTGTCACGAGTTAAGTTAGTACACATTAATTAGGTAATATGTTATTCCAAATTCACATTAGTTCTTATGGGTTAGCGATCACTTGCAGTAATTTAAGGTTCGATTCCCATTCCGGCTAGCCATATTTCGGTTTTCCCTGTTCACTAGAAGGGAGTTCTTGTGCTAGTTCCTTCGTAATGGTAGTGGCAGACTTCCTTATAGGTCCTTGTAAACGATCATATTCTGGCTCTACTCACACCGCTATCGACGATCCGCAAAGATCTATACCACACCCTGGGACCAGATGATTTCGAAGTATGGTGCTACCTCTCAATATCAATATCCCAGAAGATGAACTGGGGTGTTTTCCCATTATCTTTCCCATTGGAAAGGGTTCGTAACTGATATTTTATGTTTGAATGACTGTGATAGTATGGTTCAATGTAGAGTGTGTTATGGATGAGAAATGAAAGAAGGAAAAAAATGTAGCCCGGTACGGGCCCATTGAGGTCAGCTTTTCCGAAAGATACCAAGCGACCACGTATTTTAATTAAAATATTTTTATTATTAAAATGTTTTTATTACCTGGCTTTGGGCTTTGTCTGCCCGGGTGGAATTTTGTAGTTGATTTTAAACTAACTTCTCGATGAGCTAGAGACATGAAATTTTGATAATAGCTCAGAACTGGTTGACAATGCATGACAATGTGAAAAAAAATGGGAAAAATTGTTCGGAAAATTTGAAAATTCGAGAAAACTGGAAGTACTCTTTTCTATTGACCGATATGACTATTTATTTAAAACGTTCGTAATAGTACGAATAAGTTTTTTAGTTAATGAAAAATTGGAAAAGTTTCCCGGAAAATTGGAAAATTCGCAGCAAACTTGAAAGTGTTTTTTTTTCTGTGTACCAATTTTTATGAATGTTCATAATAATCGGAATAACGTTTTTAAAGAAAGTTGCTGGAAAATTAGAGAAAAACTAAAAGTACTTTTTTTCTATGGACCAATTCAGCTATTTTTTAAATGTCTTTAATACTCTGAATAAGGTTTTCAGAGAAAGGAAAATGGAAAAGTTGCCCGGAAAATAGGAAAATTCGGTAACAACTGAAAGTACATATTCTAGGGATCGATTAGGCTATTTTTTTTTAAAATGTTTTCAGTAGTCTGAATAATGTTTTTAGGGAAAGAGAAATTGGAAATGTTGCTTGAAGAATTCTGGCAGAACTAAAAGTGTATTTTTCTATTGGATTTTTGTTCGAATTCAAGATTATAACATATGATTCAAACGATGGATGCGCGTAATTCTTTTTTTGTTTTGTTCCTAATTCCCCGGGATGAAAATAACTCAATTAATTGTTTTTATTAAAAACAACTGGAATTTGTAGCATGTCGCTGTGATTATGTCATCAGAGTATTTAAAATCAATTATAAATTTTCACTCATATAACCTTAAAAATTGGTGACGAAAAACATTGGGAGCATGGAACTATAAGAAGTGTGGAGAGTAGCTATCAATGAAAGTACTTACTTCTCAGTTCACATTATTTATGGTGGAATAAAATTGTTAGTAGAGCTATTAATGCATCAATTATCTGTTGCATGCCCCCCATGTTTTTCGTCACCAATCTTACAAGGATTTTAATAACTATCAAAAATTTCCAACTATAAATTTTCAGGACAATTTGGAAGAAATTAGAAATTTGTAAGTGGTTTTATCCTTCATAAGGATTAGATAAATTATTTTATACTTTTTAATTCGCTATAAAAACATGATACATTAAAAAGTTTTTTATTTTATCATTATTTACATCCTCATTGTACGGACGAATTCCTATAAACAATGTCGTATGCACTCACTCTATAAACACTGCGGAAAGCCCAGGAATTTGGTGGCAGGATAATGATTAGTAGGTTTCGGGTCTTAATGTCCAAAAAAAGGGAGAAATATGACTGTAAATATGACCTTAGGAAAGGTTAAATATGACCTAACATTTATACTTACTATTCATCAAAACATCCTTAACTCTACATCGTTTATTTTATCACGTACACAGCATAATTTGCTACTGTGCACTCACTGCACCATTGGGAAATTAAATTTTAAATCGCTTTGTTGAAGCCACTTTAATTTTACATAATTTACAGAAAATAACTCTTTCGTCTGTACTAGAATAATCCTCCCCAGATTCCTTTAAGTAACTCCGTAACATCTCACTTTCAGGAAAAAAAGAAAATGTTCAGCATGGCGGTTCTCACTAATCCACTGCAGATTTAACACTGACTGAGGATTATTTTCAAGAATATTGGCGACAGTGAGACATTGATTGACGTGGCTCGGCACAGGCATGCTGCTGCTGCATTGTTGAGATTAAAAGGCGGGCGGAACATAAACTTTTAGAGAGTGACAATAATATATAACTTTAATTATTGGATGAATTCTGACCAATTCAGTGACAGTCAGTTTTGTTTTTTCCTCGAATGTATAGTAGGAGTACAGTTCTTAGAATAATTATCTTAATTTATTTTCATCTATGACTTCTAATGAGTTAAAAATTACCAGATTATTTCCTAAAAATATGACCATATGACTATAAATATTATGCTAATATGACCAGAACTAGGAAAATGGCCTGAATATACATTTGTATGCTATATAAAATACAATCAGAAATCTTCAATCAGTGTTTACTTCAGCATTACAGCTCAAAAATAAATCAGGAAAAACATGACTTATCCTAAATACCCGAACCCTAGTGATTAGGAATCGCACGCAATCATATCCACTACACTGCCAGCCAAGTCCCGATGGTGAACATTTCTCCCATCCCCTGGGCTCGAACCAACTAACCCCGAGTCCCGCATCGCCAAACACTAATTAAACAACAAAAAACAGTTAGAAATCCACCATACTTACCTTAGGGTGAGGCGACAAGAATGAGGCATAAATCTAACGTTGACCTTTCCGATTGAGATTTTTTTTCCTCTTATGGCTTTATGCCTCGTCGACGTCAAGGTCATTAGATGTGGGAGAGGACTGGGGAGAAGTAACGAGAAGAAATTCAGCCATGGCCTTTTGAGAGAATCATCCCAGCATTCGCGTGGAGTGATTTCGAAAACTCAAATCTGAATGCCCGGATCAGGATTCCAACCCAAGTCCTCACGAATGCGAGGCCAGAGCGTTACCGCTCACCCACCACGCACGGTCCCTGAGTAAGAAAATTAGCGATTTTCACGGACCGCTCTGACAGCTATAGGCATGCCAATAGATGTTCCAGATCACGCAGCTCAAAGTGACAACATTTACTTCTCTCCACTACAAAATGAGAAACAGAAATGTGTCTCATGGATTTTGGTAAAGTATTGCATAGTTGTTCATTAAAAAGAGGTTTGGTGTAATCTATTTGCTGATAAATCCAGTTTTGAAAACAATTACTTTGGTGAAATCTATGGACGCTGTTCACTTTATGTTCAATTTTTTAAAAAATTTTAAATTGTTTTATGTTCTATATTGCCACGAAATTCGTTGCAGTCATATTTAGATTGAACATCAATTGAACAATTCTTGTAGGAATGTGGTAGCAGCGAGGACTACAGTATATCTCTTGAGTTAGACTCCCAAAATTTAAAATAATCCTTTACTTCTTTAGAAAACTAGTGAACTGTAATATCGGCGAGGCGCAATTAAAATTATTATTTGATACGTAATATATTATTCACTCCAATATTTGGCGGTAAGTGACTGTACAAATCATGTGCGACGCAATTGAAATCAAACAAAACCGCAATTATAGACGTTACTGACATTTCCATCTCAGTAATCGGCGACTAAAACATCATGTGGTTCAGTTCCAATATTTACTTGTTGTTCGTTTGGCGTGAATTATTTCGCCGTAAGTGCTTTTACGGTGATTGCCATCAATCGTTATGCAACCAAGCATACGGATGTTTATGAATATGAAGCAATAGTTATGAAAAATAAATCTGTAGGAATTATTTCAGAGAATTGCGTTTATTCACTGTCAGACACCATTGGGAATTACTCAAAAATTGACTTTCTAGTTTAAAATAACTCATTAACGAATTAAGTAACACATATGACCAAAAATCTAATTATAAAGATTAAAATTGACCGGATGGTGAGATGTAATACTTGATCGCGTTATTCGCATAATTATTTTTGTAGGTTGCAATTAGTGGCTTTTTTAGATTCAAGAAGGCAAATTTGTCCTAAAAAAATAAATTTATCTAAAACTTCTGTTTCATAGATGACTAAGGAATTAATGAAAATTACTTAAGTTTCATTCTCTGTCAATCATGCCGGAAATATGTAAGTAGACGTAGCCTAAAAACTGGACTTTTTTATAAAAAATGAGGCGGGTCTCAACTTGCCACTATACACAACGTATCTTTCTGTGACTTAGAACAAAAGTACATTTGATCAGAATCAATATCATCATTTCTGATCCTTTCCTCGGTGGAACAGTACTTCCATGGAGGATTTAATATAAATCCTTTCTTTGCTTATTCTATTGTTTTCTAGACAGTGTCAACACTGAAGAAATGTTAAATTTCATTTTTACTTATTTAGTTATAGTTTATGTAAATCTGTACTGATATTATGAATGCGAAAGTAACTCTGTCTATCTGTCTGTTTGTTACGTTTTCAGAGCTAAACGGCTAATCCGATCTTGGTGAAATTTGCAAGGATACAATCATGCCATTGGGAAGGTCATATATTACTTTTTTCTGTATAAATAATATATTCTAACATGGAATTTTGAAAAATTACTGAACGGTGAGCGACGCTTACCATGTGAAAATCTTTGTATTGCTCTGCGATAGAGCGGTGCGGTGGCACAATGGTTAAAGGCGCTTGCTTATAAAAGTTCTCGGTGGGGTCCCGGGTTCAAATCCGAATGGAAACAGCAAATCTTTAAGAGTTGTCTTTGATCATATGAATCACGCCTGGACGTTACACTACACGGATTCCACATTAAACTGTAGGTCTAACCACAACAGAATGTGTGGCAAATTGAACTCTGTGACGTAGGTGGCCGAACAATCCTTTGGGACCACAAGCTCAGGCTTTGTTTCTCGCAGTCATTTTGTGTTTAATCTATAACAATAATATTATAAATGCGAAAGCTACTCTTTCTCTCTGTGTGTAATCGTACGTTTTGACGACTAAAGGGCTGCAGTGACATTGATCAAATTTGACATGGAACTACTTTGTTTCATTAGGAAGGACACAGGATACTTTTTCGGGATAAATAACATTTTTGTCATTAAATTTTAAAAACTGAATGATGTCAAACAGAGGGATAGCGTATGTAAGACTATTTTTTATTACTTTTGGCTTTACGCCTCGTCGACGTCGAGGTCATTAGAGGTGGTATGGGACTGGGGGCAAAGAACTGTAAGGAATTTGATCATGACCTTTTTGAAGGAAGCATCCCGGCATTCGACTGGAATGATTTGGGGAAACCATGGAAAAACCAAATCTGGATGCCCGGGCGGGGATTCGAACCGGCCTCCTCCCGAATGCGAGGCCAGATCGTTAACCACTCACCCACCACGCTATAATTTTATATCGGTCACTGAGGCTGTTTTTCTCTGGCATTGTGTCTACCTAAAAGTCTCTGGCATCAGTATATTTTCTCGTCATTTTTGACGTGCTTCGCAGTGCACGAGCAGATAAAGTTATTAGAACCTAAGAATCTGATACTCAAGCTGAAGAAAAAAGGACAAGCTAAAATACACGATGCCAACAGTTAACCCCCCTCACTTAGTTTTTTGCTATTTTTAATCATTTTGCATGTTGATTCTCTTCATGAGACATGTTCGTGTCAAATTATCGTGACCCCGTGTTTTTTGGGACACATTTTACGTAGCTTACAGCTTTCTATAACTAATTCCAGCAATAAAGTCCACGCGTACGAAGTCGCGGCTAACAGATAGTAGACAATATTGTTGAGAGTGATAATTTTTTGACGTGAATTAGGCCAGTATCAATCGGTGCATTATTCAAGGTAGGTCCGAAAATGTGCTCAGCAGACTTTCTTAGGTACGACAAGGGCAGATGACAGCATTATTGCTTTCCGTGATCGGAATACCACTCACTTTAAAGGAGATACGCAAATGATAGTTCTTCATTAATAGTCTGTCTGCTTAGGATGCAACAGAAATTTTCTCAGAATAATCTTGGTACAGTATAAAGTCTCTGAAAAACAATAAGCTATTTATGTATGGCATCGCAATTACTGTACAAAGTACTAACACGGAGTTCACAATCTTTACGTCGATTGTACGGGTTTGTTCTAGCACAAATCTGAATTTTAGTACTAACAGATAACACATAATTGTCACACACACTTAATAAGCAAAAACAAATTGCTAAAAATTCATCTAAGCGTTCAGCATTGTTTGAGATTCCAGGTGTTCGCCTGGAGTGATATCGAGAAATCACGAAAAAAGATAAATTTGGATGGGCGAACGGAGATTTCAACGAGCGACGTAGAAACTTTACCACGCACCCACTAAACTATTCCCAGTAAAGATTGCTAATCCAGCTTCTGGCTTCTTATGACAAATGCACAACAGAGTTTCTTACAGACAAACTACTACGCGATTACTAGCAGCCTAAATTTACTGGGTGATTATATCCACAAATATCTTTTTTTTTTTTTTTTAAAAAAAGCATTTGGTCAGTTTTTGGTACAATGGTCCTTCTATCCGTAAAAGTTATTAAAAACTTCTGGAGATACCAAAAGGGCTATAGTGTGTTCAGTTAACAGAAGCGGCTCAAGGTCAGTCTGCTCTATCCCCACTCCACTGCTTTTACCCCTACGTGCGAAGGGGAAATTTGATACTCGCCTATAAGGACACAGCGGACATTTCGGATAGATATAACGAAATGGGGGCGGGATAAGATAAGGAGAGGGGCCAGGGTAACATAATCTTGAGCCGCCAGTATAGAATGAACAGGGTATAGTACACATTTGCCTATTTTCTTATAATTTTTTACTTCCTGCTCAAGCTAAGATCAACATTTTGGGTGATGATAAAGACCATAACTTCACAAAGATCTACACCAGCAGAACAGTTACAAATACTTTCTGACCTCCCTCTTCCTCATCTCCGTAGACAAGTGGCCCTGAATAAAGAATGGTTGAAACATTTAATGAATCCGCAACTTCCAGTACATAAGAATTGCACAAATCAAGCACAGAACAGCTCAAAATAAAGGTATCCAACATGGTAGTTCGTTGGGATGAGGGTTCAAAATTAGTTCCTTATAAACGACTCATGGTGCACTGAATGGTTCAAATCATCCGCTAACGAACTTATATTAATCCAAGATCCTGCGATATCCTGGACCCAACCTATACGTGAAAATGTGGGTGTCACTGAACCTAGTGAGAGCAGGTCACGATAGGTGCAACAAATACATAAAAAAATGAGGAATGATAGAACTTTTACGCCTCGTCGACATCGAGGTCATTAAGGGCGGGAAGGGACTGGGAGCAAGGAACGGGAAGGAATTCAGCTATGACATTTTGAAGGAACTATCCCGGGTTTGGTCTTGAATGATTTCGGGAAACCATGGAAAATCGATATCTGGATGGCCGGGCGGGGATTCGAACCCACATCCACCCGAATGCGAGACCAGAGCGTTACCGCTTATCTGCCACACTCGGTAGGAATAATAGAATATCCACTGTGGGAACCGGCAGCAAACAGTCTACCAGATCACTATCTTGGAAGAACAACGGAACAATCCAGCAATTCCATGAAGCAACAGCACAGGCAACTGCATGTCTGAAGGTCAATTTATTATGTCATTTTTTTGCCTTATTGCAAATAGATTATGTGCTTTGTACATTTATATACATAATTAATTTTGTATCATTTTTTATTCTTATTACTGCGGAGTACCTTTAACTGTACACCACATTTTGACTGATTGCTTTTTATTTTTGGATTTAAGCGCAGACGTTGAAATAGCCAACGATGTGTCCCTTGTTTTAATCAATCACAGTGACAATGTGGTGAAGTTTTAAAATATATGTAGTTTGGCCGGTGTCATCCAGAAAATTTTGAACAGATCGGCCTAGGTTTTAAAATGGATTGGTGGTCTCTTTACAACCAGTCCAAGTACTGAGTTTTTATCATTCACAGTTTTAAGTGAGATTTGTTAAGTTTATCATATTACAGTGGCTGGCTAGCCCTTTTATCCAGTTAATTTGTTCATTTAAACTTGTTGACCCTTTTACAGCCAGCCAGTCAATGTTTGTACAGTTTTAGATTTTATGGTCTGTTTACCGCCAATGTATAAGTACTTTACTTTATTTGCCCATCTGTAAGGCCCACTTCTATACAGGCGTCCATGCAGGCAGTAATTCTGCCAGTGTTTTAGGATTTTACTTCATTTTGCTGTCTGCATGGCCCACTTCTATACACGTACCCATGAAGGCAGTAATTCTGCCAGTGTTTTAGGATTTTAGTTTATTTCCCTGTCTGTATGGCCCACTTCTATACAGGCACCCATGCAGGTGGTAATTCTGCAAGTGTTTTATGATTTTACTTCATTTTGTCGTCTGCATGGCCGATCTCTATACTGTCGACAACTTAGTTCGCATTTTAACCACATTTTCAAACTGGATTTTAGTCATGGCGCTAATAACCTAGATGTCGACACACCGCACAGCGTCAATAACAACAATAACACATTCCTATTCCATGCGAAATGAATAAGAACTTTAGAAACAGGAAGAGAAATCGTGGAGTGTTGGTAGCGAGTGAGGTGTTTTGTGGGGTGGTTGTGGGGCCCATGAAATGTCGCGGGTTGGGATGAGCCGTGAGACGTGACGAGCCAGCCTTGACCCGTGCCCGCTCACCTTGTGCTCACCAAGCTACATACTTCAATTTCCTAGCCGCCTGCAACCAACCTTCTCGGACGAAGCAATTCCAAAGTGTAAAACATACGGGCTAACAAGGTCTCCTTAAAGGACATCCAACGCTAATAGTCAATAAACGCAGAGATCTTTAGTTTTACATTCGGTTTCAAGTACGTCTCTGTAACCGGGACAAAAAAAAAGTTTATTAACTTGTGTTACACAACTTTTTGCAAAATGACATGGACTAATGACGATAAGGACTTTTCTAACGATTTCTCGGTTTTTGGAAAAAATATTTTGATTTTGTTTTTATGGATATACGTATGGAAGAAATAACAATATCCTGTATATACAAATTGATTTTAATTTATCTTTTCCTTTTTGTAGAACTTTTTTTAACCAAAAGTAAATATTAATTCATAAAATAACGCCAATGCAACTGTATTATGTAGGTTTATTGCCGTACGCGTTTCGCCTCTCCTCGAGGCATCATCAGCGACGAATCTATTTTAAAGTTTACATTTGATTTACAATGTTATTTGACATAACGCTAAATAAGATTGTAAATCAAATGTAAACTTTAAAATAGATTCGTCGCTGATGATGCCTCGAGGAGAGGCGAAAATCGTACGGCAATAAACCTACATAATACAGTTGCATTGGCGTTATTTTATGAATTAATTTACTGAGCAACTGCGGAAAAATGGCCTTCAACAACATAGCATCAAAAGTAAATACTCCGAAAGCAAAAGAAATACACCATATCTTCTATGAATGACATTAGATAACATTAGGTTAAGCACAAGAAGTAATACAATTCTATTTGGTCGTACTCAGCTATAGCAGAAATCTCCCCAGTGGCAAATCATTTAATTTCACTTGTTTCTAATATGTCCATGTCCTTGGGAGCTCATAAAGTATGTTTCACAGCGCTAGAGGTAAATATAGCTCAAGATTAATGTGGCTTCCATCTGATTATTATGTAAAAATTATTATAATAAATTCTCCGAAGACATAAACAACATGCACAACTTTGAACATTTGTACTCATCAAAAAGTACTATAGTGTTTATCACCGTCAATAATAATCTCCTTGTTTTAAAAATTTAGAATGCGTCCACGAAAAATCACCAGGCTGTTTTGCTCTAATCAACAAATTAATTTACTTTCGATAGCTAAGTATTTTGATGTTTTACATCCTTAAGAAACCTTTAATTCACTAGCCAATCACATGATGGAAGATAAGTGTCATTAAGTATACAAATGAGGATTATTTTTTTTTTTTTTTTTTTTTTTTTTTTTTTTTTTTTTTTTTTTGGCATTTGGCCGTGTTAGCCATACAGCCAGATCGGTGTGTTTGTTTCTCTTACAATGACAGATTTCTTACAAGTGTAATTATATTCTCTCTTGTGTAAGGACGACACAAGACGGACACAACATTTAATTAAATCCACCCATGCCCTAGGCCGGACTCGAACCGGGGACCCCTACAACATACACATGAGAATGTGCTGAGAAATTAATAAAAAATATGAAGAAAATTTCAAGTTAAGATAATTACTAAAATGGTATAAAATTTATAACTTTGATCCAAGGCTGTTGGGTGAACAATAACGTTCTGGCCTGGCATTTGGGATGATTCGGGTTTAAATCCCCGTCCGGCCATCCAGATTATGGTTTTCCATGGTTTCTCTAAATCATTAAAGGTCAATGCTGAGATGGTTGTTTGAAAGGCCATAGCCCAATTTTTTCCCGTTATTTCCCCCAATTTCTTCACACCTTTAATGATCTCAACATTGACGAGGAGTAACGCGTCCCCCATCCCCACCCCTAATAATGATACCTGTTGGATTTTCTGGTAGTGGAAGTTATTTATTTGAGAAAACACTCAAATACTTCGTCTTGCAGCAGATCACCTAACTCTTCGTTATCAACGGTATAATCGACACGAATTTGAACCATACTTACAGAGTGCATTAAGTTATTAGTTCATGATAGTAAGTCACGATGGCCAGTTTGTTCGCAATATCCAGATTACGTAGCAAAATGGTGGTTAAATCCTTTACCACTGAACAAAACGTGGATTCATTCGGGATGGTTAACAGTGATTTGTTCACCGGATGGAGGGTTCCAAAATTTCAGCAAATTCAGGAGCTATTCAAAACGGAAATTTCGAATGGCGATTCATCAGATAATTATAATATTCAAATTTTCATATTCGAAAATTTTGAGAAATTATTTCCATTTTCTGCTTCTAGATTTTTGCATCTATTATAATTTACAACAATGTCTTAATATTTTAAACCTGAACTTCACTCATGCCCTGTAGTCAAAGCTGCAAACATACGCAAGAAATTGTTATATCCTAATGTTAAGTAGAAGAGGTACTTACGTTTGCATAAAGTTTGAATTTATCACTTTGATACAGGGACGTGAAAAAAATTAAACAGATTTCTCCCATATATTTTTTTCTAATACATGTATTTTAAATGTGAAGGACTCGTTTTTATTAAAAATTGAACATGAAAATTATTGATCAGCATAGAAAATGCTATTTAATGCAATTTTTTCTATCGATATTGTGACTTAAGTTCTAATGTCCAATATATTTTAATCCCGAACCACTGTGCGTCACCAATCATTAGTTTGGTCGATATTAATTATCTATCAGTAGAGTTTATGTTCAAGATTTCTGTAATAATTAGAGTGTTATATGTATTTCTTTAACAAATGTGTTACTGTTGGTTTCCTACTAATACAGCACAAAGACCACAATATATACTTAATTCTAACCACTCATTCCCACAGTTAATTCGAAGTGTTTCTTACCTTGATAAAAGTCTGCTAACAGAAAATGAGCTGGGTTAGTTATTACGGGGTTTGTGGAAAACCAGTATCTCGCTATTTTCATTCGCTGGGACGATATTAGTTATAGTGATTTTTTGAAGTATTCGTGTCTGTGTTAATGTTCTCCATCTCATAACGAAAGATATTAGCTGGGCACGTAACGTATGACATTCCTAGCACCGAAGGTTAGAAGCCAGCTTTGTGTATGTGTGATTTACCTTAAGTGCTGTGTTTGTCAGCTGTTTTCAATATTATGGTGTGCATTGACACTGCATTTATTTTCTTGTAGCTTTATACCACGCCGATGGAGGCGGGAAAGGACTGTGGATAAGGAACTGACAGGATTTCAGTCATGGCTGTTTTGAAGGAACCATCCTGGCATTCGCGTAGATCGATTTTTGGAAACCTTGGAAAAACGAAATCTGGATAGTCGCACGGAATTGGAACCTGCTATAGCGTCTCACCCACCACACTCGGCTTACAGTGAAGCATAACTAATAAATTAATTTCGCATAAAGATTAAAAACAGGTTGTGTGTTACTGTTAGGGCAGGGAAATTTAATTCTTAAACGGATAAAGAATTGTAATTGTAGAGTAGATCGCTAATCTTAAAAACAATTACTCGTCATTTGATAGCATGTGATCGTTCCTTTGTCTAACCATCGAGATTTCGCTTGTACGTTGTTTCCCGAATTCACTGTAGCAAAATGGTGAAATGAGTTCTTTCATGAACGAGCAGGCAAAATTCCTTCAAGTTTCTTGCACACAATCTCTCCAAGCTATACAGACCGTGAAGCATTAATTAAAAGAATGTAGTGAACATGCTTTGTAACAAGTACTGCCTGGATTTTCACAATAATATCACTGAGTATGGATAAAATCATTGCATTAGCTTTAGCTACTTAAGTTCTAGCAATGTTTTGAATTGAAGAAATCCTTTACGATTAAAAATAAGCACAGTTCCATGAAATACTTGAGTGTTTCTCACATAAACCACCAGTGTAGCTCAATGCGCTGATGCGTTGCACGATGGATCGGGGAGGTACAACAGTACCGGGCACGATCCCAGGACCTGTCGTACCGGCCGTTCTGAATTCCATTTCTAAGTGGTTTTCCGCTACCATCAAGGAGTATGTCGGGACGGTACCCAAAGGGTGTGAAGAAGCAGTTCCCCATGAAAACGACGGATTCGCACTTGCCATTTTCAGTCGCAATTGCCGATGCCGTGGTGTTAACATTTGGCACATGCATGGGTCGTCAGCTGCGGAGACCCATCGTTAGGAGTGTTCGGTGCACTGTGAGTTTAGACACACTTGCACTCTGCTCAGCATTAAAGTCTGATATTAATTACGCCACAGTTCGCAGCCTGTCCTGTTTTAACCAGTCTGCCCAGCATACGACGTCCGACATCTCTTATGAGGGGTGGCCGCCCAACACCTCGACGTTTGGACCTGGTTGAAGACACTCATCACACCACTCCTCGAACACCTGACAAGTCGTTCAGTTTCCGAAATGCTCGTGCCGAGCCTCCGGGCCGTCACAATCTGCACTCGGTCAAACTCAGATAGATCGCGCGCCTTTCCCATTCTAAAGACGGACAGCACGCTGACTGATACTAAATGCACCGTGTGTGTGTGTCACACTAGCAGTCATTCCTCGTCAGATGACGCTGCTATCGCCTGGACGGGTTTACATCGATAGTAGGTAGGTGGTCATAATCTTCTGGCTGATCATTGCAGTACGACCTGGCAGTAAGTGCACAATGCTTGGCGTCAGAAAGGGCCTTAAACTCAAAGTTCCAAATTTTATCAGGTCAATGAGTAAAACTCATCATTGGCAGCCGACCTGTAATGTTGGGAAAAGATGTGGAAGAAGAAAGAGAAGACTAGAGAGCTTCTCACAAAATTATTGTTGCCTAAGTAGAAAGTAGTACAGCTAGTCAACATATGCATGCTTAATTAAAAGGAAATTTGAGGTATCTGATGAGACACCAGTACTCGTGATGCATGCCTGTCGTTCTGAGCGCAGTACACTGGTGGTAGTAGCAGCGCGACGCTAGTCTCAGCTCTGGCGTCGTGATTAGTCAGGCCCGGCGGGAGAAAATAACGTATTATTACACACGCGTCGCACGAATCAGTGACTCAACATAGCCAAATTACTGCTCATTGCTTGTCGGTATTCAGGCTCTTTTTTATTTAGCGACACTAACGGGAACTCAAAGCATCGAAATTTCTTGTGGAAACCTTCCATTAACCTAATAGTTTTCAGCAGTTTGTTTGCGCCACAATATTTGGGATCGTTTTAAAACACATTAAGCGCAAACAATATTCACGTGAACCTAATCTAACACAGCACATTGCAGTAGGTATGTTCCACAAATACTTCCTAGCTCATTAATAGCCTCATCTTTGTTTATTTGTAGGAAGCTTATTTCTCCCGAGCATGGTGGGTGAGCGGTAACGCTCTGGTCTCGCATTCCAGAGGACGCAAGTTCGAATACCCGTGCTTTCTCTAATATTTAGGTTTCCCAGAATCACTCCAGGCGAATGCCATGATGATTCCTTCGAAACGCCATGTCCAAATTCCTTCCCGTTCAATGCCTCCAGTCCTTTATCGCCTTAAAAAATCACGACGTCGATTAATCGAAAAGCCATAGGAAAAAAGACATTTCTGTCGTGCTAAAGTATGCGAAATTTACGCAAGTGTTCATAGTTATGTTTGGGACATTTCGAAACGTCTGACAATCGATACTAAATAACAAATACTAAAGCGTGAGCTAAGCAAAGTTCTATTGACGTCTTACTGGTAAGAAAGAAGAAATAAAAACTACAAATTGCTACACTAGCCTTGAAGTTAATTCGATGTTAATTCCTGTACAGTGTTAGTTTGTTCGTGGTTTAATTAAATAACTAGTCCACGATCCAGTTTCAAATTCAACTTGTTTTTATTTTCATTAGCATATCGAACTTCAAAGATACTGGACATATGTAAACAACTCAAGCGATTACATTCACCACCTCTTCCAAAGACAATACAGTCACACCAACGTGTTCATAAACTCGTCCAAAAACTATACTGTCTCTGTCTCTGCTGATCGCTTTATATAAGTTCCATCGTGAGTTCTAGAACACTACAAAGGCTTCCAACAGATATTTCTCGAACATTAACAATACTTAAACAATTGAAAACATATAAAAAACAATCAGAATTAATACATAATCATTTACAATCATTACAAAATGCTTAGAAATGAAAATTAAAGATACTGAAACACAAAATTATTCACATAAATAATTTTAAAATATAGTAAATCATCTTTTAAACATCTAGCTCACCTTAATACTTAAAATTACAAACATTTAAGCAATTCTCTGGCTTAGTTCTGTTCTTAAACTTATTAAATGGTATTTACATAATTTCTTTTCACAAAACAAAATCCATTTACACTGATTCACAATAAAATACAAGACAAATATACAAAAAACGTTTTCAATCACACTCTAGCTTGCTACAAATGCTTCATAAAACACAATTCCATTTAAAAGTTTAGGCTTGAGCTTCACAACAACTTAATTACTTTTCTAGAAAATGTTTCTTTAACGTCAGCGAACTGTTAATTTTAACTTCCACAAAAACTATAACAAAATTTCGGTATTCCCAGGGTTATTTTTACTAGGACTTTATGGCTCGTCATCGTCGTTACCGTTAGAAACGGGAGACAATGGGGAGCAAGGTAAGGTATGGGAAGGAACCACAATGGAAAACCGAAATCTACATCGCCCATCCAGGATCGAACCCTTGTCCCCCTGAACGCCACGCCGAAACCTACTGGAAGGACTCTGTGCTGTCCTTGCAACATAAACATTATGTGGTAAGCTAGGATAATGGGTTAACGTGATGCAGTATCTCAGCCAAATTAGTTAATGTCCAAATAGAGTACTCACCATTACACCGGTGTGCCCCACGTTTAAATCTTTGCCCGGTCTTATAGGCCGTCCTAAATACAGATTTCAGCCGATTTCCAGTAATACAGCAGGCGAATTCTTGGGCGATTCCAGTGATACGTGTAAAAATTTACAATATATTCGAAAAATTAAAATTTACTATGCAGAACATAGTTTACAGTACTCGCGGTGAAATCATTATGTATTATTTATAAAAGGTGTTTTTTTTGTGAAACTTAACCAAAATATATAAATGAGGTATCATTTTAAAGATAAAGTTCTCCTCTTTGATAATATCAGTAACTAAGAAAGAAATTTTTCGAAATTCAATCCATAGATGGCAAAATTATGAATATTCAAGGTCACGGGTAAGCACTAGTTCAGGGTCAAGCAGCCAGGCTTCGCTGGCGTCGATAAGGGTTTATCACATCCCGCTAGATAGCAACACCACATACTACGTAGAAATTAATAAACAGTGTGGGTTTTATAGTGTTTTCAGATATTTTTGTTTCTGTTAGGGTAACATTTCATCATTTCTAATTGTTTTGTAAGTATTTCCATAAGAACCCGTTTCAGTTGACAAATAAACAATTGCTACAAACGAAACAGTTCTTCTCTCGCGCTACTACAAACCACCAAACTCGCTATTAATCTGCACTGATATTATAAATGCGAAGGTAACTCTGTCTCTCTGTCTGTTCGTTAAAAATTCACGACCAAACGGCCATACCGATCTTGATTAAATCTGACTAGGAAATATTATGTATCATTAGGAATGACTTAGGATACTTCTTTTCGGTATAAATAACATATTTTGTCACGAAATTGTGAACACTACCCGAACTGTGACGGACAGAAGGATAGCGTCTATAAGCCTCTGTATTGTTATATCGATCACTCAGCCTTTGTTTCTCTTGCAGTCACTTTGTGTAGGATCTGTTCATAAATTTCATGTACAGGGTGTTTCAAAAATGACCGGTATATTTAAAAACTAAACGGGCAGCGATAGAAATACACCGTTTGTTGCAATATGCTTGGGACAACAGTAAATATTCAGGCAGACAAACTTTCGAAATTAGCTACAATTTTCAACAACAGATGGCGTTGCAGTCTGGAAAAATCTAAGTACGATATTTTCCACATATCCACAAAGCGCAGCAATAAGGAATAAACCATTTTTTTTCACAGGAAACTTGCAATCTGTGAACAGCACACGCTTACAGCAGGAAGACGACTTACAGAATGGCGAACTCACAGACTGCGTTTACTTCTATATCTTCCAAATCGCCTGCAGCGCCATCTGTTGTTGAAAATTGTAACTAATTTCGAAAGTTTGTCTGCCTGAAAATTTACTGTTGTCCCAAGCATATTGCAACAAACGGTGTATTTCTATCGCCGCCCGTTTAGTTTTTTATTGATTTTTCAGATATACCGGTCATTTTTGAAACACCCGGTATATAGTGCAGATGTAGATTTGCCCTGCATCAGACAATAAAAGCTTTTGTTAATTCGCGCACCTAGTTTGATAAAATATCCAAAGGGAAACCACTTCAGCTACAACGCCAACTGCATATGACTCTTATACTGCAAAAAAATACTGCTGTAAGTATATAACCCACTTTACATAAAACAAAATTTTACTAAAATTGAGAAGTTTCAGCGTGCGCTAAGAAAATAAGAGTCAGTCTTGGATCAATGAAAAGCAGGAGGTGCACTGTGCGAAAAGGCAGCGCTGAAGGCATTTATAAGTGATGGTCAAGGCTCTGCGAGGGGCAAGTTTTATTATCCCAATGGTCCGATCCAGGTCAGTTAAAACGGGCACCAGCACGCGACTTCTACATTTCGCCCATCGCAATTCTGCAGTGAATAAATTCTTAATACTACCTGACCCGCCCTACTGCGGAAATATAACTATGGCGAAAAAAATAATACTGAGGAATGCCAACAGAAGTGAAAATTTAATACTATTTTTTGTTTGGATTTTAAAATTATTTTAGTATCAAATATTAAAATTTCATAATTTGTCAATTAAAATAAATCATTTTTCCATTTCAGTACATATATTTTCAACCTAAAATTTCAATATTAAATGTAAATAAACCCTAAATCTGAAATAAAAGTCAATTTGCATGTTTAAGTTTGAATTGCACAATTTAAGGCTGTTTTGTAAAAATTCCAATTCAAAATTTCGATAATACGTACTAATATACAGTGATTTTGCATTATTAATCATATTTTCAAAATTCAATATATAAATCTAAAGCTATTATAAAATTTTGAACGTTCTGGCCTTGTATTCGGCGGAGGCCGGTTCCAATCCCAGTCCGGGCATCCAGATTTTGGTTTTCCATGGTTTCCCCAAATTACTCCAGGCGAATGCCGGGATGCTTCCTTCAAAAAGGCCATGGCCGAATTCCTTCCCGTTCCTTGTTCCGACTCCCACCCGCCTCTAATGACCTCGACGTTAAGTTAAAAAATGTAGACTTTTTAATTTTAAAATCCGTGCGAAAATACTATCGAACAACTACAAATCTGTTTTACCACGCAGTAAAATAATTCGCAAGTCACTATGAAATACTTATTGCATTATGTGTTGCAGAAGTTAAACATATATATATATATATATACGAGGGTGAGTCAAATTAAAACCTTAAATTTGTAATAAAAAATCGAAATTTCGCGTCGTTATCCTGTAAGTTGGTAAGCGTGCTACAAGCAGCGTGCAGAATGGCCTGTAGGTGGCAGCATAGTGCAGATGCACAAATACCGTCGCAGTATCAGTAAAAGATGACTGCCCCACTTGAGACTTGCACCAGGGAAGAACAGCGTTCTGTTATTCGGTTTTTGAGTAGTGAAGGTGTGAAACCTATTGAAATTCATCGAAGAATGAAGGTTCAGTACGGTGATGCATGTTTGTCACAGCAGCAAGTCTACGAATGGAGTAGGAAGTTCGCAAATGTTGTGACTTCAGTGGAAGATGCTCCTCATCCAGGTCAGGCACAACGAGTTGTGACTCCACAGAACATTGCAGCAGTTGAAGCCATAGTGATGGAAAACCGCCGAGTGACAGTGAATGACATTGCAGCATGTTTAAAGATTAGTCATGGTTCAGCACACCACATTGTGCATGATGTTCTCCAGTTTCACAAAATGTCTGCAAGATGGGTGCCACGGCAGCTGACTCCTGAAATGAGAGAACGACGTGTTGATGCTTGTGAATAACATCTTCGGCGCTTTGAACGAGAAGGTGATGGCTTCCTTGCAAGAATCGTTACTGGGGACGAAACCTGGGTTCACTTCCACCAACCGGAAACGAAGAGAGCGAGCAAGGAATGGCGCCATTCCTCAACACCAAAACCAAAGAAGTTTCGAACAGAACCATCAGCAGAGAAGATTATCCTGACTCTCTTTTTGGACGAAAAAGGCGTCATTTTGGAACATTTCATGCCTTGAGGGACCACTGTCACCAGTGCATCATACACAGATCTCATGAAAAATCATCTTCGGCCTGCAATCAAATCAAAGTGACGTGGATTGCTGTCATCAGGTATCCTTTTGAAACATGACAATGCAAGGCCCCCACACTGCCCGTACAACAGTTGCAACAATCGCAGACCTGCATTTTGAGTGTCTTTCTCATCCACCATACTCACCAGACCTTGCCCCAAGTGATTTCCATATGTTTGGACCACTCAAAGAAGCAATGGGAGGAAAGAAAAGAAATTCCGTTCTGATGAAGAGGTACGCCACGCGGTGCACGAGTGATTGCGCGGACTACCAAAAGAATTTTTTTCTAAAGGAATTTATGCACTTTGTAAGCGCTGGAGGACTTGCATTGAGAGTGGGTACGATTATGTTAAAAAGTGATACAGCTTTGTACCACTTCTGCACAATAAATAATATTTAAAAAATATTTAAGATTTTCATTTGACTTACTCTCGTATATATATATATATATATATATAAATTGAACCGGCGACCCTCTGATCTGATCGATAACCACGTGCCTTATCCAACTTAGCCACCACACCACCGTTAAAGCGGAACATGTCGTACTTACAGCTACAGACATACCGTTAACATTAGCATGTCACTGACGCGAACTCAGAAGATTTTACCCATCCAAAAATCACCGAACGTGCCTAATGAAGTTTTCACTTCAAAACTAAAAATCTAAGTCCACAAGTGGAAGGCCGATCGAATCTTCCCGAAGGATATATACCATGTTATTGTGTCTAACGCAGGAAGGCCAATTCCTTTCCAGAAGGGCTTTCAGTGTAACGTGGAATCAGAACCACGGAACCTCATACAATCAAAAACAACTCCTAAAAATTCCTGCTCACGACGGGATTTAAACCCGCGACCAAAACTTTCGGAACCAAGCGGCTTGATCGCTAAGCTACCAGACCGCTTTGTTTTCACTTATACGTATGCTAAGTATTATCAAAATCAGATAAAATCTCTGGGTTTGTGTGATGAACATTTGAACAAATTGGAGGGGTATATAGGGGAAGAGGGGATATTTTTTAAATTTTTTTTTGGTCTGAAACCTTCCCAGACATGCATACAATAACTCACCAAAGTTTCATTGCAGTCGAATGAATGGTATACGAAGGCATAAAAGACGAACAAAGCAACAAACATACATTGATTTTAATATTTTAGATACAAGTATAATCTATACTTTTACTGCTGTCCAAGCGCAACACCTCATACTTATAGTTACAAATGTACTGTTAACGATAGTATGTCGGTGGGTGCTGCTATGGCACGTTGAAGACGCGAACTCATAATGTTTTCCCATCCAAAAAGCGTCCAACATGCCTATAGACGTTTTCACTTCAAAAATCTGAAATGAAACATTATTACAATTTTGCTGCCATCTTCAGTGTAGCTGACCTTACCGTCCTGCAAGGTCGAGGTTTTTTTTCAGAAGTTTGATTCAAATTTTTGCTGTTGGTTATTACCAAATAGGACTTCAAGATTGCTGCTCCTACTCGTTGCGTACATCGACTCGCTCAGGAAAAGGGAATCAAAAAACTAAACGTAACCGTTTCGAAGTGGATAAGCTTTGATGTCTGTTTTGAAAAATATAAAATTTTAAAAAATTGAAGATTTACTAACTGTTATAACAGCTGGGAATGGAGCTTGGGGAAGGAACGGAACGCGAATCAGCCATTGCCTGTAAATGGAACCATCCCAGCATTCACCTGAAGTAATTTCGGGAAATCATAGAAAACTGAAATCAGAATGGGCAGCTCGGGAATGAAGCCCGTATCCTACATAATGGTAGGCCCGACCGTTACCACTCACCAACCAGGTCCACTCTCAAAATAGGCATGTATAACTCACTGTCAGGCTGAAATTTACTAAATATCAAAATGACATCATCATTTTCAATAGATTGCTGACAACAAAGCGCAAAAGACTGACGTGGAGATGATTTTATTAATTGAATGAAAGTAAAGTTCACTTTCCTGTTTCTGATATCCCAAGGTTTGTTGATTTATGGAATATATCGTATAGTTTTAGAGTTTTTTCTAACCGACGTCGAGGTCATTAGAGGACGGAAAGATCTGGGGACAAGGAACGGCGAGTAATTCGTCTATGGCCTTTTGAAGGAAGTATCCCGGCATTTGATTTGGGGAAACCATGCAAAACCCAGATCTGGATGCCCGGACGGGGATTCGAACCGGCGAACTGCTGAATGCGAGGCCAGAGCGTTAAAAGCTCACTCACCACGCTCGGTCAGTTTTAGTGTAACACAAACGTAATAGTCTGGAGATCCATAGATCCAAAGATCGAAGTCTAGAAATCCATAGAAGGAGTTGCGTATTTCAGGCATTCCATTCATCCTATCCATCGGTTTCGGGACCTGTCAGCAGAAACATATTTCATTAAGTGGAGCCCTGTTTCATTCTAATAGAAATTATTAAGAGCCGGAATGATAATCCCCTACAAAACTGTGAGATGGGTTGAGCCGTCTATTTTTATCCTTTCGAAGAACAATCAGCCAAGTGATTTGTTTTGAAGATAGATCAAAACACTTGGATGTACCTAGTAGGCTGGCTATCAGTCTTGCAACGATGTGTGGAGTTTTATAATGCTGGTAATTACACTTTTGTCAGCTAACGATTGCAAGAAGTTTAACGAAAACAATTATTTTAACTCAACTCGTGTATCACACTTTTTTCCAGTTCACAGAATTCGAAAGATCGACAGATCAACAAGCCTTTCTGTTGCATGTACGCTGATGCCCAAGCTCGAGATACGTTGAACCGTTAGCTACGAATCACAATCACTAAATCTTTTACCCATTAATGTCACTCACGAATCGTTACCGACACCAAAGTTCTAAAAGAATCATTTAAAAAAATTCATATTTTTTCAAATGAGTATGCTGCCATTCTAATTTATTTTAATGGAAGTATACATTTGTTCACCGTACATGGCAATAGTGTGGATACTTAAAACAGGTTTTTAAGTTCTTCTTTTAGGAATGTACGGTAGAAAATCAGTTTAGACACGCTTACGAAAATAAAGTTTATTGTAAGACTGATTATCCGGAATTATTTAAAAATAACCAAATATTTTTAATAGTCTAAACAGGGGATGTAGCGGTAGCGAGAAGAGCTAGAGATTTATAATCAAAAATAATTTTTTTAATAAAACGTGACTTTCAAACTTATAGCCATTCAGCCAAAAACGGCATTTTATTAGTTTCCTCAATTAAATTAGACTACTTGTGTTTTAGACAGTCACAAATGAAAGGACATCACAAAACGGACGCAACACTCAATTAAAACCACCCATGCTCAGCCAGTTCGCTAGCCCCCCCCCCCCCCAACCTGAAAATGTAATTAAAGGTGCAAAATGCGTGCTTATGATTCCGTTATGCATACCCCATAAATTCGAGCACTTTAAATGATAAATCTTTTTTTTTCTGGCTTGATCCAGTGTGGTGGTGCCTTAAAGCCCGCAGCTACGATACAGGGACAAGTGACAAATTATACATTAATAAGGCATCCTCTGTTTTCAAAACACGTTATTATCTTCTCAGTTTAGTAGCAATTTACACTCAGGGCTTCTGTAGAGATGATCTTCTTCAAGGCGACAGTTACAAAGCCTAGTCGCAAGAGATCATTAATTTGCAAGCGGTCTGGTGGCTCAGTGTTTAAAGTGTCCGACTGGGGATCAGAAGGTCCTCGGTTCGATTCCCGGTTTCTGATGGGATTTTCAAATGTCCTTAATCCAACCTTCATCTCTGGTATAGCTTGCTATGTAATGTGAAGTACGCCAGAACACTTCCGTGTTCGGATTTCACATTAATCTGTAGGTCCCCTATACCCGGTAGGATTACCGAGTTAGGTAGCCACAACAAGAGGCGCTTTAAGCGGCGATTAGAAAAAAATTGTCAACCGGTGGCCGAACACTTATGATTTTTTTTACATATAGCTTTTCGCCTCGTTGACGTTGAGGTCATTAGAGGCGGGATGGGACTGGGGACGAGGAACGGGAAGGAATTCAACCATGGCCTTTTGAAGGAAGCGTCCCGGAACTCGCCTGGAGTGATTTGGGAAAACCATGGAAAACCAAAATCTGGATGCCCTGACGCGGATACGAACCGGCATCCTCCCGAATGCGAGGCCAGAGCGTTAACCGCTCACCCACTACGCTCGGTGCGGCTGAATAATTTTTGAGGATCTCCTCCTCGACAATCCCATACGATAATTTAAAAGAAAAAAAAAAAAAAAAAACATTAAATCAAAATCCCGGGAACTCAAATCTCAGTCGCTGATAATACAGCTTTGTGTTTGACTTTAGGTTGGTGATACTTGTCTGCTGGTATGCGTTTGGGTTCATCATACCTTTTCTTGTGATGAGGAAGAGCATAATCTGATTAGGGAGATGAGAGATTATAGGCGCGCAGCACGCAGACCTGTGTCTATTTTCTGCAATGCTGGTGGTATCTGTTTTGGGCCAGGAAGTAGTAATCGCGTGCCGGCAGGCGCGGCGTGGCGAGATACGTTGGCGCCGCAGGAAGGCGATACTCACCAGGAAGAGTGACAGCGGCAGCACCATTTTTCGTTTTTCCACAGTATCACGCGGGACAAGGCCACAGCGTATCGCCGCCATACAGATGTGTACCCCCAAGGTCAACGTACAGTGACAGAAGAGTTTTCTGGTGTTTGATACCTACACGTCACGCCCAGAAACGAAAAACTAAAAAAATTCTCCACGTCCGGGCATCCGAGCAGTGGTGTAACTACACCGTTGGGGCCCGTGCCAAATTCATTGTATGGGTCCCTCCATCAGTGCCGGATCTAGGGACGGAGGAACGCCGGGGCACCCAATTTATGGCGATATTTTTTTTTTTTTTTTACTAGCTCCACTACTGCCCCGGGGTGAAAATGGGTGGAAGCTGCTTCAAGGGGCGGCAGACCAGCTCCGGCCATGAGCCGGGGGCCCCCTCCAAGTGGCGTCTGGGCCCCCGAATTAGGGCCCGCGGAATTTTGCCCGTTCTGCCACCCTATTGTTACCCCACTGCATCCGAGGTCCGGAATTCAGCAGGAATAGCTTCAAATTTCCTTCCATGACTTCAGTACTGAAACTGATATGATGTGATCTGCAACACGCCCCTGTCCATTAATTTTCTACCACTTGTTTCATTGCCTGTTCGTTACGATCATATTCGGAGAGCAGTCATTTAGTATTTAAATGGTTGCTCTATCTTCTCGAAGCAGTAGCGATCTTTCGGACGTTCATCATCGGTAGAGACAATTCTGTTGTCTCCGCGGTAAAGTGTGTCAGTGATGACTCAGAAGGCCCCGGTTCGAAAACCAGCAACCTCTCCTGTGGTGCCGATTATGCGTAAAACTGTAGCTTTTAGCATTACTGGTTTACTTTACCCTCTCAGTAACGTCGGGTGATGTGGTTAGTTGAAACTGTGTCACTTTTGCATCCAAATTATGCTTCTGGATCTTCCATACAATAATGTCGCTAGCTATATTAGCAACATTATTTTCGGGTGATAACCCTGGGCTTCATGGGAAATCGAACTCATGCCATCCTGTTTAAGTAGATGACGCTACTGACTGAAACACCTTGGAGCGGTCTGGTGGGTCAATAGTTAGAGCGTCTGACTAGAGACTGAAAGGCCCCCGTTTCGAATTCCTGTCTCTTACTGGGATATTGAAAGTTCTTAACCCAACCTCAAACTCTGGCAGTACTTATTGTGTAATGTAAAGTACAGCAGTACGCTTCTGTGGTTAAACTGTAGGTCCCCCATACCTGGTAGGATTACCGGATAAGGTTAAGGCGGCTACGATATGGGTGGATTGAGCATGCATTAAAAACCCTGTCTCCAGGTCATTACGATCACAAGAGCCATTATTAATATCCCTTCCAACAATTCAGGATTCCATCTTTTAGACCGGCAAAGCTGTTGTTAGATGTAATGAAAGCCTACCGGTCAGTATGAGACAGCAGGATAAGGCGGCGCCAAATTAAATTCCTGTAGGTGTAACCAAGCATCGTATTTGAATATTAATGTTCTCGCCTGGCAGCCGATTATCAATCCAGTCATCCAGATTTAGGTTTTCCATGTTTTCCCCGAAATGACGACCCGTCAGTACAGACTAAGACCTATTTACCTAAAAACTATTCTCCACAGTCCATTCTTTGAAGACCCGTACATCTCAAATGAAAATTCATCCACCGATGTAACGCTAATTATTATTACAGGTTTTAGATGACATTTAGTATTTATTTAGGTACTGACACATTTCTTTCTCCAAAAGCACAGATATCACACATAGAGTAACCTGACGTTAGTGCAATTTTATACGATCAAGAAAGATGACGTCACTCTCGCTTCCCCGGTAACAGTATCATTTTTGACGAGAGAAAAAAAATTTATGTTTAGCAACGATCATGATTTTGATGTCTGCAGTGACAAAATGCATGTACAGTTTAAAAACATAAAAAGATTTATTAGCAAATTGGAGAAGTTTTTTCCAGCTTACAAGTTAAGTCGTTTAAGTACAGCCCGTAGCTGAATGATGTTTCTGAGCCATCGCCATTGGAAAAATATCTTTCTTACAGGGCCTAATAGTTCATTAAAAAAGTGGTCAGTTCTGAGTATAGTTTGAAATAGCATTTTCATATTGATCAGTTTAGGAAGTTTAGCATGTCGAATACATTTTAGCCACTACGGTTTAATTGTTCTGGTGTTTTTAATATATTTTGTCAGGGTACTAAAAAGTATGATGATTTTAATTTATTTACAGTCATGAGGAAGTGAAATATTTACAGATGCTTAGTGCACAAATGGCGAATCCATTACTTGTATTGCATATCAAAGTTTAAATTGCGATGTAGTTGTTATTTGTGCGACACTGAAGCAGATGATGCCGCATTAAATTACGTCATATCGCTCGCAGACACTGCACACAGCTTGGAGTGTCAGTGAAAAACGACGAGATTGACACGAAAAAATACATAACGATTGCAGGGAATTTTAGAAGTTTTTACAGTCGTCCTAAATAATACTATCCCTTCTGCTGTCCAATGGCTGCACGTTGGCCTATTACCATTTCTTTTATTTCAGGTTATTTAATTATTATTTTTATTATTTTTTTTATTTTTTTTAAAGGCATTCCGCAATATAGCGATTCATCTAACAACTGTGTTTCTTTTTATTTTCGTCAGTTGTATTAGACTCTTCTAGTGGTATTGACAGACACAAATGAAAGGACAACAGAGGTTGGACTCTATACCGGCGACCCCTGCAACGCGAAGAAAGCTCACCATCCCGCGCTATAGGGTCCAGCATAGTAAAAAAAGAATAACGAAAGTAATGCCTGGCAGCATAGGACCTTGAACTAAGTCTAGCATAGTAGTTACGAAATTAGAGAAAAAGCAATGGTAGTTTACTGAATGGACGAAGATGCGGAAAGCCAAAGTTTTGAAGCAAAAACAACACTGATATTTGTTCGCCCAGTATTTGTTGATACTAATAAGCAGATGGCAAAATAACTCCACATTTGTAGGACTGAAATCAACTCGGTACGAATACATTTTTCAATATAGTATTAAGTAGAGCTGCGTTTCCGTATTTTATTTATTTGTTTCGTTTAACAGATTACATCTATCATCTGTCCCATAAGAGATAAATGATTTTAGTATTTATTGATGGCTTCATCAAATCTGAATATTCTTTAACATTTCTGGGTACAGGAAAAGGCGCTAAAACAGATACTGAATTTAAGTTCTGTGGTAAGCCAACAGGATAACTAGACCACTATAGTATTTATACAAGCTTTAATTTTGAAATGGCTAGCATATGGCAGAGCTCGCTTTATTTCGTATTTGGTTTCTGGGTAAAGTGAACCAAACGGCACGATGATTTTTCACATAAGATGTATCGACAAACTCCAAAGATCATGTATCGTGTTCCGCAAATAATATTGCATTTACATCAGCCAGTGGTGAAATTACTACATCGAAAGTTTTAATACTCTCATAGATCTATATTCCATGGCGTTTGGTACTATCCGAGGATGTAACAACAGCATTCAACTCGTTCAAAGTGCAACAAGACCTGAGAACAGTATTTTCAGTAGACATACACTAGAAATTGTAAAAGACTGGACTCACGTTTCATGAATTCCTTGGTGTAGCCGTTATTTGGGCATTGTAACCACACCTCGCGCTTGAAATGGGGTTTAATGGTTCGAGGCCCAGTGTGAAAGAGATAATTACTATCTGGCACTTACCAGCAGGTTAAGGAAATGTATTTGCTTTGTTTACCGAAGGTCTGAGTTGAATTCGAAAATTTCTCCGCGATGTTGGTGATCTTCCGTCGGATGGAGGACTTAGTAATTTATGTCCTTTGGTGACTTCAGATTTCACCCTCTCCTTTCTTTCATCTCCTATGCTCAACATGAACACCACAGTCATCTATACACACAATCACACGTAATAACAATAATCACACTGGAAAAAGCAACCTGGAAACACCTCAGCCATATCATCTTTGGGAGTTGCTGTGCTTCCATGGTGACCACCTACGTCTAGGAGTCTAGGAGAACGAGTATGGCACATAAGTTTGCATGTTTCATCCAATGATATTACACAGATGATACAATAAAAAGTAGACATCATATGGGGTTGCGTCAAAAAGGGCTTTACAAACATGGTATGATATAGAAATTTATTTACATACCGGTAACTTACAGAATCGGTAGATGTGTTATTTTGTAGCAAACAACCTCAAGTTTCACTTTAGTTCGATGTGACTACCATTTGTCATGCGGCAAACATCCCACCGGTAACCAATTTCTCCCCAGACTAGTTGCAGCAAATCTGGTGCAAATACAGCGTAGATTCCATTTTTCAGGTCAGCCGAATTGTTGGGTAGGGGAAGGAACATACACACGATCTTTAAAGAAACACTAAAGAAAGAAATGCAGTGGTGTCAAGTCCTTAGACAGATTTGACCATGTGATTGGTCAGCGAGCACGTGCGGCACCAGTGAAAGCAGCCATGTTAACTGTGCACTACGCTGGCGCTCCTGGTGGCGGAATGGTGTACTGGTACACTACGTGCATCAAACGTGAGGATGTATGCAACAAATTGACACATCTACTGATTCTCTAAGTTATCTCAACATATTTCTATATCATTCCAAAGTTGTAAAGTCCTTTTTTTTTTATTCATCCTTTACTATCGGACATATAAGAGGATGTACTACACAATGACAGTTACAAAGGTTATGAACTCAAGAATTCGAATACTGCATATTTTATAGCTTTACTGCCTACGGATGGCTGCAAGTTTAGTAGCAAGAGAGATGGCGTACGGGCTAGATGGCCGAGGCTCAGTCCCCGACCAAGCGGCTTACTGCTGTTTAATCGATGGGGAAGAAGAAATTGAATACTTTGCTTGATCTTAATGCAAAGTATCTTTAAAATTTAAGTATTCGCGTCTGTAAATAACTTATAGTGTCCTCATTCCACTTTGAAGCGCGTTTCAAAGTGGAATAAAATCCACAGTTGAATTTAACATCTAGACACCGTGTCTGGAGGTTGAACAGTAACGCTCTGGTCTAACATTCGGGAGGACAGGGGTCGAATCCCCGTCCAGCCAACCACATTTCGGTTTTACATAGTTTCCAGAAATCACTCCAGGTGATTGGTCAAGTAACGAAACGGGTATTAAGCGATCACCAATTCGCCTTAAGCGTTTACCCCACTGACTTTTGTTAAGGGGGGGACATAGGCAAAATTGGTCAAAAATGTGAAATTTTTTTTTTGCCTCCATATAATTCTGTAGCATGTTAGAAATACTGTCTCCAATTTTCACGGATTAATTCGAACTACAAATGATAAAAAAGATGTCTTGTTTCAGTCACTGCGCAGTGCCACGCCCACTTCACTAGATGACATTCTCCTTGTTTATACATCTTCATAAAATCTTTTATGTGGATTCCCCGTAACTTTCATTTTTCGGTGTATAAGGAATATTTATTCCTGAACCACTGGAGATACATAAGTGAAATTTTCTGCAGACTTTGTTCAAACTGTAACACAACTTCCTGTGGTTCAAATTTTTTCTATGTGTATTTCTGTCAAAATTATTTACATTTTTGACAAACTGAAATTGCTTTGTTTCGTACACATAATTTTTAAAAATAAATTGCAAGACTTCTAAAAGAGATATTAAAAAACTGTTCCACACGTTTGCTTATCTGATTACTAAGTATTACGTACCACAATATGAAAATTGTAAGTAAAGTAATTTTTGAGAAAATGTTCCTTGTGTGATAGCATGTTTTAGGAAAATTTCCAACAATGCCAGGATTAAATTTTTTGAGAACAAAATTTGAAAAAATTCCACAATGTAGCCCATAACATAATTACTTCAAATTAGGGAAAGTTGAAACAGAACAAGCAAAACACAAGTAGAATTGAATCAACCCCCTTGAAATTACGGAAAGGTGTCGTCTTTACAAGCAAATTGAACTAACCGTCGATCAGTTTAAGATAAGTACACGTCAAGTGTTCTTAGAGAATAAGCGTTACTTGAGGCAAAATAATATTATTTCGTTTCAAGTTCACTACGGCGGACGATTTAAGAACCGAGCGTGGTGGGTGAGCGGTAACGCTCTGGCCTCGGATTTGGGAGGACGTGGTTTCGAATCCTCGTCCGGTCATTCCAGATTTCGGTTTTCCATGTTTTCCCGAAATCACTCCAGGGGAATGCCGAATGGTTCTTTAAAAGGCCCATAGCCAATTTCCTTCCCGTTCCTTGCCCACAGTCCTTTCCCACCTCTAATTACCACCACGTCGACGAGGCATAAAGCCATAAAAATAATAAAAATATATACCCTTTCCAGCTTGATAAAAGTAAATTTGGAAAAAAAATGTGATAGCCTACTTTGAAACTGAAAATGTCAAAGCACAAAGTAAGAAAGTGGAAGTAGAACTATTGTATCGCAAGTAGAATTGAAGTAACCTCCGCCTCCTCCCAGAATACGCAACGAGGAATCAGTCAGATCTACCACCGAGCTGGGTGGGTGAGCGGTAACGCTCTAGCCTCGCATTCGCGAGGACATGGTTTCGAATATCCGTCCAGGAATGCTGATTTGGGTTTTCCAGGGTTTCGCGAATTCTCTCCAGGTGAATGCCGGGATGGTTCCATCAAAATGCTATGGCCAAATTCCTTCCCGTTCCTTGACCCCAGTCCTTTCCCGCGCCTAACGGGGCGTCCATTAATTACGTGAGGTGTTTTTTCGGAAATCTTGACCCCACCCCCCGTGGTGAGTTTTGGTGAGATCAGGTTGTATCCCCCCCCCTTATGGTCAGATTTGGTGAGTTTTTGTAGGACCCTCCTCTTCTATTGCACCTCACGTAATTAATGGACGCCCCTAATTTACTCGACGTCGATCAGCCTGGAAATTTTAACTTCTGCAAAATAATAAAAAAAATTAAACACGTGTTTTAGCAGTTAAGTACTGACGGTTAATTTGTCGTGTTTACGTAAGGGGGCATCCATAAATTACGTGAAGTGTTTTTCCGGATTTCCGGACCCCCCCCCCTTTTGGTGAGTGAGGTTTCGTGAGATCTGGCTGGAACACCCCCCCCCCCTCTGGTGAGATCTGGTCCGTGAGAAGCCCCCCTAGAAATCACCCTCCTAACCATTTGAGGTCTCACCCTTCCAAAATCCGGTTACACCCCCACTTTTCGACGAAATTCCCCCCTAAAATCGACTTTCTCGCAATTTGTAGGCCCTTTTTTTTCTTTTTTAGCTCTACAGTCCAACAATTTTTTCCCAAAACCTCACGTGAGATTTGCGTAGATCCCCCCCCCCTGGTGTGATTTCGACGGACCCCTCCTCCCTATTTCACCTCACGTAATTTATGGATGCTCCCTAAATACAATCTTTACTAAGTTAAGAACTTAGTAACAGTTTCTGTTGTGTACCTATTGCCTCTGGCTTTATGCCTCGTTGATGTTAATTTTGTTAAAAGCGGGAAAGGATTATGAGCAAGGAACTCGGTCATGACCTTTTGAAGGAACCATCCCGGTATTCGCCTGGGGTGATTTGGGGAAACTATGGAAAATACAAATCTGGATTGCCAGACGGGTATTCGAACCACCGTACTCCCGAATGCGACGCCAGAGCGTTACCACTCGCCAACCACGCTCGAAGTTACAAACAAAATTTATTGTTCCACTGACTATTTGACTAAAGAAAGCCGCATTCAACTCAATGCCTGTGGTAGTAGCTCCAACTACTATCTATCCCCAATTTTTTAATGTTCCTCTCCTCCCAAGACCAACTAAAAGAAGACCTTGGTCATTCACTCTGTGCGGAAAGTCCTTCGCTAATCCATCTCTTGTGTGTCTCGAGCCAGGTATCGGACAAACAACTGATTCCCTTCGGACCGGGGTAGGCCCTGCTCGTTCCGTGATGAACAGATGAAAGTCACGACGTTATCTTAAACTGGACAAGGCAACAGTGATCTGAGTTAAACCATTAGCGGTGTTCAAATCCCTGTCTCGGCGGGGATTTTCATGGGCCCTTAACCCGACCATCACCTATGGCACAGTTTGCTGAAGCACGTCAGAACGCTTCCGTGGCTCCTATTCCACTTTAAACTGTAGGTCCCCTTCACCCGATAGGATTTCCAGGTAAGCCATCATGGGCCCTTAACCCGACCATCACCTATGGCACAGCTTGCTGAAGCACGTCAGAATGCTTCCGTGGCTCCTATTCCACTTTAAACTGTAGGTCCCCTTCACCCGGTAGGATTTCCAGGTAAGCCATAGTATGCCTCCTTCGGATTGAGGACCACGCTTAGCTTTTAACCATTAGCGGCATGAATGAAGGGGAATCGAGGTGATTTTACTATAGGTCAGTCAACGTACAGCCGGCCGTCGGAGAAACACGCTGTCCTGCCCTTGGGACTTATTAGTCACCATAGAAAAAAGCACGGTAGGAAAAATTGTAATCTCTTGAAACGAAAGGAATGATTTTCCGTGTCCAGGAAAAGGTCCTCAAATGAAAATGGCCGATTTTCGTTTGTCCTGGTGATTGTAGGATTGGCCGTTGCTTCCTGGCATGCGTTTCCCAGGGTACGACCGATTGTGTTTGTCATATTTTGAACACAATCTTCGTCGAGGCTCCTTCATTATACCTTAAAAAGTAAAAGCTGTGGCCAGTAGGAGGTATTCCAGAAATGAAGACTGATTCTCCGGTCCAACACCATACTCCCGAATCCAGCCTTGACATTTAGTTCCAATCTGAGTCAGTAACTAAAATTACCATAAAATTCTCGGGATTATAGGCTACGTCCTTTGGTTCATACGATTTCCCAAAGTTTCGACACAATCCTTGGAGCCTCTTGGATTTATTTAAAGTCTGGCCTGCTTTGAGCTCCTTGCGATTTCTGCGATATTCTATAAGTAGTGCCCACTTGCAAGCTTCGCTTATCAGTGTTAAAGTTATTTGGATGTTCATAAATCTCAGCTGCTTCTGTCATTCATAAACATCAAGATAACGGTAACGAAAGTTTTCACTGAATACACATTATCACAGGCAGCGCGTTTAACTTCTTTAGGAGGTTGTGCAACATCACTACTCACGGTTGGGTACGATGCGTTTACCTAATTAAAGATGGTCATACTTACTCTCACCGACGATTTACAGCTATTATTTTACGTGAGAACAAATTCTAAGTAAATCTCCTGCTTTTGTAGCGTTATGCCTTAGCAAATAAACAGAGATACAGATAAAATTTTTGTTTCATCGACCCTTTGCATCCTTAAGACCACAAACAAATTTCTATAAAGAGAATTAAGAACATTTTTTTATGAAAATTCAGGACAAAAATAAAATTTATACATACATTTATTTGAAGAAACTAAAATTTGGGTTGTTTTATTTTAATATTTTTGGCTATCCGGATATTTAAACTTAACCTGAGTTTGCAATCCTAAAGTTGGCTTGATCCTACTGCACATGACGTGCTAGGCCAGTGACTGTGAAGTAATGACGTCAAGTTCCTTTCATTCCAAACCTATAGCTAATGTTCGAGTTCGAACAATGGAGCGTACACACTATTGACATACACAAAGCCAGATTTTTCGGAGGTAAAAGTCACGTTAAGTACCTGTAAAGGTTCTTGTCAGAATAGTAGTTCAAACCGGGTACCGTTGGATCTTCAGATACCTTACGAAGGAGCGACCGGACCGCTTTATAGCACACAGCGTGATGGATGAGTGGTAACGTTCTGGTCTCGCATTCGGGAGAAATTCGGTTCGAATCCCCCTTCCGGTCATCCAGATCGGAGTTTTCCGTGATTTCCACAAATCACTCCAGGTGAATGACGGGATGGTTCCTTCAAAAAGGTAATGGCCGAATTCCTTCCCGTTCCTTGCCATCAGTCCTTTACCGTCTCTAATGACCTCGACGTCGACGAGGTGTAAAGCCATAATGTCTATTATATAATGGTCAATTATTTTGCACCTTTAAAAATTTTCATTGCGGCACCAGATCTCGAAATATATTGGGAAATCAAATCACGAACTTAACGTGGTTTAAAGCTTGTGGTAATGGTTATCTTTTCATTTCCACGCACTTCTCTTACGTCTCCCACCAGTATCTTTCCATGACTAATCACCAATATACGATTAGGTCTTCTACACTCCCATGACTCTCTTCACCCTCCTGATTCCTTCCAACGAATCCCACTCCAGCTCCTTTGTCATATTACTTACCGATTGTGTTCTGCGGTAATTTCCAAAGACAAGTCTAGCGTCCCTTCTCTGCACCCCCTCCAACTCCTGTGTTTGATACCCAAAATGTGGGTCCCATGCTATACCACCATATTCAAGTGGTGTCAAGGTATTTACATTTAGAGGCAATACATTTGATAACAAGCTTAACTGGGCAGGGCACAGGTGGTAGGAAAAGGGTTCAAAATCCTTCACCTCTTGGAAAGAGTGATGAGAGGATGTACTAGAGAAGTAAGGGAATTGGGTTACAAAACATTAGTTAGACCACTTCTTGAATGTCTGAAGTAGAATAATTCTTTGCTGTGGATCAATATTTAATATCTGACCCGGTTACTAAGACGGAAATTATCAGTCACAGTTCAACCAACTACTGATTGCCCTATTTAATACTACAGACACAGCAATATATAAGATTGTTAAATATTTATATTGAATAACAATCAACGGATGCCACAATCTTTAGTTTCCAGTAGCGTCTTCTTAATAAACTTCCTCATGGTAATACAACTAATCCTCCGTGCGTCATTTCGTAAGTAAACGACGTATGATTTTAATAGGTCCAAACCTGACTTTTCAATTCAGCTGTAATTTTTCTGAAGTTCGCTTAAAAGTTAAAGATATAGTTTGCGACACGGTATACTGAATGTTTATACACATTTTTCAGTATGATGTGCAATTTCAGTGCATGAAGCAGCTACAGAAGTTAGCAAAATTCTTGAGGATTTTATGATTTGATCTATCTGAGTACCCGAAAAGAAATATATATCAGAAGAAACTTTTTTGGAGCACTCCACAGAGGAAATGTTGAGCTAGCGTTATTTGTAAATAAAGCTCATTCATTTTTTGGCGGTACAGTTTCCTGCAGTGTAATGCAGCAGCTCTCTTCCACATAACTGGAGAGCCATAAGTTCAATAGCACGATAAAAAGATTTTTTTCGTTTCTAACTTGCCAAGCGCCGCCGGCACTTGTTTCAGTTCGTTGCTCTTGCCTATTAAACCCGTTAGCGCATCTGTTCCAAACAGCATACAATGAACGCTAAACTCGCAAGGATCGCTACCTGACTGACAGTTCAGTGGGAATTGCTTGAGATGAGGTCAGAGGCTTAGTTAACGCGTGCTACATCCCATTCTAACTGTTTAAAACAATGATTTGGGACCATAAACCCAGAAGACTGGTATATGGAATTTCACTAGACGTAATTTAAGATTCTGGAGACCAAAAATATTGAAAAATGATTGTTTCTCTTTACACAAAGGCAGTAAATTTATAAAAAATACGTTGTTAACACGAAAATTACAAAAAAAAATATACATCTGGTGATAACATATATAAAAAATTTGCATTTGACCATTTCATCCATACAGCCGTCTACAAGCGTGTTTTTGTTTCTTCAACTGTGTACGTACTATATTATCGTTTTCAGTGGGACACAACAATTAACGAAATCCACCCAAGCCCTCAGTCGAGCTCGAATCGGAGACCCTGGCAACGTGAAACTTCACTATCAGGGCCGGCAATAACATATTCTTGTCTGATGTTTGAATCAAATACATCTAAAAACTTACTAATATCCCGGACGATATGATAACAAACGATTACCCCTAGCTCATGTTTTTTTTTAATAATAATAATTCCTCAAATTTCGGTGATTGTCTTCGGGAAAATATTTTCGACGTTAAAGACTTCAGGGAGATTAGCAGATGAAACGTTTATCCTGAACATTTGACGAAGCGTTCATTTAAATGTGATATATGAAACATTGGACTACGCAAACTCTTTTTTGCAGAATGACACTCCTTTATGCACAGATTCAGCTAATTTCTTCTGAACATGTGCATGGTATAGTAATTGAAGAATTTTAATTATGATCTTAATATGACTTGTCATTAACACATATCTCAGTGAACATTAGATACTATAATGCACGCTTATGTCTCTGGAATCAGAAGAATCATTTATCTATAATATAATTGTTTAAAAAACATAAAAACCGCCTTCAAAAAAGGGCACCAAAAATTTTAAAATAACTTTATACCTTTCTTAGAAGAAAGTAAATCTAAATGGACAATATTTTACATTACTGTTATTGAAATTTTTACATTAATTAGTTATTTTTGGAGTCGGTGCCAGCTGTCAGATCGCGCAGATCGAATTACTGAACTTTATTTGGTGTTCGAGGCGAACCGAGAGTAGGAACAAAAATTCCAAATATTTTACAGCATGTCGTGAGGAAGATAGTTTTATTGCGGGAGACCGCTTAGTGAAACAAATTAACGGTATGTTATCTGTGGCTCGGCCCCGTTGGTCATCCAGGAATATCTCTGGCGCTATAGTGTTAGTTGGTAGGCTGCATCATGCAGCAAACACTTTAGAATTAGTATAATATCGGTGCATCATCTATATGTTTCAGTTTTGTTGAAAAATGTGTCTAGAATTAATTGTAGGTAAGTAGTAACATGATTTTTTTTATGTATTATTGTTTTTAATTTATTGTTTTTCTTGTTTTGGCTGGCACCGACTCCAAAAATAACTAATTAATGTAAAAATTTGAATAACAGTAATGTAAAATATTGTCCATTTAGATTTACTTTCTTCTAAGAAAGGTATAAAGTTATTTTAAAATTTTTGGTGCCCTTTTTTGAAGGCGGTTTTTATGTTTTTTAAACAATTATATTATTTTTAAATTTTTAGTGCTATTATAGTTATTTTTTATTTAAATATGCTGCAGCAGTTCTCATTTTGCGAACTTCCTGGTAGCTCAGTGGTTAAAGCGAGTGCTTTTAAAAACATCTGTCTTTACAACAACTTTCAGAATGGGGTGAATTGGATGCTGTATTAAGGAATGTCAGTTTATATTTTGGTCCAGGCTGTTTTTCGATCTAATCATAACATCTGTTAAAGCTGCTGCTTGATAATCGAAACATGTAACATCTGGACATTAATACATACCACATACTCAAGTCTGTCTCTGGAATATATCTGTTCGTTCTGGCATCACACAGAAAATATAGATATTTAATTGGTTTTCACAACGTAAAAGCTCGGGGTCCAAGTTGAAATATGACGTACATGTTGAGACATTAGGACACACACATTTTATTAATATTCTGCAATACCTTAAAAATAGCTTAATTGATTTTGACGGTACTTAAAACTGTGGATTTTGTAAAGAACTTTGGAAATTATAAAGGATGGGGGTAAAGGAGAAGAGGGATTGGGCTTTTGTATACCAAATGTAGACTGTCTTTCTGATTGATTTAAATTATACGTTTATTAAATTTCTATTGAAATCATATAAAAATTTTATGTGTGTATAAAAAAATAATTAGGGGTGTGGAGGTGAAGAGTAGTTTGTTTTCGTTAAGGAAGTGTGGACAGCAGTTTTCTCTTGTTTTAAAGTATACATGCACAAACTTCCATCGAAACCAGATAAAAACTGTAGCTTTGCGTAAATAACATTTACAAAAATTAAATGGGGTAAGGCAGTGAGCGGTTGGGTTTTGTAAACAGAATGTTTCTCTTTGTTCTTAAGTATACATTTGCAGTGTTCCATCGAAATCTGATAAAAACGGTAGGTATCTATAAATAATATTGGAACTTAGGAGGGGTGGGGGTAGAAGGGAAGAGGGATTGGGCTTCTGCAACCTAAATTAAACTCAATTGTTATGTATTTTTTGAAGTATAAGTGTGCAAATTTTCTTCAGAATCAGGTAGAAACTGTGCTTTGTGTTGATTAAAGGGGTGGAAAGGGGAAGAGAGGTTTGGCTTCTCTAAACCAAATGCAGACAGTATTTTTCTGTTTGTTTTGAAGTATACTTGTGCATACATCCTTCAAAATCAGATAGAAACGGTAGCTTTATATGATGAAGATTGATAGTAATTAAAGGGGTAGAAAGTGAAATAGGGTTTGTGTTTTTGTCAAAGTAATGTGAGTAGTATGTTCCTTTTTTATTTGCTTTAAAGTATACACATGCGAAGTTCCACCGAAATCGGATTAAAATGTGGGTTTGTACAAACATTAAGGGATGTAAAAGGGGAGCTAGGGTAGTTTTTTTTATTTTTTGGTCAGAAATCTTCTCCATAAAAAAATATATATATGTACCAACTTTCATAAGGATCGGTCAAATGGTGTCAACTCTAGCTTTTCAAAAAGAAAATTGACAAAAGTCAAGGGGCGCAAATGGAGAAAGGGGTTCAGTTTTTGCAAACCAAAAGCTGACATTATTTTTCTCTTTGTTTTACAGTAAACGTTTGCTAAGTTCTATCTAAACTGGATAAAACCTGTGGGTTTGTATAAAAATTAAACGGTTTGATGGGGAGTGCGGGTGGTTTTTTTTTTTGGTCCGAAACCTTCCTCGTGAAAAAATACATATAAGCGCCAACTTTCATTGTAATAGGTCAAATGGTGGCGACTGTAGCTTTCTATATAAAAAAAAAATTGACAAAAATTTAGGGGTTGATCGGAGGGAGAGGGGTTGAGCTTTGGCAGACCAAATGTTGACAAGATTTTTCTGTTTGTTTGAAAGTATACGTTGGCAAAGTTCAATTAAAATCAGATATGAAATATAGGTTTTTATAAAATTAAGGGGTGTAGAGGGGGAGATGGGGTGTCTTTCTTTTATTTTTTGGTCAGAAACCTTCTCCACGAAATATTACATGTATATGACAACTTTAATGGAGATCAGTTAAATGATGTCGACTGTAGTTTTGTATATAGAACGTTGGCAAAAATTAAGGGGTGGGTAGGGTAAGAGGGGTTCAGTTTTTTCAAACCTAATGTTGACAGCATTTTTCTCTTTATTTTTGACTATATATGTCCAAAGTTCCATTGCAATCGTATAAAAAATGGGGTTTTGTATAAAAATTAAGGGGTTTAAAGGGAAAGGAGGGTGTTTTTTTATTTTTTGGGGTCAGAAACCTTTTCCATGAAAAATTACATGTATATGCCAACTTTAATGGAGAACAGTTAAATGGTGTCGATTTTAGCTTTGTATAAAGAACATTGGCAAAAATTAATGGGTGGATAGGGGGAGAGGGGTTCGGTTTTTTCAAACCAAAAGTGGACAGTATTTTTCTGTTTATTTTTTACTATATATTTCCAAAGTTCCATCAAAATCGGATAAAAAGTGTGGGTTTGTATAAAAGTTAAGTGGTGTAAAGGGGTAGAAGGGGTGGTTTCTCAATGAAATTCATATGGGACCACTTTGGAGGTATACTCTATCCACTATAAAAATTTCATTTAAATCGGTTCAAAATTGGCGAATATATCGCTGAACATACATCCAAAAAAAAAAAAAAAAAAAAAATTCAGACGAATTGAGACCCTCCTCCTTTTTTGAAGTCGGTTAAAAACTGATTCGGGAGACTGCCATAGTTGGTCCGCAAGCCGTCATAACGAATCACGTTAAATATTGCTTCTTATTCATAGTGCAGCACATTCCAGAAATAAAAACAAAATACTATAGTGGAATGCCCGAAACCCTGATTTCACGTTTGAATGACAAATTACTATCAACTCTGCAGCTAAACTGCAAATAAAGTATCTCTATTATGAAAGAATAGGTAAATGATAGTTGAATCTTGGGGCTTGACATTCGAGGTGAAGGGATTTCCATCCTCCGGTCGATCATCTAGATTTCAATTTCCAATGGTTTTCCGAAATCATTTCAGGCGAATGCCGGTATGGTTCCTTAAATATGCCATGGGTAAAATCCTTTGTAATCCCCAGCTTGGCTCTGATAACCTTAACGTCGATGAGTCGTAAAGGCTTAGGTAAAAAATAGTTTAGAAGCATTTCATCAAGACTTTCATTATTTTCGGGACTCCAAACACAATGAAGCGTCCACGTTTGGTAAACATTGATTTTGGCAACACTCTTCAGTATATCTATTAATAGTGTTTTACAAACCTTACTGAGATAATTAATGGTGGAAGTAGTACAGACAGGGGAAGACCTAACGATTCATTCTCCAGCTCCCAAATACGTCACGCGAGTCCCGTGAGAGTCAGGACGTAATGAAGTTATCTTCAACGTCACCAAGTAGACCATGAAACACTCATCGTGGTGGAGAAAGTCATTACACTCAATCTGCCCTCCGGTAGTCACTCTTCAACCAAGAAAAGCAAACAAACAGACATCCGAGGCCCGACTCAGGCGCGAGACAAACCGAAATAAAAGAGACGGTGAAGGGGAGTTCTTGTGCCAGACGGGGTTGACGTACCGCAAGTAGCCTAAAACAAATAATAGCTGATTACCGGGCAAGTGGGTACGAGTACTTCTTATCAGGCCGCTTAACTTTCTCAGAGTAATGGGTGGTCACGGGACGTTTATCTCTGAGGAATGCCGGGTGTCACCTCATGGACATGGGACCACTTACAAAGCCGCATACAAAACTTTTACGATCCTTGTCCCGTTTATGAGCCATAAAACTAGAATTAAGAAAAGATTACAAAAATAACTACTGTTCGGATCTTGAGACAAAATCTGATTTATATCATCTCTTCCTTTTATTCAGATTTTTAAGAATCACGAAGAATTCTTAATATATAAATTTAAAAACTGCAAAAAGTGTAAAACATTATGCATAACTAAAAAAACTAATCCGTTTGCTAAAGAGTACAAAATAAACAGCTCCGTTGTTGACATTGTTGATTCTGTGAAGTATTTGGGCTTAATAGTACAAAGCAACATGACTCTGGTTTCCCTTCAGCTCGAATCGAAAGCAACATGAAATGATTAAAACACTTAACTTCCTTTGTGGTTAAAGCCAATTCTAGATTAAGATTCATAGGTCGTATTTCGAAGAACTGCAACCCTAATTCAAAGGAAATCTGTACTAATATTATAAATGCGAAAGTAACTCTGTCTCTCTGACCGAGCGTGGGGGTGTAACGGTTAGCGTTCTGGCTTCGCATTCGGGAGGGCTATGGTTCGAATCCCCGTCCGGGCATCCAGATTTGGGTTTTCCATGGTTTCCCAAATCACTGCAGGCAAATGCCGGGATGCTTCCTTCAAAAGGCCATGGCCGAATTCCTTCCCATTCCTTGCCCCCCATTCTTTCCCGTCTCTAAAGACCTCGCTGTTAAGAGACGTTAAGCAGTTAATAATAATTTAAAAAAATCTGTCTCTCTGACTGTCTGTTGTTACGTTTCCAGGTTTAAACGGCTAATCCGATCGTGATGAAATTTGACAAGGAGATGCTATTTGCCATTAGGAACGAAATAGGATGCTTTTTTTATTTGTATAAATAATAAATATTGTCATGGAATTTTGAAAAATCAGTGAACGGTGGTAGACAGACGCATAGGACGTGTAAGTCTTTTATTTTATTATTATTATTTTTTTAAAACTGCTTTACGTCTCTCAACAGCGAGGTCTTTAGAGACGGGAAAGGATGGAGGCAAGGAATGAGAAGGAATTCGGCCATGGCCTTTTTAAGGAAGCATCCCGGCATTTGCCTGGAGTGATTTGGGAAACCATGGAAAACCCAAATCTGGAAGCCCGGACGGGGACTCGAACCGCCGTCCTCCCTAATGCGAGGCCAGAACGCTTTCCGTTACACCACCACGCTCGGTGTGTAAGTCTCTGTAGTACCTTCCGGTAAAGCTGTCTGATAGCTCAGTCGTTAATGGGCTTGCCTTTTCATATCCAAACCGAGCGAGGTGGTGTAACGGTTAGCGTTCTGGCCTCGCAATCTGGAGGACGGCGGTTCGACTCCCTGTCCGGGTATCCGGATTTGGGTTTTCCATGGTTTCTCCAAATCACTCCAGTTGAATGCCGGGATGCTTCCTTGAAAATGGCATGGCCGAATTCCTTACCATTCCTTGCCCCCCATCCTTTCCCGTGTCTAAAGACCTCGCTGTTAAGAGACGTTAGGCAGTTAAAAAAAAAAAAAAAAAAATGCATATCCAATTCTGGCAGGGAAATTCTAAGTCAACGCGTACGAAGTCACGAGTAACAGCTAGTAGCTTATAAAACTATTGGTGTCCACATTTGGATTACTGTGATGCACTTTGTGATTCTTATCGCAAGGGATTGATTTGATGCGTACGAGAAAGTGCAGAGGCAGCTCGATTTGTGACTGCTTGCTAAAGCCCTCACAAATATGATACGTAAATTGGGCTGGGTTTGTCTGAACTTGTTGGCGAATATACGAAATTCTTCTTTCACTAACGAGTGCGATGAATTACTTCGTCCACCAATATATTTATGACACAATGATAGGATAGATACGATTAGGGAGATAAGATTCCGTACTGATGCTCATATGTATTCTTTCTTTCCTGGGGGTATTCGCGATTGGAATTCCTGGACCCTTTGCCAACCACAATATTTATGAATTGCAGAGTAGAGATTAAGATGTTAGTTTCTTATTTACATTCCTTTCTCTGATGTTGTGAAAAGAGTTAAATGCATTAAATTCCTTAACTTCGTATTTCATAGTCGAAGTTATTAGGCGTTCGCAGCATTTTAAGTAATTCACCTGGATCGTCGTTTTTTATGGTGACTTTAAAACACTGCGAACATCGATAAGGTTTGTTCGATTTTATTAAAATTTCCCACATCTGAATTTTGATATAAGTGGGTACAAACTATTCATCTGAGCCATGTGGCATTCATGCAGAAAGAAACTGAATCGGTGCAGGCCGGGGATTCATGGAAAATGCAATTATGTGTTAAAACGTGAAACTCTGTTATCTTATCTCAATCCATCAAACAATATTTCGTTAAAATAAACAGAGCATTTACACTTCGTAAGTTTTGTTTATAACAGCGAACAGAATGTTCTTATTAACCTTATGAACCTTGCTAGCTATCGCAACTGTTTTCCATAACGTAAATTTATTTTTAACTAAAATCTACCGTCTAAATGAAACAATCTTGTCTCAAGTGATTTGCACCAGTAACGTAATATGTTCCTTAAATGTATTACTTAATTATCTGAGACTTGTGACCGATGTTATAAAAGTAATATGATACTACGATTTGTAGCCTTTCAAAACCCGTTCATTCGTTCATTTATTTTGGGATATTCATCGTAATTCCACAAATGTCGCATTGCAGTCTTGGTTGTTGAAGTTTTTGATAGATGAAATTATATACCTGCAGCAATCGAATTACTCATCTTAGCACTAAAGGTTTAGTCTTGTATACAACGCTGAAAACGGTAATTTTCTCAATTTTTTGTATTAAGTAATATGAACAACCTGAAGTTTGATTCAGACAGTTATTATTTACTGAAAAGTATAAAGAGATTATTTCCTTTGACCAAATTGACGTAGGCTGCGACGAAGATAGCACCGAGGAAAACCATTTGTCAACTGTCACAAAAAGAATCTCATCGGTGAATGATTTAAAGAAAACAAAATTTCTTAATCCTTTTAGCAGAGGTAACAAATGTTATTAAAAGAAAAAAAAATTATCTACAACGGAGAAAATGGTTCATACTCCAGTTGACGATACAAATATTTCACGCTCGAGCGTGGTGAGTGAGCGGTAAAGCTCTGGTTTCGGTTTCGGGAGGACACAGGTTCGAATCCCCGTCCTACTAGCCAAATTTCTGTTTTCCATGGTTTCCCGAAATCACTCCAGGCGAAAACTGGGTTAGCTCCTTCGAAAGACAATGACCGAATTCCATACAGTTCCTTGATCTCACTCCTTTCCCGCCTCTAATCACGTCGACGTCAAGCAAAAAAATACATAAGTTTTCGATTATTTTTTGGTTTCTCAAAGTTGAAGATTAAACTCCAAAATATTTATTCCAATGCCATTTGACGGCGGATAAGAGACGAAAATTTTTGTCACTCTATCTCTCTCGTTAGGTCCTGTGCAGCATGATAATAATATTAATAATAAAAAAATTAAGTAATCCCGATCACAGTTTTTGAATGTATATTCGTTTACAATTTCTCCCGAAATTCACGGCGGAGGTATGGAAGTTTTTTTTAGGTATTCTATACTAATCAAGGTCAAGTAACATCTGCCTAATGAATAACAGTAAAACCACAGCATACCTATGGTCCATCGTCTGTAGCAGTCCATTGTACTCCCTCTTTCAAACATGTTCCGTGATAATTTTTGTTCGTTCCTTTTTTTCAGCACTGTTGACAGTCCACAGCATCGGAATTTTTAAAAAAAATCGTTTTCGTTTTTATATTGGTGTATTTCGCTTCTTCCTATTCTAAGCTTCAGCATGCAAATTGTAGTAGGTATTCTCAACTTACATAAATTTGCAATCGGATTAAGTGTAATTCGAGGCATTTTAATTATTCAGGTAATCTAATTTCCGTTGTCTGCGTTGTGTAAACTAGAATGAAGATGTATATTCCATCTGCTAACAGCAAACATTAATCAAAAGATTAACACGAGACCTGTAACGTTTCATTTAATGTTATGTAAGTTACATACTTATTTAAATACACCAGTAAAAGAACTTCAACAAATATGGACATACAAAAATGTGCTTACGAAGATGAAGTTAATGAGCTATCCAAAAAAAAAATATGATTAGCCTAATCGATTACAAAAATGCTTAGATGTTTGCTGTAATAAATTACATGTTCATATCTTAGATTGTTTTGTTTCAGGAGCTGATCAGAGTTAGTAACGTGAAGCCAAAGTTGTTATTCAGATGTTCCATTTGGAGCTAAGTCCATAATGAAACAACTATTGCTTATGGCGAATCCATTATGACATTCATTCCAGGCATTAAAAGGAATTTAAAACTGGACACATATCTGTCAAAGGTGAGCCTCGTCCATATGGGAAACTGTAGATCACAGATTATTTTCATATGGTAAGAACAGGCTCTTTTCTCGTAATTCATGCGAATCAACATTCAAAGTTGGTCGTAAGTTCGATAGTGTGGAAAATTTACACATTAAAATTTGCACATGTCAAAACTGTCAGTTTAACGAAAACCTTGATTGTTGACTCCATGTAAACTTCCGCAGAGGATGTTTATTCTGTTGGAGCAGAATGAATAAATTTTCTTTGTGCATCTCATTGCTATGGACGACCGCTAAGTCTACCCGAATACCAAGAAAATTAGTGACGAGTGAAAATGCGAATACGACTTTAGCCTTCCAAAAAACGAAAATGTGCTTTAAACTACAGAGAAGGCTCCACTTTTTAGGGACCTTCGTGATGTAATCCCAACCGCTTACCTTTCAAAGAGTCAGCTCATCTCCGAAGCTTTCTACCGCATCTTTTTTGCGGAATTTAAGAGATGAGGTGAAAGGAAATTGCCGGTGTACGATCAGCAATGTCATCAGACTCTTATTCGACAATGCATCACGTTATTCCCCCCAAGCATCCATTGTGGAAGCAGACTGTGAAATTTTGCCCCATTTCTCCTAATCCGCTTGGTCTCAACCTCCCCCCCCTCCCCCACCCTACTGAGTCATCGAAGCTATGATTGAAGTGCAGCAAGGGTTCTGTAATGCTTGATTGCAGAAGATCAACAAACGCTTTTTGGCTCTGTAGCGAATCTACAAGGAGAAATCATAAGTTCAATTTACTGTTGTTTACATTACATCTCATTCACCGAGCGGGGTGGTGTAACGGTTAGCGTTCTCGCCTCGCATTCGGGAGGACGGCGGTTCGAATCCCCGTCCGGGCATCCAGATTTGGGTTTTCCATGGTTTCCCCAAATCACTCCAGGCAAATGCCGGGATGCTTCCTTCGAAAGGCCATGGCCGAATTCCTTCCCATTCCTTGCCCCCATCCTTGACCCCCATCCTTTCCCGTCTCTAAAAGACCTCGATGTTTTGAGCTGAAATATTGAATTAAACGCCAATTCAACGTTTCCGATTGTATTTAAATGTATTTTATATAGCATTTCCTAGTTTTGGTCATATTTCGATAATATTTATGGTCATATCTTGAGGAAAAATCTGGTAGATTTTTTAATAGTACCGGGAATTCAAGAGATATAGATGAGCAGGAATTTAGATTTTTATTCACAGAAATGTACTTCTGCTATACCGGTAACGGAGAAAAAACTAATTTTCACTGTTGTCGGAATTCACCAGTCAAGAATTAAAGTTATACATTATTGTTTTTATCTAAAAGTAATGTTCCGCCCGCCTTTTAATCTCGACAATGCAGCAGAAGCATACCTGTGTCAGTCCTCGTCAATCAATATCTTAATGAAATATCCTCAGTCATCGTTAAATCTGCAGTGGATCAGTGAGTAAACCTACCGCCTTGCCTAAAACAAATTTTCAGAAAATGCGAAGTTACGTAAGGAAATTTACAGAGTTTTAGTACAGATGAAAGAGTTCTATTCTGTAAATTATCTGAAATTAAAGTGACTTCAACAAAACGATTTAAATTGATTCTTGGCTGTCCGGACAGCCAAGAATCAACTGACTGGCCGCGGAAGCCTACGATTACAAAACTATTTAAAATTTAATTTCTGAATGGTGCAGCGAGTACACGGAAGCAAAGTATTTTGTCCATGAAGGCGATACTACTAGATAAAATAAATAATGTATAATTGAGCATGGTTTGATGTATAATTGAGCATGTTTTGATGTATAGTAAATTTAAATGTTTGGTCATATTTTGGGTCATATTTACCCATTTTTAAGGTCATATTTGTCTGCATGTTTCTCTATTATTATTTTTTTTGTCATAAAGATCCGAACCCTACTTATGACTTACTCAGATACTATAAAACCCAAAACCATATCGGACACACAATATGACCATTTTAAGAAAAGTATCTATTTGCAAAAAAAAAAATTCCTAAGGCAACTGATTTCAGATTATTTATTTTCAGAAAAATGTAGTGGGTTGTATACAGTGTTGAGAATGACCTTATATGTGGCTCAAATGTAGAGAGTTATTGCTTTTCAGCTTCTCCGTTTGTGAAATTCTACGCAAACGTATTCTTATAAATGGTTTTATTACAACCGTTATAATGATAATACTACACCAAGGGAGCGTCCATAAACCACGTAGCTTCATTTTGGCCTCCTGTGAACCCCCCCCCCCCCCCCACGTAGCCCTACATTGCTTTTGCTTCTACCCCCCCCCCCCTACGTAGCACGTAGCTTTTTTACCTTTTGATTCCAGAAGACATTTTGCACTGTTTTCTCCTGTCAGACTATTGTAAATTACATATGGAGATAATTAACTGAGGGAAATAAATATTCCCATGCTGTTGTGTATTCTGTTCCTTATTTTAACTGTGAAAAATGTTATAGAAGGAAAGCTACGTGGCCTGGCTCGGAAACCCCACCTCTCTCAACGTAGCTCAGCATAGCCTTCCAACCCCCCCCCCTCCCCCCCGGACTAAGCCACGTAGTTGTGCACGCTCCCGAAAGAGCAGTTTTTCCGCACAGGTGACAACTTTCAAGTGGCTGCGGAATGCGGATACTACAACATGGCTGTTGGTTCATTTAACCAGGAATTCCAATTTAGTGAAGGGACCTGTTTGCTCAGGTCATTGCGACACCATGATGTGACACGAAGCTCGACTCCCTGGGTTGTATGGGAGCATCCATAAATTACGTGAGGTGAAATAGGGGAGGGGGGGGGTCCGGTGAAATCTCACCAGATCTCACCAAGGGGGAGGGGGGGTCTACGGAAATCTCACGTGAGATTTTGCGAAAAATTTGGGGACAGTAGAGCAAAACAAAAAGGTCTACAATTTGCGGCAAAGTCGATTTTAAGAGGGTATTTCGTCAAAAAAAGGTCTACAAAAGTTTCCAGGGCGATATTTCCAGGGGGGGTTCTCACGAAGCAGATCTCACCAGAGGGGGTGGGGGGGGTGTCCGGCCAGATCTCACGAAATCTCACCAGAGGGGAGGGGGGGTCCAGAAATCCGGAAAAACACCTCACGTAATTTGTGGATGCCCCCTAAGAAATATTGATCGTCGGGGATTGGCCTGAAGGGTAGGAATGATAGTGGAGTGCAATTCCTTATCACCAGATGGTGTGCCGAAGTCATGGGCTAATACATAAGCATCTCCGCATTGTGTTCTGAGAGAGGGCAAGGTGCTTCGGCTGTCAAATGAGGACATAAATATCGGCGTCCCATATAGGGAACGTCCATTTACTACGTGACTCGGTCTAGGGGGGGGGGGGTGAGGGGTTAGGTGGAAAGCGCTACGCTGGTCTACGTGGGGGGAGGGATTCCGAGCCAGGCAACTTAGCTTTCCATTCATATTATTTGTCACAGTTAAAATGAGATACACAACAGCAAGTGAATATTTATTTCCGTCATTTAATTATCTCTTTATGTAATTTACGATAGTCTGAAAAGAGGAAACAGTACAATATGTCTTCTATAATCAATAGAGAAAAAAGCTATGTGCTACGTGGGAGGAGAGGGGGTAGAGACAAAGCCACGTCGGGCTACGTGGGTAGGTGGGGAGGTTCATAGGAGCCCAAAATGGAGCCACGTAGTTTATGGACGTATCCTTTCGAAAGAGGACGCTTGAACTGACAGGTTCGGGGATTCACCGTCTCCCTTCTGTCATCTTCATATACACATAACTATGGTTCGGATCTTTACAACTAGAAAAACAGAGAAATATGACCTTAAAAATGGGTAAATATGAACTAAAAATGACAAAATGTGACCAAACATTTAAATTTATTATACATCAAAACATGCTCAATTATACATAATTTATTTTATCTGGTAGTGTCTCTTTCAAGTAGACAGTATAATTTGCTTCCGTGCACTCGCTGCACCATTGAGAATTTAAAGTTTAAATCGTTTTGTTTAATTTAAGGTAATTTACAGAATAGAACTCTTACATCTGTACTAAAACTCTAATATCTAAATTTCCTTACTTCACTTCGAACTTGCAGAAAATTTTATTTTCGGCATGGCCGTAGGTATACTCACTGATCCAACGCAAATTTAACGATAATTGAGTATTTTATTGAGATATTGATTGACGAGGATCGACACAGGAATGCTTTTGCTGCATTGTAAATATTTTCGGGCAGGACATTACGTTTAAATAATGACAGTAACGTATGAATTTAATTCTTGACTGGTGAATTCTGACCATAGTGAAAATTAGTTTTATTTTTCTCCGAAACCTGTGTAGCAGAAGTACAGTTCTGTGAATAATTATCTTAATTTCTTCTCATCTATATCTAGAGAACTCCCATTACTATTTAAAAAAAAACAACATATTTTTCCTCAAAATATGACCATATTACCATAAATATTATCCAAATATGAGCAACACTAGTAAAATGGTATGAATATGCATTTATATGCTATATAAAATACGATTAAATATAATCAGAAACGTTGAATCGGTGTTTAATTCAGCATTTCAGCTCAAAAAGAATACATGAAAAATATATTACTTGTCCTAAAGATCCGAACCTTAAACATAACACACGTACAAATACTCATCACAGTCATATACACACAGATGACACTTTGGCTGTTCAACCTTCTCACCGGGCCAAGTATCCCTCTTTCGCTACGTGACGATATCGTTGTATTTGTGATATACATATTTGTAGATAATGTATTGTATGTATTAATGTAATCCATATTGGTTCGACCTGCCAAGAAATCTGTGTAATCTATGTGGTGTTAAATTTTAAGATGGTAACACGTTAAATTTCTGTGTTGGTGCGCTCCGTGTGATAGAAGTATAATGTTGGCTCGGGCAGGAGAAACATTAACCTGTACCACAGAATAATTCTTTTAACGGTCCAGTAATTTGACGTTTTGTATGGATATTAGAAACTGTAGAACCACAGCATTCGTTAATTTTCTCATGTGCTACGGGACTAAATTGAGTCAGTGAAACTATATTTCATTTTCGTCCACGTTGAAAACCCAGTACAGTCTGTTCGTACTAGTGACTTGCTCTTCTTTTTAATAAGCGTGTGAGCTTGTAACAATCGCCTGTAGCAGAGCTCACAATTGGCGAACGTGATGAAGAAGACTACGCACCTAACTGCTTGCAGGTAGGATCCAACCAAACTTCGGGTTGAGAACACATATGAGAAACTGAACCTTCATTTTAACCAGAAATTTGAACCGTGAAGATTTCTGGAGTACTTTCTATGGCAGAGGTGTAGGATGGCATATTCCTTTAAAATTTTAGTTAAGACTGAAATCAGCACAAGGAACCTTTCTGATACCTAGTCAGAAACCTTATTGCTTAATTAGTAATCAATGATCTCTGTCACCCTCATTAGTGCAATAAGTAATGTTCTGCATCTATCGATTTCGTCCTTGGTTTAAATCTTTCACTACACATGCTGATTAGGGCACTGAAAAATACTGACATCAGTATAGTAGCGACTGCAAATATTGCTTTGTTTTAAGCAGATTGTCTCTCTAGGCTACTATGGTGTACGTGTGTGGTATTTCTGGAAACAGAAGCCACTATCGCCGAGAATAAAACAAAAAGCTCCGACATTTGTTTGCGTTACGGCTTAATATACGCTCTTGCATCCAACCTTTGCTCCTCAGTAAACGTGTTTTTGTTCTTATCGTGTGCATAAAGCTACAGCAGTAAAGATTTAATCAACAAATATTGGCGAAGAAGCCTTACGTTGCTACCAGCGTTAACAACAGTAATTCCACGAACTTTTGGTGAGCTCTGAAGAAAACTGGGCTACCGAAAAAATAAAAAAAGTAGATAACACAAAGAAACCGTTCCCCACTTTTTTTATATAAATTTTTAGCTCCAAATCACAATTTAGTATTTGTTATTTAGCAGTAAACGGATTAATTTATTACCGTTTGATATTTTACCTTGCAATGAACCAGACTAATTACTAATAAAATAACAGTAACAAGAAGCTACCATTTAATACTATTCTTAAAACGATCTGTCATTGATTCTTAAAGCATAATAGATCCTGCCCGTTGTATAGTTACAGAGCAAGTACATGATGGATTTGTCAACACGATGTATATGAACAGCTAGTACAGAACTGTCTTCAATATTCTAGGCATCTATATTAACACACAGGCAATGAAGGTATTAGAAGTGTGAAAGAAGTTAGTTTAAAAGTTGATCGTAACGTGATGGCTGGCCCAGTTAGAAAGCTGTTCGCACTTATTCACACGTTGGACACCGGCTTGAAATGGTAATAATGTTTCTTCAGCACATGATTCGTCTATAAGACTTCCAGAAACAGGTTCATCCATGCCACATTTATGAGGCAATAAGGCGCACGGTACATTATATAACTACCATTAATTTACATATATCTCTAGTAGCTTAATTGTATTAATGTAGTATGATTTTTAGTAAAAATCAGAACTGATTAGCTGCCAAACCTATTAATACCAATGCAAAAACATAATTTTTTAGTTCAGATCTTATGTCGATACTACGATCAGATGCCAAATTGGAACGACGTTAAATCATCAAAAACTTTTGCATTTGTGGTGTTTAGCTTCCTTTCATAATTACTATATAATGAATAGTTGCATACTGAACATAATTAGCCATATATTAACAAAACATTCTGCCATCTTATGTGTTTCCACAAAATATTCACATCTTCCTCTATAAAACATCAACAGTCTCTTCTTTATTAATACTTGAATAACTATAATAACGTACCAATTAATTTAATAAAAAGTATTATGTGACTTTTTTTTAAAACTGTGCAAGCAAGTAAATCTGTTAAACGAGCTACTTTGATGGTAATTATCAAAAACTATGAGAAATAAATTAAAATTATGATTCTGGTTCAGTTACTTTAACAATTCATGAAAAAAGCATAAGGTCACAAGGCCCGTGAACAGCTTTTAGTCAAAGCAGCATACGAAATGTAAGGTAAGAGAACAACATTAAATACTTTAACCGACAACAGTAAATACACGACACTTTTGCCGAACGTGGACATGTTGAAATACTGTACAAAAAAAGGAGTCGATTAAAATACAGGGCACAACGTACAGACCATACTGATTAGTGTGTGTTGGCGGTTTTTTACCAATTATTAAGGCAAATCGTTCCATCTATGAACAACACGTTACACAAATATGAGATATTTTCCGAGTTCCTATCCCTTCCACCCCTAAAAAAGAGCCCAGGAAGTTAAGTTTCATATGTTGTGACATAATCTGACTAAAATCACAAAGAAGATTTGTTCATGTGTTCATGATACCAGTTGCATATCGATATGTAATAGACTGGTGAGTAGTGTGATTTGAGATTTTAATGTCATCGCCATTAATATGCTTCTTTTAATGTAGAAACACACGCCAGAATTATTTGTTAATATGTTACTGTAAACTTAATTTTTTTACTTGCCGAGGAGGCATTCTAGGTTATAATCACCGATGTAATTACCTTTTCAAGAACTAATATTAATTTGTTGCTGGAAATTAAATCTTTTTTTCTGTCCATACGCCTCGTCGACGTCGAGTTCATTAGAGGCGTGAAAGACCTGGGGGCAAAGAATGGGAAGGAATTCAGCCTCAGCCTTTATGAAGGAACAATCTTCCCATTCGTCTGGAGTGATTTAGGGAAACCACTGAAAACCCAAATCAGGATGGCCGGGCACTGGGGATTCGAGGCCAGCGTCCTGTCGAATGCGAGGCCATCACCCTCAGTATCACGTGGTGCTGGATAGTGTAGCAATCGATTAAAAATATATATATAAGTGAAAGATATTTATCGAGTAAGGCGTTTTTTTTGTATCTGTAAGTGTTCAGCGTATTTTTAAATAGATGTTTAATTAATTCCTTTATGTACAAACATTTGCACATACCTGAAATCAATGAACTTTGCTTAACTCGAAACCGAGTCCCGATGAGAAAGACTCTAATTTTACTAGGCCCTGTGTTCAACTTTATCACAGTTGCACAATTACGTAATCAGATCGACATCGACTAATGAATTCACATCCATTGTCTGAATGTATCCGTCAAGGTTCTGTTCACAGGATAAGTCCCAGCAGCAGCATTGTGTTGCAGAAACATTGACTTTTTTGTACCGTTATACTATATCAAACGATCACAAGGCTGCTGCAATTATCATGAGAAATCACTACCCCATTGATTGGTCTGGTAGGTCGTCGTTCGGGAGTTTCCTGGTTCGAACCCTCACACTGCAGAAATATATATTTAGTACTTGTTTTAAGTTTACTTCACGTCGAACGTCGAGGTGATTAGAGGCAGGAAACGTCTCGGGGCAAGGAACGTGAAGGAATCCGGCCATGGCCTTTTTAAAAAAGCATCCAGGCATTAGTCTAGAGTGATTTTGCGAAACCATGGAAAACTCAAATTTGGTTTTCCGAATGGGGCACTACACGCTCGGTTGCAGGAATTTTCACACGCCTCTAACGTGATGTTCATCTCCGGCAAAGCAGGCTGCGTATATGAGTAATTATGTTACTACATGATGGTATGACTCTACGTTAGGTTCCCGGTGCTCTTTATTTGTCCTATTATAGCGTTAGGTTAACCGGATATTTTTTAAATTTTTTTTATGTTTTTGCTGTCTTCAGTTTCTCGACTTGTTTGATGCAGTCCTCCATCTCTTCTATCTTGCGCTAACCCCTTCATCTCAACATACCCCTTACAACCCACATCTTCAATTATCTGACCGAGTGTGATGGGTGAGCGGCTAACGTTCATTCGGGAGGACGCCGGCTAGAATCCCCGTCCGGGCATCCAGATTTGGGTTTTCCATGGTTTCCCCAAATCACTCCAGGCGAATTCCCGGATGCTTACTTCAAAAAGGCCATGGCCGAATTCCTTCCCGTTCCTTGTTCCCAGTCCCATCCCACCTCTAACGACGTCGACGTCCACGAGGCGTAAAGCCATAAGTAAAAAAAAAATTATTTATCTCCTTCATATATTTTAATCTTTGACTATCTCTACAGTTCTTTCCTTCTCAGTTCCCACCACTTACAAATTAAACAATCTCGCATGTCTTAAAATGTAACCGACCATTCTGTATCTTCTTTCTGTAAGGCTCTTCCACAAACTTCTTTTTGCCGGCCTCGGTAGCGTAGGGGTTAGAGTGCTAGCTCCACGTGCCGAAGGGCGCAGGTTCGAGTCTGGCCGAGGGTATGGGTGTTTAAATGTTGTGTGTGTGTGTTAATTTAAAAAAAAGCTACTTTTCTCACTCATCATTTCGAAAACAAGTTCATTTCGTACTTTACCTATACACTTAATTTTCAGCATCATTTTATAGCACCACATTTCAAATGCTTCAATTTTCCTTTTTTCCTGGTATTCTTTAAGTCCACGCTTCGTTATCATAAAGTGGTTTGCTTCACGCCAGAATGTGTAGATTTCCGTTCTGGTCTCTGGTAGTATACTGCATATCGCTAATGAGATCTGGTTTCATAATGATCTGGAATTAGTATCGTCTTATGGCTGACGTAGGGCTTCAATGAACGAGCCGATCTTCACTTTCCGTTGTCGAGCGGAGGGGTCTGGCCTTCTACAAGCATTGTATTCCCGAGGCCACTGCTGTCAGTAGTGGAGACGGCGCAACTGTTTCTTGCTGTGACTATCAAACCGGCATTTAAAGTCACCACGCGATTCGTTTTTACCGTTCAGAGTCCGTTTACAGTATTAGCTCGTTACAATACAGGCTTCAATCGTCACATTTTAGGCTCCTGTCTCATATGCTAGCTTTTAGAAATGTCTATATCCTTCCATCTGATACTCGATCGCCTAACAGTTCTTCTTCTCGATGATCTGCAATTGTGATCTCCATTTTCATTAATCTTAACGCCGGAATCGCTTCTCTTGTACCGCAGTTCTTCCTAAACCCAAACTGATCTTCACCTACTAACCCTTCTACTATACTTTCCATTCTGTATATTATTCTTGTCAGTAATTTCGAAGCATGTGATGTTAGACTTACAGAGCGAAAATTATCACATCTTGTGCTTTCACTATTTTGTATAATTACACGCGTTCCTAATGATGTTCAGACTTTTGAAAGATAAAAAAGTTTTCACACCTTTAATGTACTGTAGTATATTAATTGGCCTAGCGTAAATCTGTTTTTCGACAAAATTTTCATTTTAAGTATATCCGTTACAAAAAACTGAGATCGTAAAAATGCTATTTTCATTCACGAAAAGCATCTTAACAGAGCATGTAACAAGGGAGAAAGGTGTAAGAAATCTCAATAAATAAACTTTTTTCACCACATGTCGAGATACCTTCAGAAATGTGAGCGCTTGAACAAAGTTTTTATTTAAGTGATTATACAGCTATTACCAATTTTTTCGAAAAGATAATGAGTTTTAAATCTGTAAGTAAGACAGTAATGTTTCGGTGGTTCCCTTAAATACTGTCGTGCACTGTAGATGGGACAAAAATAAGTGTAAAATGTATAACGTGCGTGGAGTTTAAAAGGAACCGTTTCCAAATATTATTACCATGAGTCAGCTAGTTCTACGTAAACACTGGAATAATGAAACTAGCCAGCAAAAACGATACCAAATCGCTTCTCTCCGCACAGTCTATCATTTCATTTAGTACACGTGAATCTGTCCACTTCTTTGCAGTCCGAAAACTCTCACAACTGTACGTTATAAATACACTAATAGGCTCTTAGCAGGATGACCTAAAGCCAACCAGTTGCTCATCTTTGGAGTCTGACTTTTATCAATATGTAACGTGAACGTCACACCTTTCAGGTCTAGCTAAATTATAGTCTATTAAATTCATTTTAACAGACAGATTGCCAAAAAACGGGAGCATATTTCACCTTGTTTTGTTTTATTCGGTTATTTATTTTACAGTACTTTTATTAAACTTCTAATCATATTACCCATTATTTATGTTCTAAAATAACATTGCTGAATTGTTTAGCATCTGGTTATTCCCATTGTAAATGCTCTAGAATAATTTCTGTATTGTTTGGGTCAGTTAGAAATGATGAAATAACCAGTACAATAACAAGAAGTATGAAGAAATTATGAAGAACGTATTGGAACATAACCTCAATATGTAAATCAATCTGTATTAACCTACTGTGCTTTATTTATGTTATTAATTTGCAACCAATTAGTAATAAGTCCATCAACGAAACGTGTTTAATAAAAGCAGAAGTCTGTCTTATTTAGGTTTTCTTTTTTACTTATGGCTTTAAGCCTCGTTGACGTCGAGGTCATTAGAGGATGGATGGGACTGGGGACAAAGAATGGGAAAGAATTTGGACATGGAATTTTGAAGGAAGCATTCCGGAATTCGCCTGGAGTGATTTGGGGAAACCATGGAAAACCCAAATCTGGATGCCCGGACGGAGATTCGAACCCGCGTCCTCCCGAATTTGAGTTTTATTTAGTGTTCCGTTATTTGAACAGTAGCAACCACGAGCAAATTACAGGAATGCTAGAAGCAATAAGTTCTTTTAAGAGGGTAGCAGCTATAGTTAGCATCTGGAATTAAAAAAACGCCGACACATGATCGGCTGAGTATCAGGACAATGACGATGTAAACACAACTAATTAACAGGAAACCATTCATCTTATTCCCTTTTACAAGCATAGAGCTGTGATGTAGTTAATCCGTATTTCTATTTCAGAATAAACGTATCACTTTTTATCCACAAGTAAACGATCCTTTCATTTCATTGCGAGAATGAAAAATATATCTGATAGTAAAGAGTCAAAGGTGAAAATTTGAGACCAGTGAACATCAAAATCAGTAACCACACTAACGCTACAATTATTGCATTCTGGCTCTGCACAGTGATAAGAAAATTTAATTGACACTGGTGTCATAGTGTCAACGATATTAATTTTAGTACTAGTGTGTTTTAAGTAGTGAAAAATTGCCGAGATTTGATGAGACTTAGGGATGCACAGCCACATTATATGCCATGTAAATCAAAAAGATCTGGAATCACTGGTACTGGCTGATAAAAAGTGTTACAAGCTAGGAAACAATGTCTTGTGTTGCCTGTGTTCATTAGTTATTTTTGAGGGACTAAAAATGATTCATGATTTTAGATTTTCTGAAAGCTTCCGATACTGCACCACATAAAGGCCTCCTGAAAAAGATTCAAGCGTACAGAATATCGCAACAGACTTGTAAAAAGATTCACGACTTCTTACTTGGACGGTCGTTGTACGTTAATCCAGGTGTTAAATCGGCAGTTTCTCAATGAAGTGTAACTCTGATACGTCTATTCCTGATTTTCTTAAACGATTTTTGATACAATGCTTACAGCTATTCAAGGTTGATCATATTGTAATTATTTATGAGGAACTTAACACTTCTGCGACTATTCAAAGACTCTATTCAATCTTGACGTAATTTTAAAATGGAGCGCTATATGGCAGCTTAAATCAAACAGTGTAAGGTGAAAATTTAATGATGATAACGAACAAAAATTAACCGCATGAGTACAAACTAAACTCTGCAAAGGTTGATTCCTTTGAGTTCTCTGATGTAACTGTTCAATGCAACACCCAAGTGTATTGTAGGAAAACTTAGTTTTAGACTGAGAATTTTAAGAATCCTAATTTATCTTCAACGTAAAATAGTATGTAAGCTTCTTACATCGTAATCTAAAGTACTTTTTTGCTGCATGGGATCCGTATAGCAAGGGATTAGTTACAATACTGTACCACGTGACCGCAGATGCATCTATATATATAAAGATGAATGTTTGTTTGTTCTTCATACAAATCCACAGTTTTTCATCCGATCTCAATGAAACTTTGCACACTTATCCTTTGAAACATGAAGAAAAATACTGTCTGCATTTGGTTCGATAATTTCCCGTCATATTGTCATGTAATTTTGAAAAATTACTGAAACAAACAAATACCGACGTTTAGGATGTGGAAAAGACTCTGTAGTTTAATTAACTATTGTGGGCTGGTGGTCCATTGGTTAACGCGCTTACTGACTAATGTGTATAAAGCCGGATCAAATCCCAATGGAGGCAAACATTCTTAAATATATATATATATATATATATATATATATTGATCGTATGAGCCATGCCTGGACGGTCAGTTTTACATATTCCACAATAAACTGTAAATCCCAAAATTTTTGGGCTGAAATGCTTGGAAAATTGTACGCGGTCTAACAATTCTGTAAGTGTACAATTTTTTTTCTCTCGAAGTCAGTGTGTGTGTTATCTGCTCTAATCTATCTTTATATATAAAGATGAATGTATGTTTGTTTGTTTGTTTGTTGGTTTGTTGGTTTGTTTGTTCTTCATACAAATCCACAGTTTTTATCCGTTCTCGATGAAACTTTGCACACTTATCCTTTGAAACAAGGAGAAAAATACTGTCTACATTTGGTTGAAAAATTATCTGTATAAATAACACATTTGTCTCATAACTTCGAAATATGGCGGTAAACAGACACTTTGGATGTGGACGACTCCGTACCGAGTTTCCGCGTAGTGGCCTGGAAGCTAAGTGGCTAAAGCGCTGGCTTACGAACGTCGTCGTCTGCGGTTCGAATCTCCGTCGGGGATAAGATTTATAAAAATTGTTTTTCATCGTAAGAGTCAGGCCTGGGCCATAGGTTATTCGGATTGAATGTTAAACCATAGATATTAGAAAGTTAGGGGTGCAATGCGAGGCAAATCGTAGGTATTCTTGCAATGTTGTAGGTGTATACTCTTTTACGTTATAATGATCCCTCAGGTTTTGTTCGCAGTCAGTGTGTAAGTGTGAACCACAGTAATATTATTATAATTAGGGATGTAAGTCTCTGTCTTTTTGATACGTTATGACTCCCAATTGGCTATATCGTTGTGATGGAATTTTATAAGGAAATCTGTATGAAGGGCACAGGATATTGTTTGCAGTGTGATTAACAGTTGTAGTCACGAAATTTTGATACCTTATCGAATGGTGACAGAAATATGTTGGCAATTGATTCTCATAACTTGGAAATACGGCGATAGACAGACACGTTGGATATGCACGTCTTCAGACCGTGTTTCCGTGTAGTGAGCTGGAAGCTCAGTGGCTAAAGAGCTGGCTTACGAACGTCGTGGTCTGTGGTTGAAATCTCCGTCGGGGATCAGATTTTTAGAAATTGTTTTTCATCGTAAGAGTCACGCCTGGGTCGTAGGTTATTCGGATTGAATGTTAAACTGTAGATATTAGAAAGTTAGGGGCGCAATGCGAGGCAAATCGTAGGTAGTCTTGCAATGCTGTAGGTGTACACTTTTTTACGTTATAATGATCCCTCAGGTGTTGTTCACAGTCAGTGTGTGAGTGTGAACCACAGTAATATTATTATAAATACGGAAGTAAGTCTCTGTCTTTTTGTTACGTTTTGACGACTAAATGGCTATATCGTTGTGATGTAATTTTATAAGGAAATGTGTATGAAGGGCACAGGATATTTTTTCCAGTATGATTAACAGTTGTAGTCACGAAATTTTGAGATCTTATCGAATAGTGACAGAAATATATTGGATATTAATTCTCTTCAAGAGGCAGGTTCGACGGTAGAATGATATAGCGATAGCTTTCCTGTCATATTATGCCGACTCGATATTGTTTGGGACTAATCCTTCGTTACCTAACAACTTACTATATTTAATTCTGGCAAAAAAATTCTTAATCCACGCGTACGAAGTCGCGGGTACGAGGCTAGTATATATATAAAGATGAATGTATGTTTGTTTGTTTTTCATACAAATTCACAGTTATCATCCGATCTCGATGAAACTTTGCACACTTATCTTTTGAAACAAGGAGAAAAATACTATCTACATTTGGTTGAAAAATTATCTGTATAAATAATACATGTTGTGTTATAATTACGAAAAAATACTGAACGGTGATAGACAGTCGCGGTGGATCTCTCTACTTCCTGCCCATACAGCGGTCAGGTAGCTCAGTGGTTAAAGCTTACTGCCGTTTGGATCGCGGTCTCCGGTTCAAATATCCGTGGCGGCAAATGTTTTTAAACATTATTTTTGATCGTTAGAGTCACGCCTGGATCGTCGGTTATTCGGATTGAATGTTAAACTGTAGATATCACAAATTTAGGGGTGCAATGAGAGGCAAATCGTAGGTAGTCTTGCAATGCTGTAGGCACAATTTTTACGTTACATTGATCCTTCAGGAGTGATTCGCAGTCAGTGTGTGTGTGATCTGCAGTAATAATACTATAAATGCGGAAGTAAGTCTGTATTTTTGTTACGTTTTGACGACTAAATGCCTATACCGATATCGACGGAATTTGACAAGAAAATCTGTAGGGAGGGTACAGAACAGTTTTTTTTTTTTTTCGGTATGATTAACAGTTGTAGTCACGAAATTTTGAGAACTTATCGAATTGTGACAGAGAGACGGATGTGTGTGTTAGTTAATAAGGTTACATCGGTTGCACATTATGTTAATGTATAATTTGTTAATAAATTTCGTTTATAGAAAAAACGTATTATTTAGTATAGATGCAGATTTTCTCTGTCCTAATATTTGTGTCTGCATAAATGTTTCTGGCACCAGTTTATCTTGCCTTCTTTTCTGACATGCCTTGCGGGCGTAAACTGGCATAAGTTGTAGTTCAGCTCTATCAGAGCACGAGCTGCTAAAGTTATTAAAACCCAGGAATTGGATGCTCATGCTGAAGAAAGAAGAAAAGATCAAGCTGAAATTAAGCTGCCATTACTTAACACCCCCCACCCCCATATCCCCTCACCTTCGTTTGTTTTTAAATATGTTGAAAATTGATTCTATTCAAGAGACAGGTTCGACGGTAGAATGATATAGTGATAGCTTTCCTGTTATATTATGCCGACTCGGTGTTGTTTGGCACCAATCCTTCATTAACAATATCTTTCTATATTCAATTCTGTCAAAGAAATTCTTAATCCACGCGTACGAAGTCGCGGGAATCAGATAGTTTAGTAATAAATAAATTATTAATAATAGTTATGAAAAATAAACGGTAAGAGGACATGCGTGTAAAGAGGCAGCAGACAGGCAAAAGGCACCGATGCTACCATCCGCTTAGGAGCGTGTTAACAGCTCGGACAATAGGATGAGAGCTAGCAGTCTCCGGAGATTATAACACTTCAGTGATACTGTGAAAGGATCGCGGAAATTTTGCCTGCTAACGAAACTCTTAAAGTAGGAAACAGTTCGTGTGTGCACGAAAATCTCTTAATGGAATTTAAAAGAGTTTGACTCGGAGGATCTGTTGCTAAATTATCTGACTCGGGAACTGTTGACATGGAGGAAGATAGCAACTTTTAAACATATGAATGTTAGAAAGTTAGCGTCGTTTTCACACGTGTGTAGGAGCCAATTGATATGGGGTACGTTGAAGAGAATGGCAGAAAACGAATAACAAATAGAAATTCAGCAAAAATAATTGTTATTAATTATTTAAAAATCTAACAGAATCACAAAAAAGATTGTTTATCATTAAAATTATCCTTCAAACAATTTATTAATCTATTCGTTAATTGAACAAATTAACAAAAGAATTGACACACATATTTGAAGGAAACTGAATAGGTATTCACACAAGACAAACAGCAGATCATTGTACAAAAATGGATTTAGCTCAGTGGAAAGAATAAGCCGAACATAAAAATTTTTATAGTGTGATTTGTATCACCTGGGCGAGATCTGATGACTATAATATTTAAATATTTAGTTACTTTCTCAGTCTATCAACGAGTGAGGAGGACTCCCAAGTTACAATGTTTGTGAAAACACGTATGAAGAAGTTGGGGAAGGGCACGTCAGAGTTTTCTTGGGAAGAAACCGAAACGACGGAAATGGACTTGATATATGACTTTTGACCTGATACTTGAGACTTTGCTTTGATTAAGAATTACGCTACCATCTTGACTTGCAATACATCAGACTTGTTGCTGCACGAACATATCAGCAACGTAAAAGCGAACTTAGGTTGTACCACATTGAGTTGTCTCTTGGTGGTATTAGTGATATGCCAGTATGTTTGCTGTTTATAAATAGCAAGACGTAAGCAATACGGTTCCATAATGTGACGAAACATTATTGTCTGATAATGTGCATATGGTTCATGATGCTCCTACCTAATGAAAATATGGATATGTTACTCTCGACTACTTAACAGTGGCATTTAGGAATCCTCCTTTCTCGATGGTAGGCTGAAAAAGTAATAACATATCTTAACATTATAGTCATACGATATCGTCCAGGTGATACAAATCACACCATAAGAATTTTTATGTTCTGCTTATTCGTTTTCACTGAGCTAATGCCATTTTTGTACAATGATTTTCTATTTATCTTGCATGTATACCTCTCCAATGTCGTTTCAAATATGTGTGAGAACTATTTGGTAATTTGTTCAATTAACGAAAATATTAATCATTTTTTGTAAATTTCCATGTTAAATAAACCTTTTGTGAATTTGATAAATTCGTTTCGTCGATAATTGATGTAGAGGTAATATCATCCTAGCCATCCTTTGTAGATATTAATTACATTGATTTATATACGAAATATGAATTATTTTCCATGGCACCAAGCATTAAAAGTAAATGATATCAACAAGACAGAAAAATCAAAATTATTATTCATAAATTAATATTCTGATCTGTATCAGCGAACTGGTGGTTAAAGCATCTGTCTGGAGATTGTCAGGTCCCCGGTTCGAATCCTTGTCTCGGCGCTGATTTTCATCGGCGCTTAAACCGACCTTCGCCTATGGCACAGCTTGATGTGTAATGCGAAGTACACCAGAACGCTTCCGTGGTTCGAATTCCGCGTTAAACTGTAGGTCCCTTCTGGGGTTAACAACCCAAGTTACAACATTGATGTTTGCACATCCACAACAAATTCAATGCCAAATAAGGGATTACCGGGCTCGAAGTTGGCCCCAACGAACATACATACATTATATTTTGTATCATTACAGAACCGACAAAGTACAGGAAAGAACTGCACATTTCGTCGGCGTTTGCACATTCCTACCGAAGTGCTATAGGGTTTATTACAGAGAATGGGCTTGAGTTGTCTGGCAGAAAGTCAATTCATTTCCCGTATGACTAGCAGGCGATCAGTTTCTTCAAATCAGGAATACAGTGAAATAGATCTTTCACAAACGTATTTAGGTCGCAATAAGGTGCCCGTACTGATTCCTGTATAGAGCCTTCTTTCTTCCCTCGAGCATTAGCATGCACCTACTGCCACCCACAATTCTGCGATATGTAGAACTTGGATATAAATTTAATTTCGACTTACGAATATACCTTAACTCTTTAAAAAAATTTGCAAGAAACCAAGGAAACGTGCTGTATAGATCATATCTCACATTTAACGGAAGATGATAACATTGCTATCGGATGGTTTGTGATCCTTTTTTTTTAATTTTTTTTTTTTACTTACGGCTTTACGCCTGGTCGACGGCTAAGGTCATTAGAGGCGACATGAGACTGGGGGACAAGGAAAGGGAAGGAATTCGGCCATGGCCTTTTTGAAGGAAGCGTCCCGGCATTCGCCTGGAGTGATCTGGGGAAATCATGGAAAACCCAAATCTGGATGCCAGGATTCGAACCCGCGTTCTCCCGAATGCGAGGCCAAAACGTTATCCGTTCACGCACCACGCTAGGTGTTTGTGATCCATTGCAACTTAAATTAAATTATATTAGTAAGCAATTAACAGTTAATTATCGGACAGAATGTAACATTTCTGCTTGAAACTTACTAACAATTAATTTTTCCAGTGTTCTGTAGAACTACTTGTTGTCGAAAGCTTCCGAATAAAAAAATCTGAAAGAGAAATCGAATATACGATAAAGGAAGTTATAAGATAGAAGTCCCTGGGAGGAAGCGCGAATGGAGACTGCTTGGGATTATGCTGGCAGAAGGAGAACGAGTTCCTTTTCGTGACACCTGCTTGTGGTTTGGTAGCGTTACCGGTTTCTCAGTGAGGAACCATGGCACAACAACATTCACGATACGACAGGTGGAAGACACGTATCGTCAGTAGCAGCGCGCGTAATCTGCAAGTCTTATCCCAGTATCCAATGTAGTTTCACGCATCTTGTTGCACTCCAGTATTTAACAGATTTTTTCGGATAAGAGATAAAGCAAACGTTTTAGCATTCCATTCTTTCCACATCGCCTTTACATATTAAACAGGTTTTGCAGTGAGTGCACTGACATGTTTTACTAACTGCTGCAACAGATTTAAATTTCGTGTCTAAAACAACTTTCTAGGAGTGTATATGCAGAGTTCACGTGCTCTTGTATAACACCATAAGTCTTATAACTTTTTCTGAACAACTACATAATTTTATAAGCTAAGATTTACCAGTTACGAGTTTACTGAAATAATTTGATATTACCTGCATAATAGAAGATTTTTTTTTTACTGCTTTACGCCTCGTTGGCGGCTAAGGTCATTAGAGGCAGGATGGGACTGGGGACAAGGAACGGGAAGGAATTCAGCCATGGCCTTTTTGAAGGAAGCATCCCGGCATTCACCTGGAGTGATTTGGGGAAACCATGGAAAACCCAAATCTGGATGCCCGGGCGGGGATTAGAACCCGCATCCTCCCGAATGCGAGGCCAGAACGTTAACCGTTCACCCACCACGCTCGCTTCCATTGCACAGCCTGCATAAATCAATAGACGTGTCTCAACGTAACACTTCTGATAAGACCAATGAAATAAGGTGTCATACTAATGCCTATATTTTTCATTTCTCGTACCACTAGGTACTGGAATGCACAGATTGGCGGTCAGTATTGGTGCAAAGTAACCAGTGTCACACACAGTTCTTTTTCTGAATTTCAGATATGGAATGTAGCAAATGAAAACATTCCGTGGAATTGTATTGTGCCAACAAAAATGATATAATTATGTAACACTGTGGAAGCGTGCAGAATATCAGTATTGTAGAGACAGCGAACTGGGTATGCGACAGTATATCATTGTTGAATAACTTTACAATTTTTCTACCAGAATGTGTGCACCGAGCTAGGTGCTTGATCGATAATGCTCTGGCCTCACATTCGGGAGAACGCGGGATCGAATCCCCATCCGGCCATCCAGATTAGAATTTTCCATGGTTTCTCCAAATCATTTCAGTTAAATGCCGGGATATTCGCCATATCTATAATGTTTTGTTTCAAAGCCAATGCAACATTGTAAATATTCACCTATGCCATCAGGCATTGCTCCTGTAAATAAATGTGTGAATATGCAATTGCCGTTTACAGTAATTTAACCTCCATTCCTATATTATTATCTGAATGTGTTGTGCCATATAACCTGTGAGGTGTTGCAGTAGGAACCTATGACGAATATTCATATCTGAACATTGGTCGATCCTTATACATCAGCTCCCAATGGAAGTTACCCTGTCAGGTCTTATCACTAAGCTTTCATGGTCACTACAAGAAGGGGTTAAAATATTTCCTACAAAGGTCATGACCGAATTTCTTCCCGTTCCATGTCCACTAGTTCCTTCTCATCTCTAACGACCTCGGATGCAGAAGCTCTATCAATCTCCCTTAGTCCTTAGGTTAAGGGATTCTTGTCAAAGTACTTGCCGTCTTGTCATTGCCTTGTTTTATTTGCTGTTTCCATATAAGTGTTTATTTTACTTTTATATTTTTCCTTACTTTTGAGCCCTTTTTTATTTATTTTTTGTATGTATATATAATTTAACAGTTTAAGTGATTTCCTCTCGCACTGTGGATATTTGTGGTTTTCTCACTAGTTTTCTTCTGTCAGCAGCTGGAGTGGTCTTCTATGTGGACCTTCGTGTATGTCGTACTGTGATATAGAGCGAATATTAAGGTGGTTTTCGCTCTCCTCAGTTTTTTGGTAAAAATGTCTTGCTATTTTTTTTTATACCTGTCCCGAAGTCTCTGGATCCCCGCTGTCTCGTGGAGGATGTCTGTCGGGAATCTCATTGGCAGGTGGAGTGCTCTCTTCAGCGCCTTGTTTTGCATTCTCTGCAGCTTCTCAATATGCGTTTTTGCGGCATTTCCCCATACAGGGGATGCATATTCCATGATCGGGCGCACCAGTTCTTGATATAATTGGAGGCCGCATCTGGGTGGTAGTGTGCTATTGTACTTCAACACTGGATACAGTTGCCCCAGTCGTTGATGAACTCTGCTCGAAGTCGACAAGGCGTAAAGCCAAAAAAAAAAAAAAAATACAGAATGCGTAATGCAAATTACATGAAATGAGAATGTTTGATGTTAGATGTATTAATGTCACATGACAGTAATTTGGCTGAAAAATATTTAGTGTGTGGCAAGTAAGTTAATATGAAGCTATTGAAGCTATAACCGAGCGTGGTGGGTGAACGGTTAACGTTCTGGCCTCGCATTCGGGAGGACGCGGGTTCGAATCCCCGTCCGAGCATCCAGATTTGGGTTTTCCATGGTTTCCCAAATCACTCCAGGTGAATGTCAGGATGCTTCCTTCAAAAAGGACATGGCCGAATTCCTCCCGTTCCTTGTCCCCAGTCCCATCCCGCCTTAGCCGTCGACGAGGCGTAAAGCAATAAGTAAAAAAAAAAAAAAAAAAAAAAAAGTTGGAACTATACGGCATTGAACGCCCGTCCTCCCGAATGCAGCAATAATTTAGTTCACACGAGTGAAGTCACAGTAAAACTCGTCTATATTTAAGACTTGCACAATCCCGACGACTCAAGTTAACAAAGTTAACATCGATAACGCCTCACTAAACGTCATCACACGCTCACCTTAAGCTTAAATGTGCCAGTCAGCATTAGCTCCAGCTATGTTGCAGCACCACAAGCATTATATTATACTCGTAAACCTCAAGCTACTAAAAGAGAAGTAGGAGAATAGTAGAGAAGTGAAACTAATAATGTTTCTGTTTTAATTTACAATGTTGAAAAGAAAACACAGCTGTAATCTGTGCCAGCAACATTACTATTTTATTGCGTTTTTATCATCACTTGTTTATTTTTATATACAGTCTATATGAAACTGATGACGAATTTGCCAAAGCAACAGTGGTTTGAAGTACAACAGTTACGTTTTTAAATGGTAGGCAATGGTGTTGCAATAACCTCCCGTTCGGCTAAGCTTCTAAGATTCTAGCCAGATAAAATATAAGCACGAAGCATAACTAAAACTGTGAACTACGTCATCCACCACGTGAGTCTTGTTATGTAAACAAAATTAGAACTCAAAAAATTATCGTACTCGGCGTATGCAGATTCCGTTAAACCCGTCTGGTGCCTGGTTTTATTGGAGATGGCCGCATCTATTTAGGTTAACAGCTCCTTCGTAGAGCCGGTCTTGCGTAATTGAAAGCAATCTTTGCCAAGTGTTTTACTGTCACACGGATCCTCACCTGGTTACGGTTTTTATTCGTCACAGGTTTCAGTTTTTAATTCACAGACCTGAAAATATAGGGTTCATTAAACTTCAACCACGATTGATGGTTGAGAAGTAACGTTGACATTCTAGAGGCTCATGTTCTGATTTCGAATGAAAATACTCAGATTTCTATTACTCATAATTTTCCGAAATAACTCCGGATGAATACTGTTATAATTAATTCTCAAAGGCCTTCGTCTCTTCCCACCTCGTCTATTGTCCCCAACCCTCTACCGGTATTTTAATGAATTGACGGTAGTATATTAACAAAAGCCAGAAGAAGTAATTTCACAGAAAAATGTTTCCTATGAATACGGATTTTCTAATCCAGTCATATGTGTTTTTTTTTTTTTTTTTCAGGAGCAAACGTTAGTAATAAGTCATAGTTCTGTATTGAGATTTGTAACTAGGTGAAATCGAAATTATTTAAGATAGGTGTACAAAGTAAATTGCTATTGCGACAAAGGTTAGACTTTCACAAATTTCTAACGATTTCGCGTTTTATTTTGAGAGAAATTTAATAAAAGTGCTAGCTGCATTCTAGAGGATCCGGTTTCGATTACCAGTACGTAAAACCAAAATTTTGTTTTCCGTGATTTTCTTAAATAACTTCAGGTGAATGCTGGGACAGTTTGTTCTCAGAGGCAACTGTCGTTTCCATATCCATAAATCTCTATTAACTTCGTCGTCAAAGATCTGTTAAATTTCCATGTTTCATTTCCCCAATAGAACAATCTATTGCGCAGCGCTTATGATTTTCATATGCGTCTTAAATTGAGGTGTACCGTGCATCTAAAAAGATTTAAATATTTCGAAAGATGTTAGTGAACCTGTTTAGTTTCAGATCTTGTGGTTCCGCGCCTTCCACCATAAACAATATCAGCAGCGTTAGTGCTTACGTGACAGTTTAACGGAGGGTGTTAAGTGCATTAATCTTCAGTACAACCATCTTAGTTCTAGCTCTGGTGCCACCCTCACTGTGGTTTTTAAGTCAATTAACAGCTGCAGGGTGATCTGAACAGGATATCTTGTTGGATTCGTAAACATGGGATGATGATTAATGCAAAGAAGAGTCAGCTTATTAGATACACAAATAAAAAACTAAAGGTTGATTACGATTATAAGGTGGAGAAACAATTTCTTGTTGAAGACTTGAAATGTAAATGTCTTGAAATTACATTTAATAACAAACTTAACACATTGGTCAGGTAGTAGGAAAAGGTTTCAAAATTCTGCACCTGTTGGAAAGAGTGATGAGGGGATGTACGAGAGAAGTAAAGGAATTGGGTTACAAAACTTTGGTGAGACCATTGCTTGAATATGGTAGTGTAGTATGGGACCCACATTTTGGGTATCAAATACAGGTGTTGGAGAAGGTGCAAAAAAGGCCTGCTAGATTTCTGGAAATTACCGCAGGATGCATTCAGTAACAGATATGATAAAAGAGCTGAAATGGGATTCATTGCAAGACAGGAGGAGGGTGAATAGGGTCATGGGAGCGTACAAGTCGTATATTGGTGATGAGGCATGGAAAGATATTGGTGTAAGAATTAAAAGTAATGAATAGAAGGGAAAAGATGGCCATGACCACAAGCTGGCACTCGATTTCAGGCTCAAGGGTGTAGGAAGATTCTCTTTTTTGGGTAACTGTGTCAGGGATTGGAATAAGTTACCAAGAGAAATGATGAATAATTTACCAAAAAGGTTGAAAAAATTTAAAGCTAAAATTTGCAGAGGGCAAATGTAGAAGGATGCAGGAAAGGGAGAAGATGGGTGTGTAGGGAAATTGCCACCGGGTCGTGCGCACCATCGCAATATATTTAACTATTAATTTCATGTTTTTGCCTCAAAAATTACATGTTGCTAAGACAGAATAATACAAAATAATATTTTTAAAAACCTTACACGTATTGCAATCAAATGCCGGCATATAATTCCCCGCCATAGGATACCTTGTTATAAATGATTGTGGTAGTGAACAGGAAGCAATAAAAAGAGACACATTTCGGAAATAGATTATGTATTTGGAATCCATACATTTTTTCTTGAATTCTCACTAGCATCCTATAACAAGTATAGTTACACCTCATTAGATATAAAATATAAGTGATTTAAGGAAATGTTTCCTACCAAAACCATTATTTTAACGTGCATTATTCAAATAAAAAAGTTAGGAACGACAGATAACATTTTTAAAATTTCCATTTGAAGACAAATAGAGTCCTCAATTATGAACGGAAAACATACACGCCCAATTACAAGATGTGTGTAGTCAGTCCTTCACCCTTTAACTCTCAACCATTGACTGCTAGCTACAACTTATGTAGTCTGCGACAAAGAGATGGTATCATATAAGAAGTGCTTCCAGCTTGGCATTTTATGGCCATAGTTAGCATGTTATCAAGTTATTTAACATGTTGAAAAAGTTCAATTTAGCAAATAGCATGATTTTTTATTATTATTTTTCCTGATAAGTCAACGATTTTCTTGGAGTGATAAAATTAGAATACTCTGTTGCAACAATTGTTATTAATTATTGTTAATTTTAAGTTGATTGTTTTATACATTTTCCAATTGTAAGGCAAACATCTCCATAAACGGATTTAATACAGATATTTTTATAACAAATTTAAATATTTCTGTTGTTATAAAACGTTAGAGACGTATTGTTGATTCTTATTTCTAAATAAAATATATACTTGTAATTAAGTTTTACTTCAGATAATTTTAGAAGTAAAATTTACAAATCACGTTATGTGTCTTACAGAAGCTAGCTAATTAATATTTTTGCTCTTTTCAGTGTATGATATACAGACATGTCTGGTTTTTGTGGTAGGGTTAAATTCTGGTAGAGTTGTTTTTCGGTTGTGTTGGTAAATGGTAAAGTTACCTTAAGGTAAGTTTTCTTTGTCAAAGATATTTGGGGATTTAGAATTATAGTAGTAAAGTTTTATTTTGTCAGGTTTACTATTTGGTTGACATACGGACTTGTGATTGGTAGAGACTAAAAGTGGTAGACATATTTATGGTAGATATTGCGTTTGGTAGAGATATTTACGGTAGAGTTTTTGTGCTGTAAGACTCGTAAATGGTGGAGATGTTACTAGGTAGAAATAAGGTTTGGCAGATTTGTTTATTGGTATAGTTATTTTTGGCAGGATTTCATTTTTATAGAAGTGTTGACTGGTAGTGATGTTCATGGTAGACCTGTCAGTGGTAGAGTTTATTTTGGGTAGAGACTTTTCTGGTTGGCATGTTAATGTGCTCTTTAACTTTTTGTCATTTTTTCCAGCATTTTCCGAAAACTGTAATATATTTTTGGCATATTCTAAACGTATATTTGGCATAAAATATTTTTGGAGTTGGCAGCACTGCGGATATGTGACAATCGCGCACAGTGACAATCGCGCACAGTGACAATCGCGCACAGAGACAATCGCGCACAGTGACAATCGCGCACAACCGGGTCGTCTCTTGCTACCTACTTTTAGTTACCAATTAGTCACCCCTACAACAGCATGCTGGATTTTGGGAATTCCAACCGCCATCCCCTCCTAACCGGACCGCATACCAATGTTCGCATTCACTGCTAACTTGAGTATCACAGTTTTAGTCATGGAAGTTACTTCAACTACACATGGAAAGCCGTGTGTGCATTACGACGGGTACAGCTATCAAGAGTTTAGAAAGAAAGAAGATGGAACGATCACCTGCGCTGTCTCAAAGAAAGATCAAAACAATGAAATGGAATTTTGAAGAGTAAGGATGCTGCCACACTGAATGTTACAGAGCAAATATGTGGACCCCCTGACGATGCACGCGTTGAAGTACATCAGAAACTTCATGCGGCAAAGAAGAGAGCTCAAGCGGAAGATAGTTCAATTCCAAAAATCTACGCTGAGGAACTAGGAGGCCTCCATAATAAAACCGAGGGTGGTGGGTGAACGGTTAACGTTCTGGCCTCGCATTCGGGAAGATGCGGGTTCGAATCCCCGTCCGGGCATCCAGATTTGGGTTTTCCATGGTTTCCCCAAATCACTCCAGGTGAATGTAGGGATGCTTCCTTCAAAAAGGCAATGGCCGAATTCCTTCCCGTTCCTTGTCCCCACTCCCATCCCGCCTCTAACAACCTTAGCCGTCGACGAGGCGTAAAGCAATAAGAAAAAAAGGAGGTCTACGGTAAATAATAATCAATTATGACGAGTCTCCCTGGCTGATTTGGATAATTTCTTTACTGTAAATAAATGTAAATAAATTGTAAATATTAATTATGACGAAGTTTCTTGGCTGATATTAAACACGCCTAAATAATTGTAACTTTACAGTTGTTTAGCCAGTCAAAAAGCCTGGGTAAAGTGTGATGGGAATCAGTTTTAAGGTCTGGCCACACTATCCCGCACCCTCAGCTCCCCAACATTTTTCTTATTGTTGGGGGTCACTCGTTTTAAGTGAGTTCAGACGACACCGCATGTCGTTCGACACTCGGTAGTCTTTAGTTTGGTTTACTTTTTGATGGTGCAGTCCGGTTTCGGACTGGTGAATATGGAGAAGCAATAGGGAGACTGCGGACATTTCTGGTACTTTACGACAAAAATTGATTTTTATGTTACTGATTGACTTACAAAGTGTCTTTCTTCTCTACAACCTCACTTTCAGGTTCATCAGATTTTATTAAAATGCACCCCGTAAACAGACAAATCTAAGATTTCATTTGTGTTTTACGATAGCAAAAATAAATTGTAGAGAAAAAGAGTACTTTTGTTTTATTGTGTTTGAATATTTATTTTCCATTTCCTGTATATTCGGTCTGGTGACTCACAGTGTTACGGCGCACGATTTTGGTACTGAAGGTTCTCGGTCTAAATCCCTGGCTCCGTTGTATGTAATTATTACAGGCCTTACAATTTACGTTCAGCTCTGTCAAAGCTTTAGTGTGATGATGACTTGTCAATGCTGCGTTCCGTAAATTATAAAGTACACGGGAGAGGGGAGAGTGTGGACCGACCTTTAAACTGTGCGCGATTGTCGCTGTGCGCGATTGTCACTGTGCGCGATTGTCACTGTGCGCTATTATCACGACACCAGCACTGCTTGTAAGTGATGCTTATTATCCTCGACGGGATTCGCACTACTACCTGACATTCGGGAGGACAGGGGTCACACCCGTCCGCCCATCCTGTGTGGGGTTGGGTTTTCCGTGGTTTTCCTCAGTCACTCAAGCCGAATGCTGGGATGGTTCCCTATAAGCGCCCGCCGACTTCCATCCCCACTCTTTCCCCTTTAGGGGGGGGGAGAAGAAAAAAGAATAAGAAGTACAGTACTTATCAAATCACTCTACCAAGGCTTCACACTGCTGTGAGAGGGTGAGATTAAAAGTGAAGAGGGTACGTTAACAATACAGAAAACGTTTTTCTGGTAATCCCAATACACTTAACTTACAACATGTTAGTTTCTACGTTTAAGTTTTTCAGTACCAGTCATGGTTAAACTTTATTAATCAATCATCTTCTCACTACAAGAATGGATTGCAAGAACTGAGCTTTAAGCAACTATGATAAATACTTTCTAAGTCAGTTTTAATTATGTTTACCTTCATATGAACGCCTTACACGGAGGCGGTTAGCATGGATGATGTTTATCCGTCCATGCTACCGTCTGGAAAGATGAAATCTCGCTGCCTTCCCCAGCATGATAGTCTTCGTAAGAGTTATCGTAAGCGTGGATAGTAATAATAATAATAATAATAATTGATAAAATTGCGATGGAGCGCCCGCTCCGGTGGCAATCTCCCTACACCCCCCTCTCTTTCCCCTTCTAACCTACTTTTGCCCTCTACTAATTTTTACTTTAAATGCTTTCAGTGTTTCCGGTGAGTTATTAATCACTTCTCTTGGCAATTTATTCCAGTCCCTCAATCCCTTTCCTATGAAAGAAAATTTTCCCACACCCTTATGCCCGAAATCAAGTGCCTTACCCTTCCAAGCACCTCTCTTAATTTTCCCACAAATATCTTTCCATGCTTCATCACCAGTATAGGCTTTGTACACTCCCATGACTCTCTTCACCCTCCTTCTATCCTCCAATGAATTCCACTCCAGCTCTTTTATCATATTAGTTACCGATTGTGTTCTGCGGTAATTTCCAGATACAAACCTGGCAGCCCTCCTCTGCACCCCCTCAACTCCTGTATTTGATACCCAAAATGTGACTGTGTTAGTGCCCGCGTTCATTGTAGAGTATTAGTTCTGTTGTGGATAATGCTTTAAAGAAGGAAGAGGGTGAATCACGGCGCCAGCCTACTCTTCAGAAAGAGACCGAAAGAGACACCAGTCAGGCTTAACGTCCCCATCCGCGAACGAATAACCATCAACAGTGTCATATGCCCTCACTCTATACACACTGTGGAACGATCTAGGATTTAACCGAAGACTTTGGTGCACAATCTGGTGATTAGGAATTTTGCACCGTCACTTCTCCTACCCTGCCTGCGAAGTCCTGATGAAAATATTTTCCACCACCAAGAATCGAACTAGCTCGGCGCCAGAGCCAACTGAGCGAACGTAACGACCATTAATTATTTACGCAACTACGTGGCTCGGTAAAAAAGGAGGGGGAAGTGCTTTGCTGGAAAGCTACGCTGGTCTTCGTGTGGGGAAGGGGAGGGGGGTGGTTTTGAGCCAGGCCACGTAGATTTTCATTCATATTGTTTGTCACAGTTAAAATTAGGTACAGAACACACAACAGTATGTGAATATTCGTTTCCTTCATTTAATTATCTCCGTATATAATTTACGATAGGGGGCCATCCACATATTACGTCACACGAATTTCATGATTTTTGGACCCCTCCCTCCCCCATGTCACAGGTTGTCACATTTGTGGTACCCCCTCCCCCCCTTGGTGTGACGTCACATATTTTGCAATTTTAAATTTATAAATTAAAACAGCACTTCCAAAATGATTTTTTTTATTTCTAGTTAAAAAAATCATATCAACAATAAATCAAACATTTAAGAAAATATTTAAAAAACAGAAAAATCGAATTAATGATACAAAATTGAGTCGTCATGTGTCCATGGATTTTGAACCCATTCCTTGATACCGTTTATATTGGCATAATAGTAACTTCATTCTTGATTTCGATAGTGTTGGGAACATTCGATGTGTCAACATCATCTTCATCTTTTGCCACGAGCCAAAAAGTGATACAATTATGCATGTGATGTCACAAAGTTTTATGACACGTCCCCCCCCCCCTTTTCAAGGTGTGAAGTAATTTATAGGATGGCCCCTAGTCTATCAAGAGAAAACAGTGCGAAATGTCTTCTGGAATCAATAGGCAATAAGGCTACGTGCAACGCGGGGGCGGTGGGGGGGGGGGGGGTAGAGGCAAAAGTCACAGCCGGGCTACGTAGGGGGAGGGTAAGGGGGGTAAGGGGTTTCATAGCAGGTCAAAATGGAGGTATGTAGTTTATGGACTAAGGAATTTTCGCAGCCATATGTAAATCAACTACGAATAACAGTTATCCTAGAGCAGTGGATTGAAATGGAACGTATTTGTTAGAGGCACAAATAAGTTAATTATTCTTTTCTCGTGTTTAATTTTACTATAATCAGCCGTATCGAATGGTGTATATATGACAGCTACTTTGCTTCCTGGCTAATATTTCTTATTTCTCTTCTTTGTTTGATATCCGTTGCCAGTGTCCGGGCGCTATACGGACCAGGTGCAGCTTCTTGTCAAGGACCAATGTGTAGCCCTGACTTAACAAGTGCCCGCATCTAGCGCATTAGTTAGAAACGTACTTTATGTTCTCAACACGTGCTGTAAGTCTATACGGGTCCAAGTGTAGCGTCTTTACTTCACGGTTATAATACGAAAGCGGAAACATCTTATTTAGCACCCTACGTACTTCTCATTAACTATTACTCCTAAACGGAAAACGAAGTATTCGTATACTGATGGTATATTCACTAGCGAAAATTCAAGTGTTTAATATTTAAGGTTTAAACTCGATAGATACTGCAAGAGAAGTAAAGCTAGCTATACAATGTTGTGGAAATGCATGAGCACAATTAAAAAGCTGTCTTCTGCATCGTCTCTTACTTCATAGCGACTTAAGAAACGAACTTATACGCAAAACGGCCTTCATAAACGTAATATTTATGTTGTTTATAGCTAATACTGTTTATTCGTTTCATTTAAAGCAGTTAAATTACAATGCTGTCTACCAACCTCAGAAGGCAGCAAAGAAGTTGGGAGAAATTAGTAGTCAATAAATTCATCAGCATTTCAATATTATTGGTCAAGGTATATTCGCTTCTAGCGTATTAAGGGAAATACTTTCACACTACAAAGTGTTTGATATTAGATCTTCCAAAGATTGTTATTATTGAAAGATACTTGCAACTCGTGAAACAAAGTACACCGTAAGTTCGCGAACAATTTCAATATAATTCTTTCCACTCATTTTCTATTAGTTGGAATTAGTGCCTCCTGAGTCTGTAATATGCTGCACGAGAACCAATTTTGGAATGCTCCTTTGAAAAATTTCTCCTCCAACTCTGAATTTTGTTTAATCGACTCAACAAAAGGCAAGCTATTTCTTCGGTAATAGGGGAGTCCATTAATTACGTGAGGTTAAATAGGGGGGGGAGGGGGGAAGGTCAACGGATATCTCACGTGAGCTTTTGAAAATCTTAAAGGAGGGGGTATAAGGTCTAGAAACGACGCGGAAACCGACCTTAGTGGGGGGGGGGGGGGTTAATAACTGCCCCGGAAGCAGGAGAGCTAAAAAAAATTCTCAAAAAAATTACGGGATCGATTAGCAGGGGGAGGGGGGGGGAAATCCCGTCAAAATCTCACGTCATCTTAGGAGGGGTGAGACCAGATCTCACCAAATCTCACCAGAGGGGAGGGAGGTCAGGAATTCTAGAAAAATGCCTCATGTAACTAATGGCTGCCCCAATATGACATTTCGGGAGTGGATTATGTTAGTAATGCTGCGTAGAAGGTTAAGTCTCTCGTAATCTGTTTATTGGGCGTTCCTCAGTGAATGGTAATAATACATTTTCTCATTCTAATTTTTATAAATACTTTCGAAGGACAAAGTTAACAGTTGTTAAAGACTGTCCACTGATGATACCATTATCTACGAAGAACTAAAACTTCACAGTCACAGTACAAACATTAAAAGAGATCTTGACGCTAATTCAGTATGGTGTTAAAAATGACAAATTACGTTTAAAAATGGAGGGCAATACAGATGTCAAAAACAAGTCATATACATTTGATTAGAGACAAGAGAAAGGTTCAGATCAGAAAGTCAAGAATTTATACAGATGCCAGTATGTGTCATTATTTTGCGTAATCTGGAGTCTCGCACATTTAAAAACCACATCATGGCAGACCAAGAAAGTTAACAGAAGAAATTCAGAGCTCTATATCGTCTTCTTGAACATAAGCCATTATTTCATTACTTGCGTTAAGGAATCCACGATATTTCCACTACACACTCGTTTCGGACAGCCGCTCGCATGGCACCACAATCGGAGTCAAGTATTCCTCCGTACTCCGACGTATCTTCAATTTTACGACGATCTTTGCATATTCAATTGGTGGTCTATCATGCCGCTCGTGTCTAGTCGAATTCTGGCTGTTTCTTGAAAATGCAAGGAAGGTCTCCCAATTGAGTAGGTCAGTATCTTGGCAGCTACACTGAAGATAGCTGTCATTAGTTCTTTTGCAGTGGAAATAGCTGTTTCTGCATTTCTGCCGATATCTTCTGGTATTCCGAAGAAAGTCGCTCTTTCGTCATACATCGGGAGGGGGGCGGTATGTGGCTCAAAACATGATACCAATAGTACCGTCAGTAAATCGCAAACAAAGGAAAGAGTGTAGTCCTGATGCAAAACACTCTCTGCCAACCACATTTTCATGAAATGCAGAGTGATGATCGAGATGTAAATATAAACCAGAAGATGCAACGATAATTCTTAAGGAGTCAGATTATTTGTGACGATATCAAGTTATGGCTACTTCCTATGCTACCTGACTATGGCTGGGAGCGCTATCAATCATGTTGTCAGACGAGAAGGATAGTACTTGTGATGAGTCATTAACGGTGCTGCCAGTGAAGGCTGCGGAGAACCTTGGATGGAGCAGCGGATCCGCATCTCCAAAGGTTGCGAAACGCTGGAGAGTGCCCGGATGAACGCTACTGAACGGCAACCAGGTCAAGGCTGGAATCACTTCGTTTGCATGGTTATTCGATCACCAGCGCTGCTTTCTGAGGAGCTTACCTGCTGTCTGTCTATTGGAACAAAAACACATTTAAACTGCATTACTCAGGTTCTCTTCTAGGTACGTACAATTATTACAATTTAACAGCTTCTTCCTACTGTAATTCAGCTTCTAGTTAAAGAGGAGAAAAATTGATTCACTGGCACATTCGTATTCTGAAAAATTCATGAATGCAACTTGGTAGTTAAATAGGAACTACAATTTTTTTTTCTTTTTTTTTGCTGTCATCAGTGTCTCATCTAGTTTGATTCAATCATCAATCCTTTCCTATCTTGCGCCAACCTCTTCATCACCACATTACCTCTTACAATTATCTCCTTTACGTATTCTAATCTTTGTTTACCTCCACAGTTCTTTCATTGGACCGTTCCCTCTACCAACAAATTAAACAATCCTGCATGTCTTAAAATGTAACACACCATCCTGTCTCTTCTTTCTGTAAGACTCTTCCACAAGCTTCTTTTTTCAATCATCATTTCCAAAACACATTGATTTCGTACTTCATCTGTCCACTTAATTTTCAGCATCCTTCTGTAGCACCACATTTCAAATGCTTCAATTATCCTTCTTTCTGGTATTCCTGAAGTCGATGCTTCTCTACCATGCTGTGCTCTATACATAGAGTTTAAAAAATTTATTTCTGAGTCTTAAACCAATATTCGAAACCAAAAGTTTTCTATTTTTCATGAAAGCTCTTTTCGCTAGTGCTATTCTTCTTTTAACATCGATGGAGAAATCATAATCAAATATTATTATGAACAGATTTATAACATTTCAGAAAGTGATTGGTAAAACATTTACGAGACAATTAACGTTGTTTGGCGTCTCATCTAATACTAACGACTGCGTATGTTAGACACAAAATTATAAGAAAACTAAAGAATGAATTTATAGTTTTGGGACGATTTTATCGCTTCTGAAAAATACCTCAGAGTGCTTGGCAATGAAATTTTACAAATTAATTTGAGCTGCAGTTTTCTTACATAGTTTGAATGAATCGTTTATTGTAGCCAATGTAACGTTTATACTTCTGTTCTAAAATACGTGATGATCGGTGAAATATCAAGGAGCGCCTTACTAAAATTAATCAACACGAACAGCATAAAGGGGCCTGAATTATAATCCTGAGATGAATTGGAGAAGAATCGCGCTCTTGTTGAACGTAAGATACACTCGGAGTTACAGAAAATATATCATTTATAACTCTCGAAATAATCTAGTCATGCCGCTTTTCAACATGTCCATAATAAGCTGAAAAATTCATTTGAATTGAATTGAATAAACTTAACTTAGTCCAAATGTTGGTTTGCTCGTTCGAAATGAAGCTTACTAATCGAGTGTTTCGGATACAGGATTGCCAGTTACTTTCCTCTGAAAGTACAGAGTAGCTTGGAATCCGAACCGCGCAACATTACAAGAACAAAGCAACGCGTGCAAGGATTCCTGGGCGCACAGGGTTTTGTACCCGCGACCTTAAAGCTTGAAGCCGAGCGCCTCATACACTGAGCTACAGGCAGCTTTTTAATTATATTATCTATGAAATTAAAATATATATAAAAAATAATTCGGTACCACAGTTAGAGACTTAGGTAACCGCAATTTAAAAAAAAGTTTGACTTATAAAACTATATAAAAAACACACAACCTTCACGATAACTGGTTGTAAATTGACAGACTTGCTGTGTGAAGTAACTTTGATTCTAAATCGTTTTTAAGATTTTTTTATAGACGACAGTTACGATGGTTATTAAAAGTAGTTCAATCTTCTAGATGTGTGACTGTCTGATCTATACCGCATTCGTCCCTGAAAATAATGACAAGTAGAAACCAAGGCTCATTGAGCTCATAAAAGAAGAAATCTGTAGCAATTGTTGGAATGGTCCAAAATTATCTACTGAAAACTAAAAAAAATTACAAGTCAAACTTTTCAGATATGATTTTTAGATGATAACGAATTTCTCTTTCCTCCTTCTATGACCTAAAAATCATTAGAACACGAAAAGAACATTACGACTTGTTGCACTTATAAACAAGAATTCTCTAACTCAGTGGTTCCCAATTATTTTTTCCCGAGTACCACTACAAGAAGGAGCTCAACCGCGCGTACCCCTTACAGCTGAAATGATAAATAAATGAATTCGTTCATCCCAGTAGAGTGCTTCTCACAACCTCAGGATTACAATAATATAATTGACACAAACACAGTTTATCTTAAAATGTTTCTTTTGGCTGATAAAAGTGGATTTTTTTCAATTATTTTAGTGATCACCGTAGCCAAGAGACTACCGCGCTTACCCCCTGAAGAAACCTCACGTACCCCTGGGGGTACGCTTACCACTAATTGGGAACCACTGCTCTAACTGTTATTGGCTGCATCTAAATACGGCTTCACCCGTAGTCGACGAACATTATAGTCTACAAAGCAGTCTTCCGTTCCGAAAACAAAATGACCAACGAAAAAGGCAGAAACATTGTTATCCCCAAGTCTAGTCCGAAGCGGACAAAAAAATCAGCAAACAGATGAATAATAGGAATATAAATTAACATCAGTTTTACTTCCTCCATTTGTTTTACCGGGGATGGTGGGTGAGCGGTAACGCTTTGGCCTTGCAATCTGAGGGACGCAGGTTCGAATCCCCGTCCAGCAATCCAGATTTCGATTTTCCACGGTATTCTTGGCTCCAACCCTTCCACCTTATAATGACCTAAACATAGATCAGGTGTAAATTCATAAGTTAAAAAAAAATCCTTGAGTTTATGCAATATTTCGCTTTCGATATTTGGATGCGTTCCCGTGTCCTGGACTTTATGCAATAGTTTTGATTGGTTGAGTCATGTCGTCTGTGAACCGACATATTTCTCCATAATTCAATGAAACTGCAGTGGGTGTTTATGATTTTGAGTGTACGTAGGAATTAAATCTCGGTGTTTTTTATGTTTCTGGAACACATTGTTTATTCCAATATTATTGCAAATATGCTCCCTGTAGTGTAAAAACAAATGTATTAGAGTTGCGGCTTGGGCGCTCAGTGAGTCCCACACTAGTGTGTGTTTTGTTCCTGACAGAAGTTTTTCGTCGCTCCTGTCAAAATTCGTTGGAGATTATCGAATATGATGCATGAAATAAACACATGGTAACGCAGGCTCGAAAATCCAAAAGGACCAGATTTTAACATCTTCATGATATAAAACATGTGGAGAGGACAGGCAAAAAGTAAAGGCAGTAAAAATTGCGAAGCGAAAAAATAAAAAGGTAAAGGCGTTATAAAGACGTTTAATACAAAGAAAAGTACTCAAAGGCTTTCCGAAGTAAATCAAGTAAAACAGACCGAATGCATCGTACGTGAAGAAATTTGTGAAGAAGACTGAATTCAGTGTTATGAAGGAAAGACATGCCCCATGAAGATTGTGTTTATATAAATTCTTAAGATATCCATTATTAATGTGATTTTTGTGAGGTCGAAAAATGATGAGGCCACCATTTATTACTGTGTCCGGGACTATCCGAGCAATTTTGTGTTCCCCAAAAATTAAGGCGAAAGTGTTTTCAGTTTAACTCATTGAAAAAATGTTACGATTATTAATTTCTAATTAATATAATTGCAGAAGTTCCCAGTTTAATTTTAAGATTAAAATATAGCTGAAAATGATTTTATTTTACTTTTGTTTGTAATTAATTTTAAGTGTCCGGTGCTGCACGAACTTCCCCTGTACATATTAGTTGTTAAATCCCGGGCAACCTTGATTTAAGCACAGGGAATATTCAGAAACAACATTTGTCTCATGCGGTTCACTATTGTTTGTTCCATTTTTAAAAAAATAAATCTTCTGGTTTAGTTCCTCAGTCTGGGCTGTTAAAGGAAATTCACGCCTATGAACTACCTGAACAAATTTAAAACTAGGTATCGGGCTTCCAAAACAACAAAACGTTGTTCGTAGTCATCTGCTCTCAGAAATAATACTCAGTTGCCTCAAAGAAATGCTCAAAGAAATGCCCTAGTGATATAAGTAGCAGGTTTTTAACCCGTTCCGGTTTCTTTTGAGATTATTGCCACCTTTCGTTTGGTCTAGCCAAGGTCAATTTTGGTTTACTGCCAACTTGAATCTTCAATTAGCAATTCTGTTCAAGTTTTCTCCAGTGCACCTATATCTTGCCTTTTATACTTTATATTTTCAGCACCTTTTTTATTGCCTCATTTCTTATTAGCTCAAGTTTTGTTCATCCATTGCATGTTTATGGATTTTCACTTTCCTCTTTATTATCAATGATTCAGTTTCATAGATAGCCAAAGGGACTGCTACTACCTCGCACAAATTTAACTACCTGGCTCGGTTGGTCTTGTTTCCTAATGGTTTGGTTATTTTTTTGCATAAGTTAGTTTTGTGACTTTATCGTTGGAAATTATAGTTGTTAGACCATTGCAAACATTTATGGAGGAATAAAATTCCCTAGCTCTTTACTTCTGTTACGAGGTGATCTTTATAAAGGCTTTATATGAGGACTGGCAACTGGAATTGAATCACAGGAAATAAAAATTTATTTATGTTACATAAACGAATATCCAGCAGCATTTGATTACACGAATTGAGGACACTGCTCATAACGTGGTGGGATCGACGAAGCACTTGAGTCCCTCTTCTCGTCCTGAGAACTTGAAAGCTGTGTATCATAAATTAAATGGACAGATTACAAGCTACTGGTAATCTATGGTGCTGTGTTTGACATTTACCACACGGGACATTAGGTAGAGTGCAGACGAGAATGAAATTATAAGTGGAATGAAGTCAGATTTGGGCATTAAAAATCTTGAATCTAAGGTGTCATAATCAACAAACGTTTCTTGATAACTTAGTATTAAAAATTTTCCGTGATGACTTAATTAACTAGCTTATGCCAACCGTTATAATGTGCCGCAACAATAGAACGCATAGAGTTAAATAAATTACTGCTGTCTTGACTTTCCTTATATCCGCTATGGATTCGTTCAGGTAAAATTATGGAGGCAAGGTAAGTATGACGTTACACATTATGATCGTACATCTTCGTCAAGAAAATATGAGTAAATTTAAAATAATATTCCTCTATAAGAATTACTAAATCTCAAATACATTCTACAAAAAATCTCTTGTAACGTTATAAACCATCGGTTACAGTACAATTAAGATTGAATACCATTAATAGCAACAGTGGTAGCAACTCTTTTCTATCTTACCTGCAGGGGTTTGAAAATTTTTTTGTTAGCGTAATTAAAATAATGACGATCACAGTTCGAAATTTTATATTTATGTACTAAGTCAAGAAGTCTCAACTGTGTTAGATTTTGAAATTTCAGATAGCAATTAAATTCCTTTTTTTTTTTTTTTTTTTTTTTGCACTATATGTAGAACATTCTCCTCGTAACTTCGTTGTAATCATAACAATGTGTGCAAACTCTAAAAAGAATACCTAACAAATATGGATAAGTTTCCTAACGATCGGCTGAACTGAAATCAAAGAATCTAATGAAGTTACTGATAAGGGACTACGAGAATTATACAGATATTAGTGAGTTATCGTTTTAACGAATCCATCTCAACTTTGCCACTGAATCAATTTTAAATTTTAAAAGTCTAATTAACCATTGCCATTTTCATAAACCAGCATCTAATTGAAATGCGTGTGCTAAATACACTATTCTTGTTATATAGATGAAGTTATATTTCAGTGAGAGGACATAGATTTGTTAGCCGGTACTTCCATCCAGATTTCAATTTTCCAAGGTTTCTCGAAATCATTTTAGGCGAATGCCGGGATGGCTCCTTCAAAAGGCCATGGTCAAATTCATTCGCGTTCCTTGCCCATATCGTCTCTGCCTATAATAACCGTGACGTCGACGTAGCCTTAAGCTCTAAAAAAACAAAAAGAGTAGTAATAATTTGTCCATAATTGGTGGAATTCAGCGACTGTGATATCAAATTTGGTTTGATATTCAAACAGCAAAGAGCCACAATTTTTTATTATTATGTTTATTTAACCATTACCGGTTTCGAGCAAACAATGCTCATCATCAGATGGTTTGCATTATTAATGTATTTAAATATGCAGATGCAGAATGCGAGTGTGTTTGTGCGTCGTTAGATATCTGAATATTTTTGAAAACGAACTCTTGTTAGTGGCGAAAGGATATGATGCATATCTGTGAATGCTCATTATTAAACAAACATGATAACATGAATATTATGAGACTCTGAATAGAACTTATGAGCACGGCACAAAAATGCAAAAGCAACTTGCCGGCGTTCTCATAATAGCAATGTTATCATCACTGGTAGTGCCGTGTGTTTATTTAATAATGAGCCTTCACAGAAATGCGTACTATCCTTTCGCCACCAACAAGAGTTCGTTTTCAAAAATATTGAGATATCTAACGACGCACAAACACGCTCGCATTTTTGCATCTGCATATTTAAATACATTAAAAATGCAAACCATCTGATGATGAGCATTATTTGCTCGAAACCGGTAATGGTTAAATAAACATTATAATAACAAATTGTGACTGGTTCCTGTTTCAATATCAACCCAAAAGAAAGTTTGAAACGAAACATTACCGGGGTAGCCACGAAATCTTCACGCGCCGTTGTAGGTAGACGTACCTTTAAGTACATTTTATGGAGAACCAAAGAGTTTAAACTACCTTCGACCAGCCACTTATTTTGAAAACGCATTTAAGACTTTTTTTATTGGAGTCCGAAAACCTTCTTAATTTCGGATAGTAATGTATCTCACTGCCCAGTAGTGAAGAAAGTGAGGTGACAATTTTCGCTCGTTGGGAGTAAAGTTTTCGGTCGCTATACGCGGTTTGGTTAACAGCGGAAATGAATTGGTCTTGGGTGAGTATTTAATAATACCGTCTCCAGTAGCGCACAGGGAGGCGGCAGTAGAGAAAGCCCTGCTTTTATCAGCTGTTCGTTATTTGCGGGAGACTTCTTCTCACAAAGATAAGGGGCTCTTAGCGTAATGGGTGCAACCTGAGCCCACAAAAAATAGGTCGCCTGCGAAACGTTGAAGAGGCATGGCATCTGCCACCGCATACCCTGCTCTGCAACTAATAAAATCCAAATTGGGCTCAGAATAACACGGCAGGTTAAACATGGGCACTATTTGCAGTTCCTGTAATAAGAACATCCAAATTATATGAAATTTTCACGGCAGTGACACACTACGCCCACCCATTATTGTTTGAAATCATTATGTAAATCAATCCTGCAAGTACTGAATATATGATGTAGTGTGCAATTAAGAAATAAATGTGCTTCGATAAAGAATAAGTGAGACGTGAGTAACTATATTTTGCCACTACTGATTGCTATGTGATAAAAAATATACTAGTCGGAAACTGTCCCATAAGTTTAGACTTTGAAGCGATAGAAATTTTGCAGAGGAACTACACATACTGACGTAAGTGTTATAGATAAATTCTTCTGTGATGACTTAAAATATTTATCGACGCTAATGTGAATTAGAAAAACGAACAAAAGAACTACAATGAATTGCTGTAACCTTTTACTATCATCATAAGTAGTCAAAACATGTCTGGGATATGGGTAGTCGGTACTGTATTCGTTCTGGTTCTCCTGCAACTATTCTATGCCTACAAACCGCATGGCAGTGTGTTCCCCAGTAGCATATTCAAGATCTCTTTGATTCCATGCCACGATGTCCAGAGGCAGCATGTGACAGCTTCACACCATATTGAATTCTCACGGTCAAAGTGCATGTACAGTTCTGTATTTCTAATCATTTGTGCATTGTCATGTATCAGTCACTACCAGTAAAAGGTTAGAAACTTTTGAAATGTGGCTGTATCGAAGAATGTTGAGAATACCATGGACAGACCACTCCACAAATGCTGAAGTGCTCCGTAAAATGAAAAAAAAGATATGGAAATATTGACCACCGTAAAAACACGGAAGCTACAGTACCTTGGCCACATCTTGGGGAATAATAGCCATCATGAAATCCTGCAGTCTGTTCTCCAGGAGAAAATACCAGGAAAGAGAAGTGCTGGCAGAAGAAGAACTTCCTGCTTCCTGGCTAAAAAATCTGAGAACATGGACCTCCAAGACAACTACGGAGCTAATCCGAGCATCAACCAGCAGAGACAAGACAGCCAAGATGGGACCAAAAGAAGAAGAAGATTGTCATGTCCCTGAATTGTAGAATAAATTCAAATGAAATTACATGTCTCCTTGGTGTTGCAATTTTCACGAACAGTAGTGCCCAATAGTTGTCTTCTTTTTGCTGTCATCAGTCTCTTGACAGATAAGATGCAAATTTCCACATTTTCTCCAATTTCTTATCTTTTAAGAAAAAAATAAGTGACCTGACGTTACAGTTAATCTCTCTATAAGAAACTTGCAGACACTCCTCCCTCCAGCTGTTCCGAATCTAATTTATTCGTTTTCTATTGGGCTAGGTACGTTTTAATATCCACTAGGTACGTTTTAGTACCCTTTTACAACAAATGAATTTGAATCCTTAAATTTTTCTTCTTTTAGCAGATATATCTTGGTGATGATTAAAACATTCAGTTCTGGATCATTACTTTCTGAATCTCAGTTCAATATTTCTTACTGAAAGTTTTCGCTTTTTGTAGAATGTTCCTTCTGATATCGTCAGTATGTTTATGACATGCTTGACATTTTTTTCATGGACTACTGTACGAATAGTTTGGCATTTCTTGCATTCCTATTGCTTTTCCACCTATTTTACTCATATTGATTTGTTCACGTTATTCACAGCTCCGAAAAATCCATGCAATCGCTCCGTTTACCAACTCTTTCGTACGGACTAAAAAGAGTTATCTATCATAGTCTTCCATTTTAATACAGAAGCTTTTCACTACCAAATTTGTGCTAGATCTTAATATATTCTGCGTCAATCTTTTTTTGGAAATTCAGTAATCTTTAAAAAATTGCTTCATGAAATGAATGGTATTTTCAATAAATTATACATTCCCGGATTTGTAAGTTCTGAAACAATAAAAGGAGTGTTCAGTATTTTACATTTATTTATCTGGAAATGCCTGACTTGTTGTCGAGATCAGGATCAAATTTGCGCATAGCGTGTGGCATCGCTCAGTGGATCAGTATTAAAATACAGTGGACATTCTAATTTAAATAATAATATGGATAAAAAATGCTTTCCATAGCATTTTTCATGCTCATCAATAATTTTTATGTTCAATCTTTCATAAAAATTAATTATTCACACTTAAAAAATATTTTAGAAAAAATGTATTTGAGAAAATCTATTTTTTTTTACTGCCTTGTACCAAGTTTCAAAGTCAAATCATGTGCAATCGTAAATATATATCCTACTTCATATTACAAAATAAAAATTTGTTGCATATACTTGCTTCTATGACTACAGAACGTGAGTGAATTTCTGTATTTTGTATATGTACATTTATGTCTATATATTGGATTTCTTCGTGAGTTTTTCCGTAGATATAAATTGAAAGTGAATTTAAGTATTAAGAATATACGATACTACTACGAATATCAAACCTTTCTTCTTATTTTCTTACTCAAATATTTATATTATTAAACTCGTATACTATAGGTAAATAAGACATCAAAATTATCTCTATAACCCCTCTCTTTCATATATGTGTAGGAGAAAGAGAAAAATGACTAGAATAAAAAGAGGTCATAGTTAGCCTACTTTGCTCGTAAAATTAATCGCAATCTTGATATTAAGCTTAATAATACTAGTTAAATTTTTATGCTGTCAGCAAACATTTATGAAGATACTAACTAGGTCAACAAATCTTTTTGATTTAACACTTCAGCCACCAGCCTATTAACATTAAGAGAGAAGGAAGAATGGTGAAACCGAGCGTGGCGGTGTAACGGTTAGCGTTCTCGCCTCGCATTCAGGAGGACGGCGGTTCGAATCCCCGTCCGGGCATCCAGATTTGGATTTTCCATGGTTTCCCAAATCACTCCAGGCAAATGCCGGGAAGCTTCCTTCAAAAGGCCATGGCCGAATTCCTTCCCCATCCTTGCCCCCCATCCTTTCCCGTCTCTAAAGACCTCGCTGTTGAGAGACGTAAAGCAGTTAAAAAAAAAAAAAAAAAGAATGGTGAAGTCAGTGAACCGTTTAGGATTTGTTCTTCGTGTTTTGTATTAATTTTTGTTAAATAAGCAGTGTCTGATGTTGGTCAATCCTAGGTTATTATCAAAAACAGTAACTATGACGCCTAACAATTATGCAGCTTGATTTGAATCCACGCAGTGGTACTTCCCAGTATCCGTTACGGCGGTGCCTTAAAGGGCTCGCTCTATAAAGCACTATCACGTTCCAGTCGGAGTCAGAAGTCTTATATTTTCAGTTGGGTTCTAGTGAAAATTGTGGTTGCCTTACATACGGTAATGTACAGAACAAATTAAGAGCAATAATCTTTAAAGTCAAAAAATATAAGTTTTTGTTGACAGCTGAACATGTTCTTCCTGTCATAAGTCGACTAACGAGCAGTGTCTGAAGACCCACTCGGCGAACACGCTAACAGTTGTAGGTGCCGGTTGTTGCGTGAGCTCAATGTTTTTATAGGGAAGGTCCTGGACAATCGCCCGAGGCTAGTAAGCAATTAGCCGTTCCAGGGATTTTATACGCTCATAGTGGTCGGAAATGCAGCTGCAAAAGTTGATAACACTACATACTGATAGTCAACTTCAAGGGTTGGTTTTTTAAGTTTTAGTCTCGCATTTGGGAGGACAGGGGTTCGAACCGCGGTCAAGGAATCCATAGTTCTTTTTTCTATGAGTTCCCCAAAATACGCCAGGCGATACTGAGATGCAATTGCACGACCATTTAAAGCTTTTTCTATTTTTGAATATAAATGAGGACTGAGACAGGTTACGACGGTCGTACCAAGTGTTATGAACAAAGTCAGATTGTTTTCCGTGCAATTTTTTTATTTTTCACCTACAGGCTGATTTCAAAGAAATCATTACCTTGCCTTGCCTGTACCCTTACAGCTTTTCTAAAAAATGTGAGTACTGTAATTCTTCGTGATTACGTATTTACAAGATCTCCCATTTCTTTTTGTTGTAAGCATTACTATAATTTGAGTTATTCTGCCTATTTAGTACCACTTTCTCACAATTAATTAAAGTAATTTTTATATGTCATGTATATCACCTGAAATATGTTTTTATGATAAACAGTTTTGTAATAAATTTTTTTCTGTTCTAATCCAAAACCCTGGTTATGAACTTGATGATTGGTGTGTTTCTAGCACTTTTATAATTTTACTATTTGCATTGCAGCTATGACGGAGGCGGCAAAATAGACAAAACAAATGCGAAATGCTTATTGTGTTCTAATCTTTTGAAATTAGTAAATGTTCCACCAGAGGGTTGAAAATACATTTGAAAACAAAGCACTGCTTCCACATAAGTGGAATAAGATGTCAAAAATGTCAAGTACAACTTCCTATTGCAAATTTCGCTACCGGAGCGTCCAAATAAAAAAAAATGATATAGCTAAATTTGTTTGTGAAGAGGAAGTAGAAATAATACAAAAAGGTTTCAAAAATTGGCAGCTATTGCAAAAGAAGTACTAAATTATGTGCAAAAATGGTTTGTATACATTATTTAACTTTCGGTTATTTCTGTACTTCATCAGATGTAAGGTACATGTTATCAAAATTAAATTTGAAATTCTTAATGCTATAAGATCTATACTCATAAATTTTTCAAATAGCCTACCGTTAAAACTTACATGATTATTGAGTCTGAATTTTCGCTGAGAGTGGACATTGTGAAAAAGTCACCGATCTCTGAATGTTAGTGTTCACTGAAAAGAACTACATTTTAATGTTATCTTGACTAGAATAAGCGGTTCGTGCAATACCGAGATTGCATAGGTTTGGACAAAAAATTACTGTTAAGCTTTGGTCTTGATCCTGAAACTGAAGTTTCAGGTATAATAATTGAAGAAGTAAGCGTCATGGTAAAAGTTGGTAAATTTCTGTCTTGCTACTGCAATTTTTCTTTGCATGTGGCATAAAACTGACTGTTCTCGACGTTTTATACAAGATAACTACAGAAAGAGAAGTCGAATGCACAGAAAAAACTTTGCATCAGACGTAGACGACAAAGACATTGTGCTACATTTGTATCGCAACGCTGGATCATTCCCCTTCTGAAGTGGATGATCCAGTGTTTCAGGACTCAAAAAAATTCTGGAAAGTTGGTTAGATTCACAATAAGTCTCCTGCCAAAATGGGCAGTTATTTGCAGAATTACGTTATAGAAGTGCCGGGAAAAGATATGAGTTTGATTTTGGATTTCGCTGAAACAGCCTGCTTGTTAAGGTAGAACGATTTTTGAGCATGAGCTTTAATTGATATAACGTCAAGCACGAAATTAATTGATGATAAATGACCTAGAATAAATTGATAGATTGAATAGATTGTCAGCTGGCTGCCATTTAAATTGGGCGTGGAGGCACATAGGAGAGAGTATTCCTTTATAAATGTGGACATAATGTTTCGATTTATTCTATACCAACTGGATTATCAAGCGACTCTTAAGCCCTGAATCATTCGATGCTCTTCGTTTATGGATAAAGAATGCCATACTGAAGTTACATGAATATTAATTTACTTACAGAATCGTTTATATATATATATATATATATATATATGTATATATGTACGAGGGTAAGTGCCTGCCGAAAGGGAATATGATTTGTCTAGAAATTTAAAAAAATTAGACAGACTTACAAAATACGAAAGCGAAAACAAACGATAAAAACTTGTAAAGAGTTCAGAAACAGCAGACAATAGTCAACTTAACATTACAAATGCAAATACAGCAAGAAAAAGGATTATTACAGCAGACAGACAGGGACTAAGATAGAAAATTTTTATAAAATATTGAAAACGGAAATTACTGCTTTTAAAAGTGAAGGAGTGAGATAAAAATAATAGTATTTTATTTATGATTATTTAATGTCAGTCAAACCTACTAGCATGGAGGCAGAAATGACTTTCTCGGCCGCTGGCTGTAAGAATTAAATTGAGACACGAAAAAATCAGTTTTATTTCATTCTTATGATCTTTCTTCCATAAGCATAGGTGATTGATTCATTTAGTTTTTAAAAAAAATAAAAGAATCATTTTAATACAGTATTATTATTTAAGTATGTTATATTCAAATCATGTGATTGTTTAACTGCTTAGTACATAGATTGATTATTTTTCAAATTCATTTGATTTACCGTAAATCATGTATTGTGACCTATTACTGAATACTTGTGATATTTGAATAGTTACTTAGTAATCAGAATTAAATTTAAAAGCAAAAATGTAAAAGTAGGAAGTATATTTAAGAGAGCCTAGAAATTTTTTTATTAAAATCGTTTTGCTGATTAAAACATTTTTAAATGTTGATTTTTATTATTTGACATTAAAGTTACTAATTCAGTAAACAGGCGTTTATTATTTAATTGGGCAAAACATTAAAAAAAAAACTATACTGGATTCCGCGTAATTGATGCAAATCCCGCAAATGTTCTGCGGAACTGAATGCACTACGAGATTGCTACGGGACTAGCTTCTTTGTAATACGAGACGTAATATCCAACTGTTTCGTGTTTAAAACTATATCAAGCAATTTAGTTCAGGTGATAACGACCATCTTATCAGCCGTACCACAACTGCGTTAATAGTAAAAATTATATATAACATTTAGGTCTGGGTGCTTCTACAACTACTACGATTAGGATTTTTTTTAAAAAAAACTCGTGTTTATCTAAAAGCAGTTCATATTTGGAAAGATAATGTTCAGGAATGTTGTATAAAATTACTCCTAATATACTTAGAATAGAGTGAAAATATGTGTCAATAATAAAAATTGTAGGTGCCCTATTCACAGTAGGATCACCGGATTAGATGAAGGTAGCCACGACAGAGCCGCATGCGCAATTGGCGGCCGAACCCTTTGAGGATATCCTGGCTAATAAACCCTTACGAAATTATTATTATTGAAAGGTTAAGAATGCATAACCTTTCCATTCTGTTGGTGAGGTCTTAGAGAAATAGTATTTAAAAGGGTTAAGTAGATAATGTAATCCAGATATCAGGGACAAGTAGTGTGTTAGGACTGAAATCTGTTACCCTCCAGATCGTTTTCATGTGAAGCTGTCCTGATCAGGTATTAAAAACCTATTCATCGTTTGAGAAGCATTCGCATTTTGAAAAAGTAATTGACATTCAGTGCACAAGCTTTCTTCTATCGTATCCTGTAACATGTTCGAGGATCGTCAAAATTTTATCGGCCAATCAGCATCATTGCACAGCAGGGCCTTCCACCGCCCTCCATCGTCCAATGTTAACAAAAAATTTCTTTAGCAGAGCCGAGTAGAAAAGAGATTAGAGCTAAGAGATATAAACAATGTCAGCTTTTTTTTAATATTATTTTGGAATAGTAAAATAGGCATTACTGAACAGGTGACTCATGAGGCAAGTTCTATCTACTTATCTTAATCGACTCTTGATTACTTCCACCTTAAAAAAGTTTAGTTTTAAGCAATTATTTTAAAATTAAATGACTTTTGGTTTCCACCACCAAATTGGATTGATTTTTCTCCTGAATTATGTGGGCTTTCCTCTGCAAATACTCAAAATAACACAAACAGCACAGTGTGAGCATTATACCGGAATTACCAGACCCAACATGTGTCTACCATAATCGTTCTGTCCTTCTTTCCTTCGCATGTGACGATCATACAGTTGAAATCGTAAGAACATCATTCGATTGTGGAAATCGTGTTCCGAACGAAGTTCATACGAGAAAAACCTTGATATGTAGCGTTACATGATATATGGGAGGACGCGGGTTCAAAACCACGTCCGACAATTCAGATTGCGGCTTTCCATACATTTTCAGACTCTTTCCAGGCTAATGGTGGGATTGTTCCTTCAGAATGCCTTGACCTTATTCCTATCCGTTCCTCGCCCCCCCCCCCCTTATCCTTCCTCTTTCAGGACTCTAATGGTCCTGATGTTGACCAACTGTAAAGCAAGTTGTTTCCATACATCACATCTCTCGTTGCTTCTGCCTGCCAAAACTTGTTTACGAAAACTTTCAGAAATCAGTTTGGGCTCTTGGATGTTTGTTAAAAGTTGATTAATACCGATTTTGAAGAGCGGGTTTGTGCCCATAAGGGGAATGGAGGCTGGACGCAATGCTGTTTTTTATTTCCTTGTTTGCTATTAAATTCGCATTAAGACGAAAGACCGAGCGTGGTGGTGTAACGGCTAGCGTTCTGGCCTCGCATTCGGGAGGACGGCGCGGCGGTGCGAATCCCCGTCCGGGCATCCAGATTTGGGTTTTCCATGGTTTCCCCAAATCACTCCAGGTGAATGCCGGGATGCTTCCTTCAAAAGGCCATGGCCGAATTCCTTCCCATTCCTTGCCCCCCATCCTTTCCCGTCTCTATAGACCTAGTTGTTATAGGAGACGTTAAGCAGTTAAAAAAAAAAAGACGAAGGGAATTAGTTATATCGATTTTATCTGTTCCAAAATGTGACATCATGTTGAAATTTTAAACTATTTACTTTTTGTATTTAGTGAATATTAATAAACGGAAATAATAAAACAGTTAAGAAAACAATTCACATGTCTCAGAACTATACAGAAAAAGAAATGTATCATCGATAAAATAAGTGTGTGTATGCCAACTCTGTCTAGTTATACAACACAATTTTCAGATACCATCTGTCAAAACCTCAGAACTCTAGTTACCAGCATTAAATATAAGTTCTCCATGTAAGGGTTTCTTTTACGTTTTTTGGCTATGGCCTTACGGCTCGTCGACGTCAATGTCATTAGAGATAAGAAAGAACGGGGAGGGGTCAAAAAAATGGGAAGGAATTCAGCCACGACCTTTTGAAGAAACCGTTCCAGCATTCACGTGGAGTGATTTCGGTAAATCATGGAAAATCAAAATCTAGATGGCAGGACGAGGATTCGAACCCGCGCTGTCCCAAACGTAATGCCAGAGCTTTACAGCTCACACAATACTCTTGATTCTTGTATAGAAATCAATTTTTAACTGAAGCAACTTGTAATACTTTCTCATATAAAACTGATGCTGGTACGCATCAATGCTGTGATTTATAACTGCTTATTTCCAGGAAATGAAATGTTATGTTCTGGAGAGTAACAAAGTTTTTTTTTTATATTATTAATGGCTTTTGGCAGCTGAGGCCATACAGCCAGCTCAATGTGTTATGTTAAATCCAGTGTTTTTATATTGTCTTCAAAGTGCGGACGCCACAGGACGGACAGGACATACACACACAGACACACACAGACACACAACACTTAACATCCATGCCCGCGGCCGGATTCGAACCGGCGACCTTCGGCACGTGGAGCTAGCACTCTAGCCCCCACGCTACCGAGGCCGGCTGAGTAACAAAGTTAATGAAAAGGAAATTATTGGGTTCTATGATAAAGCTACATGGTTAGAAGAATAACTTAATTGATGCTCTTCAGAAATATCTTGGGGATAAGTTGCTGGTTTTAAAGACTCTTTCCAAGGACACCTGTTTGTTGGAACTGAAATTTGATCACTGGAGAATCCACCTGCTGGTAATTGTTCTTGGTGCTCAACACACAAGACCTCTCGAAAAGAAGACGTGCTGTATTTTTCTCCAGGCATCTAATGTTACCGACTCAGCAGGTGTGGAACACAATTCATTCCTCGATATAGGCTTTAAAAGCAAATGTTTTAACTAAGAAGTGATAAATGCAGTGATATTTTAGGTCAGCAAGATACTTGAGGAACATAAACCCCCATGAAACGTAAATGTTCCAATACTAATAATTCTGCGTATTTTCGCTGATCTATAACGTCAACAGTTACAAAACTGCCTGTTAAAACCAGATAAGAGAGTGTCTGGTGGGTGAGCGGTTAGCGTTTGGGTCTAGCATTCTGGTGACACGAGTTCGATTCCTGGGTCGGAAATCCAGATTTCGGTTTTTCATGGTTTCCAGGAATCTACGGGAATGGCGGAAAGTTTTCTTCTGAAGGACGAAGGCTACTTCCAACTTGTCTATTGTTCTCTCCTGGCTCTTAAGACCTCAACGAGTCGTACTGAAAATGAAGAAAAAATATATCACATTTAACTAGAGTAAGTTGTTTGATCAAATTCTATAAAAGTTTGGTCACTGTTTTATTGTATACAGACTCATTAATTCACTACGTTGCCGTGTATTCTTACGCAGTTCGACAAACATTATTTCTTGTTACCTTTTCTTAAAAAAAATAAACAAAAACTTCATGTGACATTCACTCATATGTTTATCAGTCATTTCTGCAAGTTTGTTACCCTTAAGAAATTGTGGATATTGATTCTTTTAGTACTTCATAAAGAATAAGTCGTCTCAATCTAATTTTATTCACGCTAAGAAACATAATTAAAAATGTTTGTAAATGAAACACTTTTGCAAATAACTGCTTTTTCAAATATTTAATCTCAGAGTAGTTTCGTCGTTTTACTGTGGGGCATCGTCAGGTACTGTAAATGTACATAGTGTTGTTGAGAAAAATTGCAACACCTATGTGTATTACTAATTATTACCAAAGTATCCTTCAGGCTTCAACTGACAGTAACAAACATTTTGAAACATATTGCATCCTTAAAACGTTGGTGTGGTGCATTATACGCCCCTCCAAGCGAATCACTGAATTGAATTTCTGATGTTATTGTGAATGATAGAACAAATTTGATTTATACGTAAACAGTCTTATTTATTTCGTTCTTCTAGAAGAGAAATCTTATGACGACCTGGATCTGGATACACCTTGTACATTATTTTATACTTGTTAATTCTTCATCCCCAAGATCAACTTTCCGCTTTGCTGAAATGACATACTTACAGAACGTTAAAATATAATGGTAATAGAAATGCCCTATTCTTCATCACCACTTTTTTTTCCAACATTTTGGGTTCGACTGCCTTCGATGAGGTTTGCTCATCGTTGACATGGTCAGATTTGGAGCTATAGTTTTACGGCCGTATGCCTAGCTCCCACCAAGCATTTTATACCTACTGCCAGGTTGTACTAAGTAATACTGGGGGACGCGAAGTGTTGCCATCTATCAGTGAAACGTATAAGTATGTTCAGCGTATGATAAGTGTATTTTTTGTTTGTAAAATTCGTAGTTTATGAGGCGAATATTGTGGATTGTCCTGACATTTTCCTTGATGACTGCGGAAAACCGCAGTGAGGACGGCCGGTACGTGGTGGCTGGGCTCGTGCCCGATCCGTTGCACCTCCCATACCTAGCGTGCGGCACCTCAGCATTCTGAGCCACACTGGTGGGTTAGTAAAGGAAATACTATGTTCTACTACAAATAATTACACTGAAAGCGTTTTCTTCATTTTATAAACCAAACGAACTCGCATTAAGTAGGGGAATGACGAATTTCTCTCTTGGTTAAGCTTGATTTAACAGCTTCTAAAAACCGAGCGTGGTGGGTGAATGGTTAACGTTCTGGCCTCGCATTCGGTAGGACGCGTGTTCGAATCCCCGACCGGACATCCAGATTTCAATTTGCCATGGTTTCCCAAAATCACTCCAGGCAAATACCGGGATGCTTCCTTCAAAAAGGCCATGGCCGAATTCCTTCCAGTTCCTTGTCCCCAGTCCCATCCCGCCTCTAGTGACCTTAGCAGTCGACGAGGCGTAAAGCAAAAATAAATAAATAAATAAAAACTTCTAAAAATTAGCGGCTCCAAAATCAAGTATGAAGACTTCCAAAGTCAGAAATGGATTTTGCACACGATGGAGGGAGATTATAGTTTCTAAGCAAGGCTGTAATTTCCATCTTGCGCAATGTATGTGCTTTGAAAATAATTTGCAACTACGCGGTTAATTTTTTTTTACTTATGGCTTTACGCCTAGTCGACGTCGAGGTTATTAGAGGTGGACTGGGGACAAGGAACGGGAATGAATTCGATCATGGCCTTTTGAAGGAAGCATCCCGGCATTCGCGTGGAGTGATTTAGGGAAACCTTGGGAAACCCCAATCAGGATGCCTGGACGGGGATTAGAACCGGCGTCCTCCCGAATGGGAGGACAGAACGTTAAAAATTCACCCACCACGCATGGTAAGCGGTTAAATTTAGTATTAAAGGTTTCATTCCCAAAAACCAACGCCAAAAATCACCAGTATACTGCGCATTCGTCACGATCTAAGGAATTGGATTAGAACAGACCAAAGGAAAGACCGAAAAAGCTTTTCTCTTTGCTTTGGGCTTAAAACAGCCGAGACAAGGCGGAGATTCCAGAAAGAAAAAGAAAGGGAAGAAATTAGAAGCTCGCCAAGCGGACGAAATGATGATCGTGACTGGGTTGGCGGGGCGCGATTAAGAAGACGACAACTATAGCATTACGCTTAACCGCAATGCCCGGGTCGTATAAACGCTTTGTTAGACCCTTCGTCAAATGGCGACCGCAGACAGCTACCTCAGGTTACATAAGCTGAGCTAACTAGACGGTGGAGGTAATGAAAGCAAAATCAGCGTGTAGCAGTTTCCGTTAATCATTCTCCTGGGATAACTTAGTTTTCCGAGTCAGAGACACGAGAAACTTTTTTTTTACACATGCGTTTATTTGGTGGAACATTGAGAATTTTTGTTACTAAACCACAGACAATGATGCTGTTCAGTCTGTTTTAACAGCCCTCAAACCTAAAATTAAATGGAATTGTATTTTATGAAGCATTTGTAGTAAGCTAGAGTTTGATTGGATATGATCTTGTATGTTTGTTTTGCAATTTACTGTAAATCAATGTATATAGACTTTTTTATGAAAATAAATTATTTAGAGGCCATTTAATATGTTTAAGAACAGAATTGTGCCAGAGAATTGTTTAAATGTTCGTAATTCCAAGTATTAATGCAAGTTACGGTGTTTAAAGGATGATTTACTACAGTTTAAAACGATTTCTGTGAATAATTTTGTGTTTAAGTATCTTTAATTTCCATTTCTGACCATTTTGTAATGATGGTAATGATTATATATGAATTCTGATTGTTTTTAATTTGTTTCAATTGTTTAAGTATTGTTAATGTTCGAGAAATATCTGGCGGAAGTCTTTGTAATGTTCTAGAAATTTCGATGAGGTTTATATAAAGCGATCATCCAAGACAGACAAACAGTTTATACAGACTCAATATACGACGGCGAAGGACTGTATTGTGTGTGGAAGGAGTGTTTTATGCAATCTCTGGACTGTATGTATGCATGTAACCAGTATCTTTGACGTCGTGTTTTCCTTGTAAATAAAAACAAGTTTTAAAGTGAACTGTATGGTGGACTGGTTATTTATCTTTATATATATAAAAATCTCGTGTCACGATGTTCGTCCGGGATGAACTCCGAAACTACATAACCGATTAAGATGAAATTTGGCTTACTGTGTCTAATTTAGTCCAACTTAAAAGGTAGGATAGTTTTTATCTGGATTACAGACCTCAATATTTATTATTTGCATAATAAATGTTCATTAAATGTTTGTCATAGGACAATGGTTTGTAATTATTTGTAAGCCACCACTTCTAAGCGGTCTGCTGGCTAAGTGGTTAGGGCGTCTGACTGGAGATGGAAAGGTCCCTGGTTCGGGTCCATGTCTCGGCGGGATTTTTTATAGACACTTAACCCGGCATTAACCCACGGCGCAGCATGCTGTATGAGGTGAAATACGCCAGGACGGTACTGTGGCTCGGATTCGACGTTAAAATGTAGGTCCCCTGTACCAGGCAGGATGGGCGGGCTAGGTAAAGGCAGCTACGACAGGGGCAAAATACCCAGCCAGTAGAAACCATGTCACCAGGTCATTACGACCACACGAAATTATTATTATAGTTCCATAAGTTTTTAACAGATGGCGATGTGTTAACTTATCGATACAACACTTGGTTAGCTAGGTTGGGTAATCATCCAGTAGATCACGTTCTGTTTCAATTTATTTATGCTACAGTTTATTCCTAACAGATGGCGGTGTGTTAATTTATTGAACCATCCAGTAGATGGCGTTGTATTTCGATTTATTTATGCCACGGTCTATTCCACGCCATATGTGTGAGTTTCTTCAATTTTAATTGTGATGTGTATTGTGTTATAATTATACTGTATTGTTGTTCATCGTTTGTGTGTCTTTATACCTAACGAAAAAGTAATTACACACATGAATATAACATTGAAGAAAACGTTACGATAAATTCGAATCGTGTAAGTATTTCTCGCTAGCTTATCATTTTTCTTCTTCTTTTTGTTATGGTCAACTAGACACCACGTGTCAATTTCAATTCTTCTCCTGTTGTTTTTTTCTTTCTTCCTCCCCAGTACTCCTTCATTATTGCACTCCTCTCTACCTTTGAATCCTGCCATATTCAAAGTCTGCTATCGAAAAATTTTCTTTCCATACAGTTCACTGGTATTATTTCGTTTCAAATCTTTCTAAACCTCTTGAAAGCCGGGTGTCATCCATGCTATAAATGTATCGAAAAAAATATCATTCTTCTTTTTCTGTTATTTTTTTCAATGTTATTTTATATTTCCTCATTAGTTCTTAACTTCCATTTTACTGTATTTTTCAATGGACCCAAAAATTCCGGTTTCACCACTGTATTATAGTGTCTTATTTTAAGGCATTCAGAAAGGCACTTTTTGTTTTTGTAATTCAAATATTTTTCAATGAAATGTCGCCATAGAATCTAACCTCGACAATGCGTGTAGCAGAGATGCACGACGCACGACGAGAGGGCTCATCAATCAGCAGAACAAATCGCGGCAAGTAAGGAAGTTCAAAGAATCAGGACAGCTGAGTGTCGTATGCAAGAATCTCAAGAACAGCGTGATGAATGTCTGTGACAGAATATATCGAGAACAAGAGCGGCACGAGAACAGCACATAGCTACATTTAGAGAAAGAAAACGAGATAGAGAGCAAATCAGCCGTGCATTAACACGTGTATCATTTGTTCGTCTTGCGTTTCAATATGCACCAGCCATTGATTACTCTGCACATTCTAAAATTGCAATCGGTACAATGAACAAAATATGCCAATATTATCAGGCGTTGAAATTCCGCAATGAAGCAGCCGGCATGTGTTGTGCATCAGGAAAAGTTATATTATTACCGCTACCCAATCCGCCAGAACATTTACAATCCTTCTTGCTGGCGAACCAAACGATTCGAAATTGTTTCTGCACAAGACACGCTAAATCAATTCTTGCTTCCAGATGACGTCTTTTGGGGCAACAAAATTTGCGATCTTACATCTGATGGACGTCATTTTGAAACTAAATTCAAAATACAAGGCCAGGTGTACCATATGATTGGGTCGTTAATACCGATGCCAAACGATGACACGAAGTTTCTCCAAATCTATTGGAAATTGAGAGCAACGCTTGAAAATTAGGTGCCAGTATAATTTCATCGAACAAGCAGAAGAGAGAGCAATTGTGGTATTGTTGGAAAATTTTTTGGAAAATAATAATCAACTTATTCAATTGTGTCGCCAAAATTAAAAAATTACAGCTATCAAATTGTCATCAAAGCTAACAAATTACCATCAGGAGAACACGCTGGCAGGTTCAACGCGCCAACCGTAGATGAAGTTGCAGTTTTTATTGTTGGTGACTCAGTTTATTAAAGTCACACGTCAAGATAGAACTGTTAGTATAATTTCGGATCTACACCGTTCGTATGACGCACTCCAGTATCCACTGATATTCTGGCAAGGGCAGAATGAATATCATATCAACATCAAACAGCGTGATCCAGTTGCTGGTAAATTAATATTCAACGATTTAATTAGTACAGTAGACCCGCGGTATTCCGACCAGGGGCCCGATTATAGCGGGCCCATTATATTGGTTTCTTATTCTTTTTTTTTTTTTTTTACTATTTAATTTATTATTTTTTCAGGTAATAAAACAATTAAAAAAGTTACTTCAATGAAGTAGTACGCCCCCGATTGATGATTAGACGTAATTAGGATAACTATATCCTTCGATATCGTCAACTGTACCATCAAGACGTCGTGGATATGTACGCCAAGGTTGAAAACAAGCATTTGCGATTTATTCGATACAACCAGGCTAAATTATGATCGGAGGAATACATCCTCTTATGAGATACTGTTAATATTACTGAAAATATTTTCCAAAGAGTACTTGAGCCACCAAAACGACAAACCGCAAACTGAATTTTTCACATTGTGTCAAAAATCTGATGCGTTCCGCCAATTCGCAAAAACATTATTATATACCGATGTGCCAAGCTATTTTTCATGGAACAAATTAGGTAAAAAATGGTAGGCACGTAAACAAGGAGAACCACATCCTTCGATCGCAGGCATATTCAAACCCAAGACATCAGCACGACTTTACACAGTGCATCCAAAACAACGTGAATGTTTCTTTCAGCGTTTGTTATTGGTGAATGTTCCCGGACCAGCTTCTTTCGAATTTTTACGAACAGTTAATGGTCGAGTGTTCAATACATGTCGAGTGTTCAATACATGTCGAGTGTTCAATACATGTCGAGTGTTCAATACATGTCAATATGCATGTCGCGAGTTGCAGCTGCTGGTAGACGACAATTGGGACCTGACACTTGCTGATGCAGCGTTGACAGCCACGCCGAATAGTATTCGTCAAAGTGTTTGCAGTTATTTTGACAACATGTTATCCAACACAATCTTCGAGTTTGTGGGAAAAATATAAAAACAGTATGGCAGAAGATATACTACACCGAGTTAAACAAAAAAACCAATGTCGAAATCGTGATTTCACACCAGAGATGTATAATGAATAACGAAGCATTAGTGTTAATCGAAGATTTATGTATTTTAATTTCAGATTTGCACTTAATCATTATGTTATGCCATCACCTGATCGACCGACAATTATTGCGAATAATGAGCCATTACTGACAGCAGAACAAAAAAATATTTATAATCGGATTATGCTGAACAAGGCGGATTTTTTTTTTTTTTTTTTTTTGGACGCGCCAGGTGTAACCGGTAAGACATTTGTAATATCGCTGATCCTTGCGAAGGTGCGGTCGCAACAGAAAATTGCATTGGCAATTGCATTGACAGGCATTGCTGCCACTTTGTTAGATGGTGGGCGAACCGCACTTTAAGCATTTAAGCTGCCACTAGACATTCATAACAAACCAAACGCAATGTGTAAACATCAAAATGAAAAGTGGAATGGCTGCAGTGTTGCAAAGAGTTCAATTATAATTTGAGATAACATTCACTCGGTGCATTTCATAGAACTGTGCAAGATTTGAAAGGTAACGATAAACTTTTCGGTGGTACTGTCCTACTACTGTCTGGTGGCTTCCGAGAGACATTACCAGTGATTCCTCGCTCTACTTTTGCCGATCAGATTAACGCATGTTTAAAACAATCGTTTTTATGACGGATTGTCGAAACATTTTGACCATGAACATGCGAGTACAGTTGCAAAATGATCCATCGGCACATGTATTTTCTAAGCAATTGCTGGATATTGGAAAAGGTTAAATAGAACTGCATCGAAATACACAATACATCAAATTGCCAGACAAATTCTGCACTGTTGTTCACTCAAACTCAACTCAGCGTGTGTTCCTGGATATATCAAATAATTACATAGATCATAATTGGCTCAGTAATCGTGCTATTTTGGCAGCAAAAAATGTTAATGTCAACGAAATTAACTTCCAGATACAACAGTTGTTGCCAGGTTATCTGATGTCTTTTAAATCAGTAGATACTATTGTAGATGAAAATGAAGCCGTAAATTTTCCAAATGAGTTTTTAAACTCTTTGGATATAACAAGAATGCTGCCACACAATATCCGGTTAAAGTTTGGTTCACCGATTATTCTTCTTCGTAATTTGATTCCACCTAGATTATGCAACGGTACACGTTTGGTGATCAAAAGGATCACCGGAAAGGTTCTTGAAGCAACTATTTTGACTGGAATGTTTAAAGGAGAAATCGTGCTGTTGCCACGTATTCCAATGATACAGTCAGAATATCCAATACCATTTAAAAGGCTTCAATTTCCGATTCGTTTGGCTTTCGCTATGACAATAAATAAGTCTCAACGCCAAACAATGTCCGTTGCGGCTTGGATTTGTAAAATACGTGTTTCTCCCATGGGCAACTATATGTCGCCTACTCACGTGTAGGGAAACCATTAAATCTATATGTATTAGCGAAAGACAGGCTAACTAAAAATATGGTGCACCAATTAGCGCTTAGATAAATTAAAATTATAAATTTTAATAATTTTAAATAAAGAAAATAATTGTTAAAAATGTTTAAAAATCAACTTCATAGGCATCATTTATAAAACTGAATTTAAAAATAATTTATTTATTTATTTTATAAATATCAATTTTATATAATTTCAATTAAGTAATTTGTAATAAAATGTAAATTAAAATTTTTTACTATCGTGTGTCCTTAATTTCAACTCTCCGTAACTCTTTACCAATTACATTTGAATTTCCAAATCGACTACAATGTTTTTGTCTTTATTAGTGAATATTAATTTGACTACTTTAGGAAGTTTAGAATAACATTAATCCAACGTACTATAATTACTAAGTCACAGCAACGCGTGACCGGGTCAGCTAGTCATATTAATAAAACGACGAACATTCTAATACTGTCCTGTCGTGATAAACGAAACCACTGAATGTCTGTTTGCAGACATATGCTCACCAAATATTCGTTTCGTAGATTCCCAATAATATGCCATATGGTCACGATCTTCCTATCATTTTTCCGCTTTTCGCTGCCAGCATACCTACGGACATGCTTTGTTCTTCTGAGCAGAATGCAATCCTACGATTTCAGACTCTTGGGTGCCATATTGAGCCCCTTTTGTAGCAGTAATAGTACCGGTATTTAATGGTATGATGTACCATAGCAGCACATTAAAAGTGTTTTAATTGAATGTATTCTGCATTATTTCTCTTCCTCATGTCCTTGACATTAATGCTACCAAGTTTGGTACTTGTACGGTAATTAGTTTCCGTGTTAAATAGGGAAAGTTTAACTATAACCAGCCGATATATAGGATATCTACATTTCATATGGAGATAATTACGGGAATAAATATCCACATTGTATTGTATGGTGTTCTGTACCTGATTTTAACTGTGAACAAATAATATGAATGAAGAGCTACGTAGCTTGGATCGGACATCCCCCTTTCCCTGCATCCCACGTAGCCAACGTAGCGAAAGTATCTTTCTACTTAATCCCTACCTCCCCTAGACCGATCCACGTAGTTTATGGACGCTCCCTGTCGCTGATCGCTCTACTAAACGATAAGTGGGGAAAGGGTAGTGTTTCCATGTGCTTGCTAATCGTGTAAAGTTTGTTCTGTGTTTTCCATTGTTTTTATTTTATTTTATGATTCCTCCGATTCGACCACCAAGGACTACGTGGACACTGGCCATCTCTTTACAGGTGGCCAGTGTGAATCATGAGAGGGGAGGAGGAACTGAGTTCCTGTTCGAATTTAGCTTAGGCATACCTGATCAACTGGAGGAATGTCTTGAGTTGCCATCTGTCTACGAAACATGTAACTTTGTGTGTTCTATATACAGAGGAGAATCGGGTAATATGGAATACCATTTATGTTTTGTTTTACAAAACAGTACTGAAAATAATTTAACACCTGAAACTAAAACCAATACAACCTTCAACTTCTTGTTATAACATATATCTAATAAAAACAGATTTTTTTAAAGAGTAAAATTTAGATCAAAAATGTCGTTTGGAGGGTAATATGGAATAGGCGGGTAATATGGAATAGAAGATTTCAAATAACATAAACTATCTGGAATTGAGAAAAACAGATTTAATGATACTTTTTAGTCAACATCATCATTATCTTAGTCGGATTCAATAGCTTTCGCTTCTTCCTTTTTTGGCTATTCTTAAAACAAAACATAATTAATTCAGAAATATTTACTTTCTCAATCGTTATTTTATTATTTTCAAACAATATTAACAAAAATCGTATACCCACACTTATATTTTATTAAAAATGTATTTCAACTCAGTAATTATTTTTCGGGTTGTATGAAATACAACAGTTGTATGTCTGGTTTTGTGGAGTACTAAGTATCTCATATTACCCGAATCGCCGTAGACAAACTAGGCTTAGTGATATAAAAAAAGATGCCAGCCAGAAAAGAGAACTGTACAACAAACCATCACTCTTCTTGTACATACCAGCCATACCATTTTTGTTTTGTTGTACAAAAAAGTACTGAAAATAATTTAACACCTGAAACTAGCCATCAACAAAATAAATCTAATATTTTATATATATTTTGGAAAACTTATCTACAAAAATTCTCGAAAGTGGAAAAACAAACTTCGTTGTGCAGCAAACACAGTTCAGCTCCCAAATGACCGACCTTCATCACAAAGCATCAGAGTAGTTTTGAGCAGCAGTTGATCGTACTTCCACTACACAGTAACATTCGGGAGAGGAGAAACCTAGGTATTCCACATTACCCGATTACTCCATATTACCCGATTCTCCTCAATGTATTTTTAGTTTGTGAAATCTATAGTTTATGAGGCGGAGATGAGGTACCATCCCAGCGTTCGCCTAGGCGATTATGAGAAACCGCCTGATAACCGCAATCAGGATGGCAGGACGCAGATACCTTGGATCGTGCCAGGTCCCGTTGCACCTCCCTGATCCATTTTATGGCACCTCAGGGCTCCGAGTCACATTCGCGGGTCTCTGTGTTTAATCTGTTTGTGAAATGCGTAATTCCTGATGCTGAAAGTGGGGAGCAGATAGTGATGTATTAAAGACATACAGACATGTTAACTGGGTGAATCATTGAATGCAGCGGGATTTAAATCAGTGCCAACTGTAGTTTCTTAAACCTATCCATAGCTATACTGACATTTATAATGTGCAGTATAACCGAAGAACTATTAAATTATTGCGAGATTTAGGCAGATATCAAAGTTTTATTACTTTGTATAATTTCCCCGCGATGCTTATCTATTCATCTCTGCTACAGCAGATACTAGAACATGATATCCCTACTTATCGTCATCTATTATGCCTGAAATTACACTTGATGGATCGCAGTTGATGGTTCTTGATTTGAACTGATATTGATTTTAATATATCAGATTTAAACTCATTAATATAACCATTGGTTACTGTTCGTAGTAGAAATTTAAAGTATGCATTAATGAAACATACATTTAACAGCACTGAAATAAATAAAATTTGTGACGATGACAGCTGAATGTATATGGAACGACCGTTGTTTCATTTGCGTTTCCCATGGTTTCCCGAATTTCTTCCCACTCCTTGCTCCCGTCCTTTCCCGCCGCTTATGACCTCGAAAAAATGTAAAGACAAAACAAAAAAAACAAAAATTGAATGTAATACCTTTCTTTGTAATTCAAACGTTTAGGCTGATTTATCTATTTAAATAAATTCACATCTAAATCACATTACAATAATACCTTCGTTTTAATTGTATCAGCCGAATGAAAAAAAAAGTTTACAACAGAGAATCAGTGCATGTTTATGCCATGGTATGATGAAAATAATATGGCAACTGTTGGTGCTTGTTTATAGTAGGCCCTACATTTTACCCATTCACATTTTCTTTTTAATGGTTCCGTTCCTAATTCGTTACAATGTGATCTATTATGTTATGGGACGGCATTATTGATGACGCACGGAATTTGTTTACAGTTAAAATGATTATGCTTGCAGACCCGAAAGTCGATATCATAGAAGTTATTCCTTACGTCATCGAAAGTTTGTATGTAAATAATTCATCAGATCATGACATGAACGGAAGAGCTGCAACATAAAAAGTGGCTCATTGCTGTAGACCCTATCCTAAGGGGCCACAGACAAAATAAAAATAAAATTAATAATTACGAAAACGTAAATGGATGCGTGAAAACACTCTAGCCACAATGTGTGAGATGCGAGTGGAGCTACAAAATGACAGTTCTAGAATAGCCAATTTCCTATTATTATTTTTCGATTATTAAGGGTCAATGGCTAATCTCTAAGGAGTTCGCCGTTGAAAAAAGTTGAGGAAGGCTGCTACAGACCAAAGTTGAGTCAAAATATGGGGCTAGCACAAATGTGATAAAATCGGATTATTTACAGAGATGAATGTTTTAAGGTAAAATTAATGATTATCCGATAGGAAACTGAGTTATCAGATAATTTATCTAGTCACCCCAGTGCAATAAACTATCGGTGCTACGGGGGTCTTTTGAACTATTAGACGGGTGTGACAGCGAACATCTGACAGAAACTGAGCGTACCACAATGGTGGTACAACACTCGAAAAGATAGTCGTGTTGACAAGTTTCCGGGGAGAACAAGGTATACCTGGGCGAAGAGCAAGACCGTGTCAGCTGTCACAGGGATCTGGGGGTCCGATGCGTTTTGCTCTGTCAGTACTACCTGGAACCACGTATTCCATCTGGTCGGTGGACCCTCCACGAGGCACATACTTTGTTTCCGTCTTGACAAGGGCCCGACAAGCACAGACTTTCTGACTCCACCAGAGGAGGCTTACAGGGGATCTGGGAATTCACACCCGTTGTCATCAGCAGATTTGGAGACAACGGTCCTTTGTCAAATAACATGATTTTCCAGTAACCGTTGTTGATAGATGGGTGATCCCAGTGGCCGGATTAAGGCAGAGTCCTTCTGTGTGACCATCTGCACCCGACTGGCAAACGATTTCGTCTCTCTGGATGAGCACTCAAACTGAACGTCAAGCCATCTCAGGTAGCGTTGCGTATATGACGGCAGTTATTAGAGAGGAAATACAAGAGGGTAAACAATTCACTACGTCATACTGAACGTTAATTGCAGCGTATGGGTTAGTGAGAGCTGTCCTTCCGTTGCAAATAGAGCTGTAAAAGTAACGAGAAATTCTGTACCCGTATGTATTCGTTACTAAACCATTCAGTACCCGTTACTTTCGAATCGTTACTCGTTACTTTGTATACAATCGAACACTAGCATGAAGCATCGCATTCGCATATGGGACGACTTCGTACTTGGATAAAGTTTAAATAAATTGTTTATTTAGTAAATAAGTTTAGGTAAGTTGTTCGTCTGGATAAAACTTAAAGTAAGATAATTAGTACATGGATCATACGGAGAATCTCTGAATGTTCACTTGATTTACTGTAATGAATATTATATACGAAATAGTAATCTAATTTCAAAACAAACACCTATTTGTATATAAAAAAAAGACCTGACCTTTCACCTGATTATAATTTCAACAAAGATTTCGTTTTTAAATAGGAGGTTTCACCACTGTCTTCCTTCACTGTTTTTAATGTATATTTGTAAATTCCTCATCTTTTTGTGATAGATTTGTTAAAATAAATGTAGACATACTATCAAATCGGGCCTTCAGGTAGAACTTTGAGTAGGTGGCTTTATCTGATGCTGCATTGTTTCAGTTTCCACAATAAAGTCATGCCTTGTGATTATTTTATTCGTTAGAAAATTTGAAATGGAACTGTTACACACAGAATAGATGAGAATGAATAGGTAGGTACTTATCTATTCCATTCACATTTGCGTAACTGTTAGGGCTGATACTGATGTTTACTGTGATCGAATGACTTAAATTAAGAACATAAAATCTATGTTTTTCTTGTATGTGGTCTGATATTTTAACAATGGGTTTATTACAACCAACAGACAACAATATAATATTGGAAATTATTTATTGATAAAATTCCCCACTCATCGGCGTTTCTGATTAATGATTTTTTTTAATCTTAAAATTCATCGATTGCTATCGCACATTACTTCTGATACAATTGAGCACTAGCATGACTTTGTGAAGTTCAAGTAAATTGTTCATTGAGTAAAGTAAATTTAGGTAAATTGTTCGTACATTTGATTTACTGCACTTAATATTACATACTTCATAATAATACCTAATATCAGAATCGCAGCACACTTAAATCAACTAATTAAAAAAAAACATCGCCGGCCTCGGTAGCGTAGGGGCTAGAGTGTTGGCTCCTCGTGCCGAAGGTCGCCGGTTCGAATCCGGCCGCGGGCATGGATGTTTAAGTGTTGTATGTCTTTGTGAATGTCCTGTCCATCCTGTGGTGTCTATACTTAGGAATTGAAAAAACGTACTGGAGAAATTAATTCACTGGAAGAGATATCATAAACACATCGAGCTGGCTGAATGGCTCAGTTGCCGAAAGCCATTAAAAAAAAAAAAAAAAAAAAAAAAAAAAAAAAAAAAAAAAAAAAAAAAAAAAAAAAAAACATCTGCTCATTAAATTGCTGGACGAACCGTTCCAGGTCCCTCATGACGCATGATAGGTCGTGTTCCTACGTTTATCGAATCAAACTGCCATCTATATGACAAATGCGAGTAACGAAACATGCAAGTAACGAAATGAATTTGTAGGTAACGATTCAGTACATCGATTTTTTTTACGCTTCGTTGACGGCTAGGGTCATTAGAGGCGGGATGCGACTTGGGACAAGGAATGGGAAGGAATTCGGCCATGGCTTTTTTTTTTTTTTTTTTTTTTTGGAAGGAATCATCCCGGCATTCGCCTGGAGTGATTTGGGTAAACCATGGAGAACCCAAATCTGGATGCCCGGACGGGGATTCGAACCGGCGTCCTCCTGAATGCGAGGCCAGAACGTTAACAGTTCACGCACCACGCTCGGTTGGTACTTCGAGTCAGGCGACGAACCCATTACTCAACGAATACATCGTTACTTTTACAGCTCTAGTTACAAAGCACGCCAGTTCGAGTTTGTGTTCGTTGTTTGACTGTTGACAACAATAACTAAATTGTAGAACAGCCAATACGGTCGTTATGAACAATCTTGCAAGTGCGGTTCGGTGAAAGATTTCTCAAAATTACACACACACACACACACATATATATATATATATTCGTAGACACCGGCGTTTGGTGTGTAATTATAAGGGTGGGAGGACACGAACCCTACCCATGATAGAACTAGATTTGCAGATTGGAAGCATTTACAATATTGGAAGAATTTTTGTGTTGCCATCTGTCTGAAAATCGTCTAACTAGATTTTGTGTGTGATAAGTATATTTTTGTTTATGAAATGTGTAGCTGATGAGGCGGAGATTGGGGACCATCCCGGCATTCACTTAATTGATTACGGGAACTCACATAAAAAACTTAGGCAGGACGACCGGTAGGCGGGTACCGGGAAAAATTTTGATACGAGAAACATATAAAACTACCTTCTACAGCCTTTCCAGTATATATCGACAAATGCAATACTGTTAGAAACTCTTATAAAAAATTTAAAACCAATAAGATGTTGAAAGTATTGAAAATTACATTTGATTTTGTTAAAATGTCATTTATGACGGTTTAAAAATTGATTTTTAGTATAGTTCATTTTCAGTTCCAAGTTTTTTTTTAAAACAAATTACTAACTTGAATAAATGATAAAAGCTGTCAACAAATCCTGATTACATGGCAATTCTCATTTCGTTGGTTAAGTCGCCAAATACCTTCTTTTTTTTTAATGGTATTCTGCAGATTGAGCTGTATTATACAGTTTACAGCACACCTTATCTGTGGTTAAATGCAAATTAGTATCAGCATCCACATATATAAATTAAACCCATCTACATACGCTGCCGAAATACAAACTGGTGAACACGTGTATGGCATAATTAATATAATTATAACAACAGAATATAACTGTCTTTTACAGATATTTCAGATATTTAGAAGTTAAGAATACGAAAGAATGTACCAATAAAGTAAGCACAGATTCGTTTGTTCATAAGGAATATTTGCTATCCTTGAAGGAATGTATCAGTGCTCACATTGTAGAACATTCACGGTTAGTCAAGTACCTTCATGGTAACCAGTAACAGTTAGTGTTTAATTGATCAGGATTCCCTTAACTTAGTTAAGTAAAGCCATAATATCGCAAAAATTAAAATCAGGAATTTCCGAGAACTTGGAATTGGTTTCTCTACTAGTGTGTCATTTTTGAAACAGTATAGGTTTGAACAGCGAAGAGGTCCAACACACACACTCAAAAGAAATAATGGTAGTTGGTCTATCTCATTTTCGAGTATTATGTAATTTCAGACTCACAATTCCAATATTGTCCCTTTGAATACTAATTCATTTCTCGTTTCAGAATTAAATGTCTACAGCTAGACGATGTTACCGTTAAGACGAAAAAAGTAAATACCTTAATTTCTACGCTTTTAAGATTCTATACTTATTTTGTAAATTTTCTTTTAATATAAACAAAGTTTATTACTACGGCATGTTATGGTTAGCCCAGGTTACAGAAACGTGACGTTTAAAAATTAAGTAATAAAATTAAGTGGAATAAAATATAAAGTTAGAACAATACCAGATAGGTTTGCCTCAACAGTTGTTTACTACGTGATCTGGGTAAATATATATATCTACCTCTTCAGTTTTCTTTTTCATATAAAGTATGCGGTACTACATATTAATCGGAAACTATTTGTGATGAGTCCCTTAAATTCGTTATGTAAAGTCTTCTATGCCACAATATAGCAAAATTTAAAACTACGAATTTACCAGAACTAGGTACCGAAACTAAAATTAAGGATTCCCCAATTATGTGTCATACTTGAAACATTACACTTCCTAATAACGAAGAGAGTGAAGTAAAAGTGAACTAGAGAACAGAAATTTTTTCGGTGGTAGATTAAGAAGCTCAGTGCTTTGAAATTTGTTTTCAATATTTTGTGGCAACATATGTGAAAAATAAAGAAGTAGAAAATTTTATTTTTATGTGTATAACTTATTACGATTTTTTCTTTGGAATTGTTACATTTAGTTCTAGATTTTTGGCTACCTGAGTCCGCAGTAAGGTCAAATTTTGATAGAATACGAGGATGAGTAAATTAGTTAAGTTACTTAGTAACATGCTTGCTTATATCCCATCTAATTCTAAGGACCTAGAATTCGTTGTCTCCTAAAAATCTTTATAAGCTGATGCGAAATTTCCACCCATTTCTTCCTATCTGTATATAGGTTCTCTCCACAAGTGGACAGTTATATTTACTGCAAGCTGTAACTGTGACAATACTGCTATTGATTCGAAACTATATCTTATCTTTGTGTAGTGACTTATTCACGAGAAGTTTTTTTTATTCTGGGAACACTTCTTTATTAAGTAAACGCAAATGTGGCTTATAAATAAGTTATCAATATTGTCTATTTCAGTCGTGTTATGATGCATCGTCATTAGTGTGGAAAGTAATTCAACAGTATTTTCCAGGTATAGCGGGAGAATAAACAATTTCTTGTTACATCGTTGAAAATATTATTTCATTTCATTAGAAAAGAAGAAAACAATTCTTTCTTTCTTGTTTACGGTCCCCTTTTACGTGAGTTAAATTAACTGAAGCATAATGGACGCCGGTGCCAATAATTATCTATTAACAACAGTAGCGTTTAGTAGAAACGTCTTGGGGATCGTATCGGTACGTGGTGCTTTACTGACCTGGAAGGTCGAGCCTGCAATTTGGGAGGGCGTGTTAGGGGAGAAACACCCTTGCTCTTTCATCTTGGAGGCTAGGCCCCTAACCACATCAGTAACCGCTGTTCCAATAACGTGCTACAATAAACCATAAACGTTCACTTAAAGCTGATTATACGTCTCAAACTTTTCTACACAAGAAACTTTCACCTTTAAAGGTAGTAGTTATCGGTTAGCTTCTTTAAAACCACTAGGTTACTTTAGTTGGTTATAACATTTAAATCTAAATATGCTTCATGTACTGAAAATTGCTATAAATACGTCGTTAAAAAAAAAAGTAATTTAGTGGTATAAATTATGTAGATGAAATTTTTAGGGTTAGTAGCAGGATGATATCGTAAAAAGGCGGCTCAATATGAATGATACATTGAATAACAACATTATCACTACCGGCTTCACGTCTGTTCTGTTTTTCAACTGAGTGTATTTCAAACTTAGTTTAGTTCAGAATTTTATATAGGCTCTAAATCTCAATTCTTTCTCGCATTATGAAAAAATTGTGTTAAATTGTTAATCAGGATTTCATTCTATTCGCCAGTTATATCGTCTTGTAATTTGCTACTAAAAAAAAAAAAAAAAAAAAAAACACATAAAATATCATAACAAATATTATGGAAGAAACTCTTTTTTTAATCTCTACAATAAGTGTAAATTATTACTTTTTCCGTTACTTACGATTGTTGAATAGTTTTAGTGCCATGTTCCCATTGGGAATAATAATAATGTGTCAGTTGGTACCTTAGTTATTCCGGCGCTTTCTTTTAAAATATTAAGGGCCACCAGCTTGAACCGTGGTGAAACTATGCTCTTTCACGGAATTAGCTTTGTTCGTATTTTATACTGCAAGACTGTGGTTCGGATTCCATGTGAAGTTATAGGCTCAGCCACGATAGAGGCGGAATGCGTTGCAACTTGAGACTGTGTACAATGCTGTAAAACCATGTGAATGTACTACTAACGGCACTTTTATGAATGGCTTTCATCTACAGCCACGTTAATATACAACAATTATGTTCTGTCAAATAGAATTATAAAAGGCAAAACAAAGCACATTCAAGAATTTTATAACACTGCCTTACACAAAATATCAGGAAAAATGTTTAAACAGAATAATAATTTGATGGTGTTTTTTTTTTTTTTTTTTTTTTTTTTTTTTTTTTTTTGTAACAGTTTAACGTCCCTTATTAACAACGTGGTCTTTAGAGACGGGAAAGGATGGGGGCAAGGAATGGGAAGGAATTCGGCCATGGCCTTTTGAAGGAAGCATCCCGGCATTCACCTGGAGTGATATGGGGAAACCATGGAAAACCCAAATCTGGATGCCCGGACGGGGATTCGAACCGCCGTCCTCCCGAATGCGAGGCCAGAACGCTATCCGTTACACCACCACGCTCGGTTTGATGGTGTTAAAGTGAAAAGATTTCATAGTTAATATTTTTCATTACACATCTTGGTATTTTAAATTTTGTTTTTTATGGCTTTACGCTTCATCGACATCGAGGTCATTAGGTCCGGAAGAGGATGAAGGGCAAGGAACTGGAAGGAATTAGGCCATGGCCTTTTGAAGGGACCATCGCGGCATTCGCCTTGAGTGATTTCGGTATACCATGGAAAAACGAAGTCTAACTGGCCGTACGGGGATTTGAAATCACGTTTTCCCGAATGTTCGACCCGAACATTACCGTTCACCCACAACGCTCGGTTTATTTTTATTTCTGTGTTGGCTGCCTTTTCATTTGTTCTATCCTCATTTGCAGTGCTATTTCTACAACGAAGGCAGTACTTAGACGCTTACGACCACTTAGATACGCTATTAATTTCTTATCCGACGCTTGGTTTAGACAACTGTCGTGTTTTGTTATTAAAGACATCTGAAGACATAAAAGCCTAATAGAAGCTATTATTTCCCTCATACATGGTTCATTGGTGATAGGAAACATTTTCAGTTCATTTTCTTCTTCAGATAATTATATTGTCTCTGACTTCTTGACATTACCTGTTTTAATAACAACTATAATAAATTTGTTGGAGGACGGATCCTGTAGTTCAAGGAAGTTGATGCATTCAGAATAAAGAATACAGAAATGTGTCGAAAATGGGCGATTTTTCCTGTGAATCCATTTTTCCAAATTAAAGCGATTAGATGAAAGAATAGAAACTACCAACTTCTTGGTACTGATTCCAAATCAAAAATCCAACTTACATAGATCTCGGTTAATATTGCTACCTCACATACTAGATATATTTTTACACTTAGGTGATTAAATTATTTCTTGGACAAATCTAGGAATAACTATAGCAATTTCATTTCAGTTGGGAATTCGTTGTCCAGTCACCGGTTCACTTTTATTTCTGTAGTGCAACGTTTTATCACATTCCCTGACTTTCCTATAGATACGACGACTTTTGTTGTCAGATCTAAGTGTGTTATTTACATTAATATAGAATAACTCCTTCTCAAGGTTTCGACTCCAATTTCTGCCCACACGTTATAATGGAAATCACTGTATAACATGAAAGTGATACCGACTTTATATCAATAAAAAGTTAGACTTCAGTCGATAGGTCAAATTAACGGTGAACATGCGGTGGAAACCTAATTATTTATTTGAGTTTAGAACTGAAACAAAATACCTAATAACAATTCAATGACTGATACTGTTGGCGAGACTAAACCTTCAGTGGTTGCTTGATTGATAGTCGGAGGTGATAAGGATTTAGTAAATAGCTATAAGACAAATAATGAATTAATATTGTGCTCTTCAATTTTATCATCAGTTTCACAACCAAGAAAATGCATGTAGTTACTTACTAAAAAATCTGTTTGGAAAATATTTAGACCAAAATAACATAAAACCATATGCGAAGTACATATTATGTTCGCTATAAACAAGCTTCATGCAGTTTTCAGATATATTAATAGAAAAACGATTTTACCTCTTAGTGCATAGAACAACGCCTTCCAAAATACATTATGGTTCAGAATATGAGGTTAAATGGAAAACGAAATATTTTTATTGGTAATTATGGTTATGTAGTAAAAGGGTATAATTAATGTTCATATTTGTTCAGCCTTAAAATGAGAAGCAACTTAAAAACTACTTCGTTAGCATCATAATAGGCGTAATAATCATGTGGAATACACTGTAATAAAATCTGATCTATGTTTGTTAAGTTTAAAACATTGAACAAGAACGGTTTCTTAATAAACTAAGACCTTAAACAAGCCAGCGCTACACATTAACAAACTGACTGAACGGTGAAACGTGAAACTTCGCAAAAATATCATCAGTTCACATTGCTGAAACAATTATTCCGTCACTCACCTACGTCCTGAATATTCTTGAACAGTATTTTTTATATGTTTAAGATGATAGCGGAGCTAATTGTTTTTAAAAAAAATAGTCAACCGCACCAAATAAAATAAGAGTATAATCGAATGCTGTCTACATCTCTGTTATTAGCTTACTATAAAACTTCAGATAAATGGATTTTTTAATTGCCGTCGTAAAGGCATTCATAGGATGATGGACGATCACGTGGATGGAAGCCCATGTCGCAATTGCACTATATAATAACAAAACAAACGTTTCTAATAAGTGCTCCGATTTTGTAGAAGATTTTTGCAGAGAAACGTATCCCGATGTAAAAGCTGAAAATAAGAGTTACTTTGCAGTAAACTGAGAGATTCATTTGTTCTGTTCAACGTATTGGAAAAAGCCTTCTATAGACGAAAAAAATATTAAATGTATCCGATTTTCAGTTATCGGAGACATGAAATACAATTTTTAAGTAAAACAACAACGCTCAGGATGTTTTTTTTTTTTTGTACATAAAATGTTTCTTGGTCCAACAGAAAATCAATTTTATCGTAGCGAATAGTTTATCGCTGGTGTTTCGGAAAAAAGGTGAGCAGTGTAAATAAACCCCAACAGCTCTCGGCCCACTATAAACGACCAAAGAATGTGCGTGTCAAAAAACCATAAAGTTTGGCTACTGCCAATTTTATGGCCGAATAAATATTCGATTTTCCGTCGAGGCATCTCGGTCGGTTAGAACGTTATCCTGCAGAATTGGTTGAAACGCTCCATTCCTGAAACTGATTGTAAGCTTGCAGGTATAAATTTGAGCATAGTAGGGACCTAAAACATTTAAATCATAGGTTTATATTGTTATTCTAATTACTTGTAGAAGTTTTAAGTGTATGAGTTGCCAATCTCTGTAAACTTCTATTAAGTGTCTATAGTCTAAATGTTACCTTTAGTTCGTGTATTCAACAATACGAAAATTTAGCTATGAAATAAGGAAAGCCTGTAAACTACTATAAAAGTTGATTCCATATACTTTCGAGATGCAAGAAATGAGTTTATGCATTTTAACCATTTTAAAACCGACGTATTTTTTAAATGCTGTACGGAACGGTATTGATCTAGGTAACTGCAACTTAAAATATATTTTGTAATGAAGAAACCAATCGTAGGACCGAGCGTGGTGGGTGAACGGCTAACGTTCTGGCCGCGCATTCGGGAGGACGCGTGTTCGAATTCACGTCCGGGACATCCAGATATGGGTTTTTCCATTGTTTCCCCAAATCACTCCAGGTGAATGCCGGAATGCTTCCTTCAAAATGGCCATGGCCGAATTCCTTCCCGTTCCTTGTCACCAGTCCAATCCCGCCTCTAATGACCTTAGCTGTCTACGAGGCGTAAAAAAAAAAAACAATTATTTTACTCCATTACGAAAATATTTAATGCTAGGAAGTAAGATGAGCTAACATGTGGAACATTCCACACAAAATATGTACATTGCATCATTCATTATTATTTCATTTAAAGCAAAAATGTCAAAATGAGAGGATAAAATGTTAATATTACAAGTGAAAGGCTGAGTGCAGTATGAGGGCGCTTCTCTCTTGTCTTCAGAATGTAGGCGATGATTAGCACTCCAGCTGACTCGCTCTACTGTTAGCATATGTTAGAAGATAGCGGCTCGTGCCTTTCTCGTGTAACGAACTTTCCTCTCTGAATACTTCCATTACGTAAGTCACATTTCGGCACCGTAGTGATTCACTTCCATACGACATTCCAAATTGCATCAACAATTTTACTGATGATTGTATATACTTCCACGGTCCTTGTCAGTGCTATCCTGGTTGTCTGGGTGAATCTGTGTCAATGTTTTTTAACCTGACGTTTTCAGTCAGTTTTCTGTAATAGTCCTCTGATGAAAGCCACATATTGATGGTTGAAACGTCATATTTAAAAAAAATAAAATTAAAAAAATCACGCTATTCTACTGGGACTTGCCGATAAAATTTTGCTGAAGATTTGCAGGAGAAGTTGATTTCCAAAATTGCATTGTACATTTAGATTTTATACGAAAAATTCCGCTAAGTATAAACAAAAGCAGCTGAAAGGTCGAGAAGTGCAGTGGTATTGATAAGAATAACAACAGAATGTTTACTGACAAGCGGAGGCCACCAATTTTAGAATTCAGGTTTGATTCATACTGTGTATATTAAAATCTCATGGCCAGAATTGTATTGTGGCAAAGCAGGAACATGCTCCGCCGTTGTCGAGTAAATCGGCATTGAAATATTCCATAGTACTGAAATATTCTCTACATTAAAGAGATCTCAAGCGGCGCGAGGAATGGCACAGCTTCATAAGCCCGTCGTCGTGGAATCGAATCTCGTTGCACGCAACTTTTTACTTATTTATTCAAATATGTATACATATAATAAGTTTTTAAAATGCAGGTTTTTATGGATGTGCACATGTCGTACTGTTATTTGCTTTCCATGATTTTATGATAACTATCACTCTGGTTCTTGCGTCACTCCGGCTACTTCATCTCACTGATTGTCAATTATCTGCAACTTTTCAGTAAATTGAATCCACTTGAATGTTATTTGATATATTTGTGTTTTATTTCTGAAGTTATTTGCATGAAACAACTATAAAATATAATGAAGTTCGAAAGGGTCGATTTTCCAACAACAACTGCCATTAACAAACAAACAAACAAAAAGCTTAAAAAGTGCATAATTGTTGAAACTGTTTGTCGGAAATTATTTGTATATACATTTGAATAAATAAATAAAAAAACGGCTGCTGGCAACGTGATTCGATTTTTCGACCACTTGAAATCACCTACACATAGAAAATATTCAACGCTGCGGAATATTTCAAAGCAGATTTTCTGGACAACGGCGAAGAAGTGCATGTTACTACTTTGCCATTATACACCTCTGACCATGAGCTATTATTACACACAGTTGAATAACAATTGACTGGCCTCCCCTTGTGAAATGGTATTAGGTACAGCGGAAGGATAAAAAAAAGGTGATTTTGATATTTAGTAAGTAAAATTACAATCGATGGACCCAGTGAAGGAAAATATCAAAAGCATATGATCACTAGCGGATAAAAATAACCTTTTTCTATGGAACAATATTTTTAGCGTCGATCATTTGAACATTTATATATAGCCCAGAAAGACGTTCCTAAATCTTTACGTATTAAAAACAGCGATTTATGAAACTGTAATTTTGATGTAACGGAAAGAAAAGAAGTGAGACAATTGAAATGTAGTGATGTAGAAGGACGATGAATATAAAAAATGAAATGAAAACTTTCTGCAAAGTAATGACATCATGGAAAAAGATTGGTTACTTGATCATGTTTTAAAACACACAGAATCGGTCAGTTTGTTAACACCTGGAGTAGCTGAAGTGAAGATTATAGTATGAAAGCCACATTTTTTAAGTGCCTGGTTGATAAAGGATTTTCAGAGCCGTTTTATGAAATGCTCAGTGAGTGGATAAAACAGATCGGGAGAAAACTGCGTTACCTTATGGCATATCAGGGGCAAACAAATTTTAATTTTAGTTTGTAGTGTATTGAAAACGTGACATAAGACTAGCAATTTAAATATTTCTTTCTCCGATATAGTTTCCCTGTTTTTTTTAATTTTCGGTGGCTTATGCATTTCTTGAGATTAAATAATTTTTGCTGCTTGCGTACCGAATGACATCTTCGCTAGAAAGGAGATTTCCCTCACCTAAAACTTTCTGACATTGCATGTATCAGCTCTTATGTCGGACGACACTTCCTCTGCAATCTGCGTTTTATTTTTCACAAATTTCTCTTTTTTTTTACGGTTTCACGCCTCGTAGTAGTCTAGAACATTAGAGGCGGCAAAGAACCAGGGGTAAGGAGCAGGAAGGGATTCGTCCATGGTCTTTTGAAGGAACCATCCCGCCATTCGACTGGAATGATTTCTGGAAACCATGGAAAACCGAAATCTGGATATCGGGACGGGGATTCGAGCCCGCGTCCTCCCTAATGCGAGGCCAGAGCGTTACCGCGCACCCACGACGCTACGTAATGTATTTCATGTTCTCATTTCGTTACATTGGCAAGAGAGAACGATTGATAGCGCTTACGTGTTTAAGGCAGAGAGAAAATAAATCCCTTGCCATAACGACGGTGTAAAAATAGAGAAAAACGTAGATGAAAAAATAAATTTTCCTGACGAACTCTTCTTTACTAGCAAAAGTGTTTACGTAGCTACATCAATGCATTTCAGCCAATCCACCACATCGTTTCTGACAGTCCTCTTGAAGCCTACAAAGGAATAATTGATCAGTGCAAATAAATGGATCGAAACGCGAGAAACAGAGATATAATACAGTACGAGCTTGAGATTTGCTCATTGGTCCACACCTTTTGTGTAACTTGTTATATACCATACGATAAATAAATAACTGAATTTTTTCCTTTGCTAGACGTGTAGTAATTATTTTTAATGCATTTCAAAGTGCCTCAAACCAACCAAATAATGTTGCACGGTGAACTTATGAAATATATTAGTGATGACGTCGGAGTACAAGGAATTTAATTTCTTTTTTATTAGCTAGATGCAATTTATAATTTAAGCATGTTCGGCTTTCCTATTGCTAGCACTCCCACATAGGATACGCAGAAATGGAATTGCAAAAGCACTTCAGAGATTGGCTACTAACAGTATAAATCATAAATCAGTACTAGAAGCATTTTCTGTATGATACGCATTTTTTATGTTGTACTGAGAAAGTGAACCTCCTGATAGTTAGAAGTTAATGATAACTACAAGCACGTATTGCACATAGCGAGCGTTACGAGAGGAAACGGGTGCCATTACTGTGGAATGCGGAGTGGCGGATCGGTGGGTACAAATCAAGGAGTGTGTGGATTGATTGTTGTCTGCGGGCACGCCACCATACAACGTTCTCGCAAACTACACCACGGATAACATCTTCATTATTTCCAACCAGATAACTACATTACGATTGCCGTATTGCAGAGAGTAGTTTGATTTATCGATCGGGAGCAATGGGATGATGTAGTAAATCTGTAAGCATCTTCTCAAAGTACTGACAGAAAATTATTTGTTTCACAGGAAGAACAGAGACTTTCGCTGTGGGTGATTGCAGTGGAGTCCTCATGGATTAGTGTGTGGTACTTTTAGCAGTGATAATCCCAACTGTTCGTAAACAAAAAATCGCTGGAAGAGATTCCTAATGTTTTAATCATTCTAGGTTTGTTAATATATATATATTGCTTTCATTCAGCAGAAATAAAACTAGATAATGATTCAAAATTACATCAGTATTATTCTTGTGACTGTCTTCCACTAGTGAGCGATAACCCTGTGGTTTCGCATTCGGGAGGAGCAATTTCTAGCAATTTAAACAGTAGTAATTCCCCACCGAGAGGGTTGGGTGAGCGGTTAACCTTCTGGCCTCGCATTCGGGAGGACGTCGGTTCGAATCCCCGTCCGGGCATCCAGATTTGGGTTTTCCAAGGTTTCACCAAATCACTCCAGGCGGATGCCGGTAAGCTTCCTTCAAAATGTCATGACCGAATTTATTCACGTTCCTTGTCCTCAATGCCATGCTGCCTTTAATGACCTCGACGTCGACGAGGCGTAAAGTCGTAAGTAAAAAAAGTCTTCCACTAAAAAGTTCAACACTGCACTAGAATTTTTTTTTTTTTTTTTTTTTTTTTGTAACTGCTTTACGTCTCTTTTTAACATCGAGGTCTTTAGAGACGGGAAAGGATGGGGGCAAGGAATGGGAAGGAATTCGGCCATGGCCTTTTGAAGGAAGCATCCCGGCATTTGCCTGGAGTGATTTGGGGAAACCATGTAAAACCCAAATCTGGATGCCCGGACGGGGATTCGAACCACCGTCCTCCCGAATGAGAGGCGAGAACGCTAACCGTTACACCGCCCCGCTCGGTACTAGAATCAAAACAGCCTCACTCACCAGTCATTTTCGGAATAGTTCCTAGCAACACTGTAGTGCCAAAAGTCATGGGATAGGATACCACCGAAGAAATATATAGATATGTCGTGCTGTTTCAGGGATTTCATTTGAACTTCAGAGTTTTACTGAATTCTTGGCTTCCTGTCATAAACGATACACTACTTTATCGCAGTGTCGGAGTCACATCTCATAATAATACACATTATGTGTTAATTATTAAGGCTGTTTTCGACTACTGGTGAATAATGCTGCTCTCGGCAAAGAGAATCGTTTGTTAAAACGGGAATAGCCATTTGAGCATTCAGCATTGCTGGCCTGTTGCCAGTATGCTACACAGTCTAGCATTACAAAAGAAACGAAATAGTCAAAACAGATTCCTAAAAACAACACAAAACCCGAAGTTCGAAAAAAAAGTGCTATCATGAAACCATTAAGAGAAATTTTAATTTTAAATAGGTTTCAAGGTTTCACCATCGCAGTTGATATCCGTAAAGGTTACGTTTTTGCAACTGTCATCAAAATTTTTGGTTGGGCGAATGAATGCAGATTAGAATAGCTACATTTGTTAGCGACTTCAATTTTTCAGGAAATCCAGGTAAAATAAAGGTCATTTCTAAGTCTCTCATTCTTCAGAATCGTCATATAACTGCCAAGATTGATTGTTTCGAATTAAACACCATCTTTTAATAACTATTTTATTAATGTTTTTCACCAGATGCGTTTCGTATTTTTGGAGTTGATCATCATCAGCGGCTATAAATATACACATCTCAATCCCTACTTAGTTTGTTACTTTAACCTCTGAATAGTTTTAATTTTTTTAAGTAAAACTAAAACATTCCATTCCTAATATAGTAATAGGGAAGAAGTGAAGCTTTTAAAAATTAACTTTGTTAATAAATACATGACTGAACTTTTTTTATCAAACGACATACCTGGTAGATGTTACTGACACAAAGAATGAAGGTAAAAAATCACACGTGGTTGTGGTTGAAAATTGTAAGTTCCTTAAGGAATTGACATCTCAGTAGGCCTACCTATTTAAGTTAAAGATTACCCAGAAGTTTGATATACATGGGAAACATCAAAATAAATTAAATACAAATCTTCCAGAGAAACTTTTGCCGAAGGTATGTAACTCAACTGAAAACATAAACCCTGGAGTAAGAACGGAGACTTCCCCGGCGTATGCTTGCAAAGAAGTCTTCACGGGTGTGCCTCCGGATTTACTTTGGAATTTGATTTGTTCGGATTTTCGCTTTCCAGTTATGTTTTAGTATCTATTTAAACGCTAGAAACGTTCTGTAATAACATTTCTAACAGTTAGTACAGGTCCTTGAACACTGAATGTGTAGTAGTTATAAATATGAGTGCTATACTTTTTATTACTTTTTTAATGACGTTTTATTGCAGTACATCCTTTTTTTCTTTTCAGTATAATTTTACTGCTTGCCGATAGCAATTTCGGATACAGTTGGACATAAGGGTTCTAATAAAACCTTTCTGTAAGAGCTGTCCCACGATTTGCATGGAATAATTTTGGGAAACATAAAAAACCCAAGTCTGAATGGCCGGACCTGGTATCGAACAAGAGTATTCCATAAATTTATGGTCCACACAGCAGTCTCGTTTGGTATCATGATTTTCGAGATTAAAGTGTATTACAATCGAAAAAAATGTAAATAAATTCGTATTGGAGTTCGGATACAGTATATTAGTTTGTTAGACACAGTCTTGATTATTATTAAAAGGAACCATTCAGAAGAAGTATTCATCTACATCCATACTATTCACAAAACTGTGGATAGCTCAGGAAGCTTTGCACCTAATCAAATCTCTAATCTAAGCATTCCAATCCCAATTGGCCAAAGGAAAGAAAGAATTCATGTAGGTATCAGAATGGTACCTCTTTTCTCTAATTTTATCTCTTTTGTCATTGCGACCCAAATAGTTTGGTAAACGAACTATTTCATTCGTAAATGAAACTGGATATTCGCATGTTTTTCCAAAAAATTCAAACGAGGCCTACGCTTTCTGTCAGACAATCCCAGCTAACCTACGTATCTATTCTGTGACACTTACGCAAATGCTGTGGTAAGCAGTTACAAATCAAGCGGCTCTTCTCTGTATTGTCAATACGGTGACGACTGTATTTCGTTCATATTTGGCCTTCTAGTTCGTTGACAATAGAGTCATTAGAGTGGGAGAGAAGCTACAGGTAGGAAGGAAATGGTCTATTTTAAAAGACGAACCCGACATTCGTCTAAGAAGCAAGCTAAGCACAGCAGATATCAAGAACTATTTGTTCTTGAATGTCATTGTTCGTTTAACAATACTTCCAGCGCGTGATAAGTTCAGGTTTCATAAAATACCGTAAACGAAACTGAAACGACGGATTTTTTTTGATTTTTTATTTAAAAGAGGGGTCTTTTGCGTCAATGATTAACACAAAAATTAACACAAAATTGAAATTTAGAATAATACTACCTGACCCGGTCACGCGTTGCTGTGACTCAATAGTTATAGTACGTTGGATCAATGTTATTCTAAACTACCTAATGTAGTAAATATTCACTAAAAAAGACAAAAGCGTTTTAGTCGATTTGAAAATTCAAAAGTAATTGGTAAAGTGTTTCGGATAGTTGAAATTAACGAGAAACGAACATAAAATTTTTTAATTACATTTTATTACAAATTACTTAATTGAAAATATATAATTGATATTTATAAAAATAAATAAATTATTTTTTATTTATTTATAACTTGAAATATCAGTTTTATAAATGACGTAGATGAAGATGTTTCTTAAACATTTTTAACAATTATTTTAATTATTTTAAATTATTACAATTTATAATTTTAATTTATCGAAGCGCTAATTGGTGTACAATATTTTTGATTAGCCTGTCTTTTGCTAATGCAAATACATTTGATGGTTTCCCCACACGTGAACAGGCGACATATAGCTGCCCATGGGAGAAACACGTATTTTCCAAGTCCAAGCCACAAACGGACATTGTTTGGCCTTGAGACTTATTTATGGTCATAGCGAAAGCAAAACGAATCGGAAATTGAAGCCTTATAAATGGTATTGGAGATTCTGACGTATCATTGGAATACGTGGCAACAGGACGATTTCTCCTTTAAACTTTCCAGTCAAAATAGTTGCTTCAAGAACATTTCCGGTGATCCTTTTGATGACCAAACGTGTACCGTTGCATAATCAAGGTGGATTCAAATTCCGAAGTAGAATAATCGGTGAACCAACCTTTAACCGAAGATTGTGTGGCGGAATTCCTGGTATATCCACGGAATTTAAAAACTCAGTTGGAAAATTTACGGCTTCATTTTCATCTACAGTAGTGTCCATTGATTTAAAAGACATCAGATCACCTGGCAACAACTGTTGTATCTGGAAGTTAATTTCGTTGACATCAACATTCTTTGCTGCCAAAATGATTACTGTGCCAATTATGATCTGAGTAAGTATTTGATATATCTGGAAACAAACTCTCAATTAATTCATTTTTTGAGTGAACAACAGTGCAGAATTTGTCTGGCAATTTGATGTATTGTGTATTTCGATGCAGTTCTATTTCAACTTTTCCAATATCAAGCAATTGCTTACAAAATACTTGTGCCGATGGATCATTTTGCAATTGTACTCGCATGTTCACGGTCAATCCAAGTGTTCCGACATTCCGCCATAAAAACGATTGTTTTAAACATGCGTTAATCTCATCGGCAAAAGTAGAGCGAGGAATCACTGGTAATGTCTGTCGGAAGTCACCAGACAGTACTACCGAGTTTATCGTTGCCTTTCAAATCTTGCATAGTTCTATGAAATGCTTCCCAAATTATAATTGAACTCTTTTGCAACACAGCAGCCATTCCGCTTTTTTTTTTAATGTTACACATTGCGTTTGGTTTGTTATGAATGTCTAGTGGCAGCTTAAATACTGAATGTGCAGATCGTCCATCATCTAACAAAGTGGCAGCTATGCCTGACGATGCAATTGCTAATGCAGTTTTCTGTTGCGACCGTACTTTCGCAAGGATCAAAGATATTAAAAATGTCTTACCGGTTCCACCTGATGCGTCCAAGGAAAAAAAAACACCGCCTTGTTCAGCATCAACAGTCAGCAAAATCCAATTATAAATATTTTTTTGTTCTGCTGTCAGTATTGGCTCATTATTCGCAATAATTGTAGCTAAGCCCACATTGTTATACTGTTGTTCTCGTTGCAGATCACTGTTAACTAAGTCGGTGGCCGAGCGATCAGGTGATGGCATACCATAATGATTAAGTGGTAAATTTGAAATTAAAATACATAGATCTTCGATTAACACTAATGCTTCATTATACATCTCTGGTGTGAAATGTAGATTTGGGCATAGGTTTGTTTGTTTAACTCGGTGTAGTATGTCTTCAGTCATACTGTTTTTATATTTTTCCCACAAAATCGATGATTGTGTTGGATAACATGTTGTCAAAATAATTGCAAACAGTTGACGAATACTATTCGGCGTGGATGTCAACGCTGCATCAGCAAGTGTCAGGTTCCAGTGATTGTCGTCCACCAGCAAATGCAACTCGCGACATGCATCTTGATTTGTATTGAATACTGACCATTAACTGTTCGTAAAAATTCGAAAGACATTGGTCCTGGAACATTCACCAACAACAAATGCAAAAAGAAGCATTCACGTTGTTTCGGATGTACTGTGTAGAGTCGTCCTAATGTCTTGGCTTTGAATATGCTTTGAATATGGCTCCCATTTTTTACCTAATTTGTTCCATGTATAATAGCGTGGAATATCGGTATATAATAATGTTTTTGCGAATTGGCCGAAAACATCAGATTTTTGACACAATGTGAAAAATTCAGTTAAAGTCGTTTTTGGTGGCTCAAGTGCTCTTTGTAGAATATTTTTTTCGGTGAAATATACACGTTGACCGTTTTCAAGATGTACTGCAAGATGCTGGATATAAGGGTCTCTTTCATGTATGGGAAATCTAAACATATGCCAGATAGCTTTGTTGCTGCTGATGTATCTACCTATCTGGTATTGTGCTATTTCGTCATTTTTAATTACATTTTTTACTTCAAATACGGCCAAATCACTGCCTTTATTAACTTATTTGCCAATGTACTTAATGGATTTTACAGAACTGCAAAACTCGACATTAATATGAGACTTATACGTTTTTGAAAGCAATGGTGAGTATGGTACCACCCACTGATTGTCAATTTCAACTTGGTTGCTAGAATTTGTCATTCGCATCTTAAATGTGTGGCCACCATTCTCAGCGTTTCTGCGGCGATTCAACGGATAACCGTCGATATCCGTAATAGTATCTTTCGTATGTTCCTTTGGGAAACGCTAATTACATTTTCCATCTTCAATGCATGGTGATGTCATGTATAAAGCACTGCACGGTCCGTGGATCATGTGACTGGTAACAATATCAAACAATTCTTGATCAATTACAGGGTCCGGAATTTCGGCTCAAATTATTTGATCAAGTTCTTCTGGACGGATTTTAACTTCAAGCCATATCAAAATGTGAGAATGAGGCAAACCTCGCTTTTGCCACTCAATCGAATACAGATAGCAACGTGTGTTACCGAAAACCGAATGTTTTACGATTAAATCAATCAATGATTTTAATTTTTGTTTGAACACACGTGCCGTGATATCATGTCGATGCATTGAGTGTTGGCCTGGTAATAGCAAAGTTTGTATTTCCCCAATATGCGGATTACATGTAAATGTAATAAAAAAATCTTGACGACCATAATGACGTACGTAAGTCATCGCATCTTGCTTAAATTTCTTCTTGTTCCGTGGACTGCCAATGTAGCTTGAAGGTAAAATAAATGCATTACCGATATCATTGACACATAAATTTTCGTCTGTTTTTCCGATAATGGCATCTCGTAAGTGGATGTATTCTTCCGATCGTAATTTAGTCATGTTGTATCGAATAAATCGCAAAAGTTCGTTTTCAATCTTAGCGTACATATCCACGACGTATTGATGGTACAGTTGAGGATATCGAAGGTTATAGTTATCCTGATTATGTCTAATCATCAATCGATGGGCGTAATAATTCATTGAAGTAACTTTTTTACTTGTTTCATTACCTGAAAAGATAAGAATTTAAATAGTAAAAAAATTAGAAGAATAAGAAATGAATATAGTGGGCCCGCGATAATGCGGCCTCTGTTCGGAATATCGGGGGTCTACTGTATTAATAAAATAAGGAATTAAATAGTTGAATATTAAATTTACCAGTAACTGGATCACACTGTTTGATGGTGTTGTGATATTCATCCTGCCCTTGCCAGAATATCAGTGGATACTGGAGTGCGTCATACGAACGGTGTAGATCCGAAATTATACTAACAGTGCTATCTCGACATGTGATTTTAATGACTCTGTTGACAACTGCAACTTCATCTACAGTTGGCGCGTTGAACCTGCCAGCGTGTTCTCCCGATGGTAATTTGTCAGCTTTGATGACAATTTGATAGTTGTCATTTTTTAATTGTGGCGACACTCTTTTAAACAATTGAATAAGTTGATTATAATTTTTCAAAAAAATTTCCAATAATACCACAATTGCTTTCTCTTCTGTTTGTTCGATGAAATTATACTGGCACCGAGTTGTCAAGCGTTCTTCACAACTTCCCATAAAATAGATTTGGAGAAACTTCGGGACATCATTAGGCATCGGCATCAACGACCCAATCTTATGGTACACCTGACCTTGTATTTTGAATGTAGTTTCGAAATGACGTCCATCAGATGTGAGATCTCAAATTTTGGTTGCTCCAAAAGACGTCATATGGAAGCAGGAATTGAATTTTGCGTTTCTTGCGCAGAGACAATTTCGAATCGTTTGATTCGCCAGCAAGAAGTGATTGCAAAGGTTCTGTGGGAGTGGGAAGTGCTAATAATACAACTTTTCCTGATGCACAACACATGCCGGCTGCTTCATTGCGGAATTTCAGCACCTGACAGTATTGGCATAATTTGTCCATTGCACCGATTGCAATTTTAGAATGTGCAGAGTAATCAATGTCTGGTGCATATTCGAACGCAAGACGAACAAATGATACACGGGTTAATGCACGGCTGATTTGCTGTCTCTGTCGTTCTCTTTCTATAAATGTAGCGATGTGCTGTTCTCGTGCCGATCTTGCTCTCGGTATATTCTGTCGCAGACGTTCATCACGCTGTTCTTGAGATTCTTGCATATGACGCTCTGCTGTCCTGATTATTTGAGCTTCGTAACTTTCCGTGATTTTTTCTGCTGATTGATGAGCCTTCTCAACACGTTTGCGTCGTGCCTCTCTGCTACACGCATTGTTCAGGTTAGATTTTTTGGCGGCATTTCACTGAAATTCATAATTGCAACAATTAAAATAAAAATAGTTGAATTACAACAAAAAGTGCTTTTCTAGAAGCGCTAAAATAAGACACTATAATACAGTGCTGATATTAAATAATAATAATTCCGTGTGATCGTAAGGACCTAATGACAGGGCTTCTGTCAGCTGTGCATTCCACCCCTGTCGTCGCCGCCTTAACCTAACCCGGCAACTTTGCCGGGTACAGGAGACCTACAGTTTTGCGTGGAATCCCGACCACGGAAGCGTTCTGGCGTACTTCACATTACACTGCAAGTTATGCCAGAGGTGAAAATCGGGTAAAATGACTATAAAAATCTCCGCCGAGTCAGGGATTCGACGACGGGACCTTTCGATTTCCAGTCAGACGCCTTAACCACTTAGCCACCACACCGCTCGCTGTTACATTAGAAATTGGATAAGGTTGAACTAATGGAATGGAGAATTATAAGGAAAATTTTGGGTCCATTGAGAAATACAGTACAATGGAAGATAAGAACTAATGAGGAAATATATCATAACATTGAAAAAAATAACAGAGTCAGTCAGAAAAAAGGAGAATGATATTTTTTCGACACATCTATCGCACGGATGACACCAGGCTAGCAAAAAAGATATTAAAATATTTTTTGGGATTCAAGAGGTTAATAAAGATTTGAAACGTAATAAAATCAGTGAACAGTATGGAAAGAAAATATTTTCGAAAGGAGATTTCGGATATGGCTGGATTCTAAGGTAGAGAGGAGAAGAAAACGGGTGCAAAATGGTCCGAAGAGAGAAAGAGAAAAAACAGTGCAATAATGAAGGAGTTCTGGAAAGGAAGAATAGAAATTGACACGTGGTCCCTAGCTGGTCATAACGAAAAGAAGAAGAAAAATGAGAAGCAAGCAACAAATACTTACACGTTTTTGAATTTATCATAACGTTTACTTCAATGTTATATTCATGTGTGCAATTACTTTGTCATTAAATATAATAACATACAAAAGATACACAACACAATTATAAAAATGATACTACACGAAAAATTCACGAAACTGGGTTATGTCATATATAAACACATATGACATAGAGTAGACTGTAACATAAATAAATCGAAACACAACGCCATCTACTAGATGGTTACCCAACCTAGATAACCAAGTGTTGTGTAGATAAATTAATACATCGCCATCTGTTAGGAACCTATGGAACAATAATAATAATAATTTAGTGTGGTCGTAATGACCTGGTGACAGGGTTTCTATTGGCTGCGCATTCGACCCCTGAGCCGAAGGTGAAGACCGAGTTAAGTGCGTATAAAAACTGCCGCCGGCACAGGGATTCGAACCGGGAACTTTTATATCCATAGTCAGACGCCTTAGTCACTGAGCTACCAGAACGGTAAAACTTACGGCCCACACAAACGATTACAAAACATTATCCTGTGACAAACATTGAACGAACATTTAATTCGCAATAATAAAAAATTAAGGTCAATAATGGAGTTAAAAACTATCCTATCTTTTAATTTGTACCAAATTACACACAGTAAGCCAAATTTCATCAAAATCAGTTAAGTAGTTCGGACAAACATCGTGACGCGAGATTTTTATATATATAAAGATGAAAACATTTTGTTCATCGTAATAGCAAAAGATCTGAAACGGATTTAGTCAATCACAGAAGATATCTGTGATGAGATAATGTAGTATAAAGTGTACTGACTAAAACTGCAACATTGTTTTATGTCGAGGATAACCATCCAGTAATGAGTCATATTTTTCACAGATACAGGTCTACAATTTTCATTTAAATCAGGAGGCGTAATTAGCATTTTCTCCTAACGAAACTTAAATATGGAGCTTTAGAAGGATGGACTTACTATACTCTGTTCACGAATAAATAAGTCTCAAGTTTAGACACCAATACAAACACTGGTGAAAATGATGCACCGAGCGTGCTGGGTGATAGGTAACGCTCCTACGTCACATTCGGGAGGGCGCGGGTTCAAATCCCTGTCCGGGCATCAAATTTTCCATGATTTCCCCGAAATCACCCCAGGTGAATGTCGGGATGCTTCCTTCAAAAGTCCATGGCCGATTTCCTTCCCGTTCCTTGCCTCCCAGATCCGCCTCTAATGACTTCGACGTCGACGAGGCGTAAAGCCATAAAGCAAAAAAAAAAAAAGATTTATGTATGGAAACTTCCAATTAAAAGCTCACAGGTATACACGAAGCATGTAGCATGTACGAGGACTCTCCGTAGCTCAAAATCGATCTTCAAATTATAGGTGAAGAATTTACTGGAAATACAACGACTCTACATCAAACGTCGTGAAGGCTTCACGATTCATAAATTGGAGCATTTTCAGCTTAAGGAAATAGTTTTTTACCAAAGGGCACGAAATTATTAGAAGCTGATTTCTGTGTCGATATGTCGGTGTTCTGGAGAAATGATGTGAATCATTTTTGAATAGAGGATTCCCTCACGGAATCAAACGCGGATCCCGCAGAAGGTCAGATTCAGTGAAAGGATGCCTTATTAGCCTCCTGTTTCAGGGGTGGCCAGTATTTTCGTTCCTAACGATTTCTTTGAAATATGAGATGGAATTATTGCAAATAACGTTGTGTTTTAATTCTAATATGATTTATGCATCAAACTTTTTATATACTTATTTCATGTGAAAGCAACATTAATGTGTGGGTAATCACTAAAAATTACAGCACTATTTGCAGTTAATGCTTAAGCAACTTCTGTAGTTTTTTTTTACTTATGGCTTTACGCCTCGTCGACGTCGAGGTCATTAGAGGCGGGATGGGATTGGGGACAAGGAACGGGAAGGAATTCGGCCATGGCCTATTGAGGAAAGCATCCCGGCACTCGCCTGGAGATATTTGGGGAAACCATGGAAAACCCAAATCAGGATGCCCGGACGGGGAATTCGAACCGGCGTCCTCCCGAATGCTAGGCCAGAACGTTAATCACTCACCCAAACGCTCAGTAAGTTTTGTAGTAATTCTTCGATAGTATATTGGTACTCTGGAGGTATAAAAGTACAAATTTATTTAACAATTCCTTCTATCAAATGATATAGTGTTAAATTTTAGTTTAGTGGCATGCTTCTACGGAATCATTCTCTATGCCGTCCAGACGTCTCGTATAAATAAAATTATAAATTTGATAGAAGAAACATCTTTTTTACTAAAAATTTAGTAATTGTTACGCTGTTAAGGTACTACGGCCTATCAACTACTGGATGCTTTTCCACTTCGCTTTCTTAAGCACTGTTTAGCACAAATCTAGTTCTTTGTAACTAGCGGTACCACTCGTCCAAACTACACATCTGTTCCGTACATCTCTTCTGTAATTCAAGAATTTATTCTTTTCTTTTAAGTTCTAATAACGTTTTCTCCTTTCTCTAAATCAGTTGTTTATATATTGGCCAGGTATAATACGTTTCTTCTACTCTTATTTCTGTTCTATCAAGAAAAGTTTTTCATTAATATTAAACTAGACGGTTTTGAAGTTAGTTCATACGATTTTCGTTTAAAAAATCGTGTTTACTCAGCCATTTCTCTCTGTATATGATATTCTCCTCTGTCTAACATAGAAATTAGCACTTCTAAGATAACTCGTGTATCTTTAGTTCATGGTGATTACTCAATTACAATTTCTGCTAAGACAATCTATTTATAAAATTATTATTATTATGTGTGTTTTTACGCCTCATCGACGTCTAGGTCATCCCTAGGCGGGATGGGTCTGGAGACAAGGAACGAGAAGGAATTCGGCCATGGCCTTTTGAAGCACGATTTCCGACATTCGCCTGGAGTGATTTGGGCAAACAATGGAAAACCCAAATCTGGATGACCGGACGGGGATTCGAACCGGCGTCCTGCCGAATGCGAGGCCAGAGCGTTAACAGCTCACCCACCACGCTCGGTCTGTTTATAAATAGATACTAAGGTAGAGACAGCCAGAGGAGGATTTTTTTAAATTTCATCTTATTACTGCCAGCAAAATAATAGTCGATTATATAAAATCTTTGGGAGAATTATTTCCTGTATTTTATGAATACTGCGACTAACTTTGTCCGGCGATTGCTTTCATGAGCAATATTATTTCTATATACCCGTTTGTGAGCGTGCTAGGATAGTAAATGTCTCGCTAGGAACAATAATGCAACGTCACCAACCATTTTTCGTTAATGATCTAGTGGCTCAGTTTATTAAGGAGCTTAATTTTTGCTTTGTTCATGTGAAGTACGCCACGACGCTCAGTAGTTAGGATTCGACGTAAAAATGTAGGTCCCCTTCACCCGGTGAAATTAAGTTGGGTTGTCACTCGGCAGCCGAACCCTTCCGGGATATACCAATCAATAATGCCAAACCCATTTATTTTCTTTATTGTTGTGTAAAACAATACGACTCCACCGCAGTAATCATTTTTCGAAAGAACAAAAAGAGTATGCTAACAATGTTATATAAGCACTCCAGTAATTTACAACGAATATTCATCACAACCAGTATTGCCAACACGGTAATGCCTCATGTCACCGCTTATTATAAAACAGTGTTTCTCGATGTAGGTTTTATAAGCATTTTCGTCTGAACAGACATCATGGAGCATGAAATGGAAATTTTAAGCCCCACTTACTGTTAGTGAAAGAATAATTGCTTTGGGAAGAAGCAGCTAACCGTTGCAAACTGTTAAGCAGTAATTACCGAAACCGGTAATGAGTTTGTGAGTAGTGAGCCGCTTTAGCCCGTATTAAAGTGATGCGAAAGCGCGTGTTCATTAATGTTACATGCAAATCTGTAGGAAGAGCCGGACGAACCCCGTTTACTCAATGAATAATATATGTCTCCCAGGGCACCTTGTATGTGGCACATGCCAACGTGCCATCTGAATATCAGTGTTCATCTCGGTTGTTGGGAACAGCTCAACTGTATAAACGCCTGCTTCCTATCTTTTCTTCAAAACTGCTTGTGTATTTTTATTTTTTTTGATTTTTTTTTTGTGCAAATAGCTCTTTATAATATAACGGAAGAAGGTGAAAATAAAAGAAATTTCTGGAAATTAGTTTATGCGCTTCTGTGACAACACATTCTTACTTACGTGGAGGTATTCGTTGCTAAGTATTCTGGCATCCTCTTATTTCCTTAAATCTGCAGTGCAAAAAAGTTTTAGCAATCTCCTCCTTATAAATACTTTGAGCATTGATGATTGGAGAAGTATCAATCAGTGTTATAAAAAGTGAAATTAAGCAATACCATCGTATTAAGAACGCAATCAAGTCTCCAATAAAACCTGAATTATCAAGACCAGGAAGCCAAAAGTTCAATTTTAATAATTAACACTTCTAGATACTGCACAGGCCAGTTAAATTTTTTAATGAGATTTTAGGTCTTTCAGCTGGTTTAGTAATTTTCCGAATCATTTAACACATTTTTTTAGTTCAATTTAGAATTTTTGATGTGGTTGGAAAATCTTCGTCAATAATTCACAGATGTAGAACCTCCCATTCCTAAACACTTACCCAAAAATTTAACTAGTATAGTTCTATTGCGCGTTCAGTTAATGGAGGCGGGTCAAGGTCACTTTGTTCTATCCCCACTCAGCTGCCATTACCACTACATGCGAAGGGGAAAGAGTGCCGCGGACTAATTTGCCAACCGCCTGCAAGGACACGGTCCACTCGGAGGGGAAGGCAGCGGGAGGGGGTGGGGGGTGAGATGAGGAATGGAGCAAGGGGAGCATGGCCTTCAGCCGGCACTTGAGAGTGAACGGGGTATAGCTCTCTCGATAAAGCTAGAATCAGTAGCTTTACTTACGTCATTAATAATGGAATGAATGTTGCGTTCGTGGATCTGTCAAGCTCCCTGGTGCTTTGTCAGCATGTGTACCACTATGACCACAATAAGATTGTTATGATGTTCATATTGCGTCTAAGACTTTACTCAAGTGGAGTTCGTCGCTTCGTTTACTGTTAAGTCGCATTAGAAACCGTCTGGGCTCTTGCCTCTATATCTGAAGCTAATATTCACCTTTAACGTACCAGAAAGCGCTTAAAATAAATCTTACCAAAAATGAAAACTGGTGATTTTGAAACTCCTGCAAATATCTAGAACACACACAAACACACAAAAATCTAGTCGTTACCAGTAATCGATTTCGAGTACACTTATTACATAATAAAATACGTAATGCTTCCTGAATTTTCGTCAACCAAGTGCCAAAGCTACTACACTAAAATAGTTATGAACCAAATTTGAATGTTGCTGAATATAGAAAATAATAGATGAATTGGAGATAACTCAATTCTTGAGTTGTTGTTACCGAGGGTGGTGGTGTAAAGGCTAGCGTTCTGGCCTCGCATTCGGGAGGACGGTGGATCGAATCCCCGTCCGGGCATCCAGATTTGGGTTTTCAACTTTTTCCCAAATCACTCCAGGCAAATGCCGGGATGCTTCCTTCAAAATTCCATGGCCGAATTCCTTCCCATTCCTTGCCCCCCATCCTTTCCCGTCTCTAAAGACCTCGCTGCTAGAGAGACGTTAAGCAGATAAAAAAAAAAATAATTATAAATAAATAAATAAATGAGTTGTTGTAAAGAAACTGCAGGTGTGTGATCGGATCAATCGTCAGAAGTTAAACGACTTTATTGCTTCCAATAAAATATAATAAATAGGTATTCTTTTAATCTAATAAAGTTAACCGTTTTCCTCTACCGGAAAGTTGGTTTTACCATCCCGAAGGAGGCCATATTAAGCCTGGGATCATAGGTAGGGCTGCCAGATCCTTTCCTCCTTACCTAACCCAAACCGGTATTCCTACCGGGTAAATGGGACCTACAGTTTAACGTGGAATCCGAACCACGGAAGCGTTCTAGCGTACTTCTCATGACACAGCAAGCTGTGTCAGAATACAAATGTTTTATTTCAGTATTTTTTCTTTTTTATCCGATTCGGCCACAATGAACCACGTGCACACTGGCCACGGCATGCTCAAGTGTCCAGTGTGAATCATTGGAGGGGGAGTTAGGGGAGGCAAGTCTTGTGTTTCCATCTGTCTGTGAAACTTGTAACTTTATTTGCTCTATAAGATAAGTGTATTTTTTTTGTGTAACTTGTAGTATATGAGGCGGAGATTGGGTACCGTCCCAGCATTCGCCTAGGCGATTACGGGAAACCGTCTAGAAACCGCAATTAGAACGGCCCGTACCCGGTCCCATTTAACATCCCCAATCCATTGTGTGGTGCCTCAGCGCACCGAGCCACATTGGCGGGTTATTTTACTATTTCATAATATTAAAATTATATAAGAATTAGATTTTCATCAGTGCACCAGAGTAGTAAATTTAATGATAACACATATGAAAATTGCATTTTTTTTATTAATTAAACTACAATGCGTAACATATTGAGGTTAGGCATAGCTTCTGATCTTCCGTTCTGTGCCTCTCATTGCATAACATCTTTGACCGCTCGATGATATCACTACATCTGTTGTTTGCAAAGTGTTAGAAATTTTCGTGACACTTCAAAAGGGTGAAGGTGGTCATCATACAGGTACATGAGGCCCTTAGGGTTGGAAAACGTAAAACTCTGTATTTCTTTACAGTAAGTCGTCACTTAAGTTGAGTTTGCGTGGGCTGTGCAACGTCCAGTTCGCTTTACCACACCTATTTGACAGCAGGCTTATAAGGCCTGGTGAACCGTTCCAGACGTTCAGCATCAAGAGAAAAAATCATCGGCCTCGTGAATTCAGTTTGTACACTCCTGGAAATTGAAATAAGAACACATTGACGCCGGTGTGTAAGACCCACCATACTTGCTCCGGACACTACGAGAGGGCTGTACAAGCAATGATCAAACGCACGGCACAGCGGACGCACCAGGAACAGCAGTGTTGGCCGTCGAAGGGCGCTTGCTGCGCAACGGTTGGGCACCGCCGAAGTCAGTGTCAGCCAGTTTGCCGTGACATACGGAGCTCCATCTCAGTCTTTAACACTGGTAGCATGCCGCGACAGCGTGTACGTGAACCGTATGTGCAGTTGACGGACTTTGAGCGAGGGTGTATAGTGGGCATGCGGGAGGCCGGGTGGACGTACCGCCGAATTGCTCAACATGTGGGGCGCGAGGTCTCCACAGTACATCGATGTTGTCGCCAGTGGTCGGCAGAAGGTGCACGTGCCCGTCGACCTGGGTCCGGACAGCAGCGACGCACGGACGCACGCCAAGACCGTCGCATCCTACGCAGTGCCGTAGGGGACCGCACCGCCACTTCCCGGCAAATTAGGGACACTGTTGCTCCTGTGGTATCAGAGAGGACCATTCGCAACCGTCTCCATGAAGCTGGGCTACGGTCCCGCGCACCGTTAGGTCGTCTTCCGCTCACGCCCCAACATCGTGCAGCCCGCCTCCAGTGGTGTCGCGACAGGCGTGTACGGAGGGACGAATTGAGACGTGTCGTCTTCAGTGATGAGAGTCGCTTCTGCCTTGGTGCCAATGATGGTCGTATGCGTGTTTGGCGCCGTGCAGGTGAGCGCCACAATCAGGACTGCATACGACCGAGGCACACAGGGCCAACACCCGGCATCATGGTGTGGGGAGCGATCTCCTACACTGGCCGTACACCTCTGGTGATCGTCGAGGGGACACTGAACAGTGCACGGTACATTCAAACCGTCATCGAACCCATCGTTCTACCATTCCTAGACCGGCAAGGGAACATGCTGTTCCAACATGACAATGCACGTCCACATGTATCCCGTGCCACCCAACGTGCTCTAGAAGGTATAAGTCAACTACCCTGGCCAGCGAGATCTCCGGATCTGTCCCCCATTGAGCATGTTTGGGACTGGATGAAACGTCGTCTCACGCGGTCTGCACGTCCAGCACGAACGCTGGTCCAGCTGAGGCGCCAGGTGGAAATGGCTTGACATGCCGTTCCACAGGACTACATCCAGCACCTCTACGATCGTCTCCATGGGAGAATTGCAGCCTGCATTGCTGCGAAAGGAGGATATACACGGTACTAGTGCCGACATTGTGCATGCTCTGTTGCCTGTGTCTATGTGCCTATGGTTCTGTCTGTGTGATCATGTGTTGTATCTGACCCCAGGAATGTGTATATAAAGTTTCCCATTCCTGGGACAATGAATTCACGGTGTTCTTATTTCAATTTCCAGGAGTGTAGTTGTTCACTCTACCAAATGTGTTAAGCGGCCAACGTGTATAACTATTTCGTTCGTTTATACAGGGTGATTCAAAACAGCGCCTGCTACGCTTAGAATGATGCGGGGAATGGAAAACTGATCATTTTTGTCTGGGGGGACTTATCTCCGGAAAGAACATGGACTGAGCGTCGTGGGGTAACAAAATTTTTTCCCATTGTTTTTGGTGTCCTAGTTGGTATGCAACCCCATAACCATCAGCGTTATGTTGATGGGTGAACTGCGCCTGATAGTAAAACTTTGCATGCAATGCATTATTTCGTAGTACACAATTCGCATCTTACCACAGATTTGTAAGAGATATTTTGCCGTCTTTAATGGATTATACCATAGTTAAATAGAAACCAGGTTCTAGACCAGGGGTGGCCAACCCGCGGCCAACCTTGAAAATTTTTGCGGCCAGTGAGACTCATCACACTTTTACAAAATATATTTATTTTTTAATGGCCAAAGTACTGAAAACCAATGTATTAAAAAAATACATTATTTGTGCATAATATATTAAAAAAATTAACTGTCGAAATTATGAGATAAAATTAACTTTGGTTTTAAAACAATTATGTTGGGAATATATAACAGTTATTACCTGTTTTATTTATGATTTTACGGTTATGAGTTCGCAGAATAATTAAATTATATTCACTCCAAAAAATGTCAATAGTGGGTCTAAATCTAATATGGGGATATATGATTTTATATGCGGTCCGCGGAGTTATGACGCATTTCCAAAGTGGCCCGCAAGATCATTTGGGTTGGCCACCCCTGTTCTAGACTGTAAAGCATGTGCGGGTGCAAATACAGAGGCCAACCACAGCCAGATTGTTGTTAAGTACAGGCTAAATTTCAACAGAATAAAGAACCAACCCAGACAGAACAGACTGAAAGAATTTTAGATGAGAGAAAAAAAAATTACAATGATTATAGACGTGGAGCTTAGAAATAGTTCTGAAAGGTTTTAAACAGGGGATCAATGGAACGAACTGAAGACCGAGGTAACCAAAGATGGTGAAGAAACCTTACACATTAGGCAAGAAACTGCCAGAAAACGTTAGGTCACAGAAGAAATTTTGGAGTTCATTAATCAAAGGAGAATGTACGAAAGGTTCATGGTGAAGTAATAGGGGAGTAGTCCAGATAATTAGAAATTAAATAAACTGAAATGCAAGAAAGCAAAGAAAAGTGGCTGCAAGACATGCGGTTAACAAATAGTAAAGAACATGGTCGTAGGTAAAGTAGATGCGGCCCTTAGGAGGATGAAACAGAATTTCAGAGAAATTAAGAAAAGAAGTAAAAATATTACCGATTTAAAACGTTTTCCAAGCTTAAAAGATAGAGCTATCCGATGGAAGGAATGCGTAGGCAAACTGTATGATGGTGATGATTTGAACATCAGTTTGCAGGAAATGAAAGATGATAATGACATTGATGATTTAGGAGAGCCTGTTTTAAGAACAGAATTTGACAGAGCTTCGAGAAATTTGAACTAAAAGGGGCACTTGGAATTGTGATTCCTCCAGAACTGCTTAGATCGTTAAGAGAAGAATTAAGATAATGATTATGACTTCATAAACCGCTAGAGAAACTAAATGGTTTTAATAGAAGTATATTCTTCACACTCTTAAGAAATCGCAAGATGACAAATGTGAAAATATGTGATTAATAGTTTATTCCTGTATTCCTTGAACATCACACATGATCACCAGATGACAGAGCACATTGTGATACGCTGTAGCACCATTCTAAATAACATCACGTGCTTCAAAATTAATATACAGACGAATAGAAATCACAGCTGAAAAGTTATTAGGTGAAGATCAGTCTGTTTTTAGGGAAAGCCGGGATACAAGGGAAGGCTTACTATAAGGGTGGATCGGGAAAATCAAGAATACTTCTATGGCGTTTTGTAGCAGAAAAAGCTTTGAAAAATGTTGAATGGGACCAGATGATCAAAATTTTAAAGTAGTCCGAATCATGGTAGAAGAGAATGACGAGAACCATTTTGGAGTTTAAAATGGTGTGAGTCAAGGTTGTATTATATCCCAACTACTAATCAGCATCAACAAACAATTCGAAACAGATCAATTTCACAGTTTTAATCATCCACAAAGCGAAAAGGATTTAATTCTTTCCTACAGGCTCAGTAAAGAATAGTCCTTTTGTAGGAAGTGTGTCAAAACAGTGGTGGGACTGTTCTTGTATCCTGGTGGTAGGATTCATTTCAACTGAATCTATATCAACATGCTATCGAATGAAGTGTCGTTTCTATGTAAATGAATCGAAGAATTCTTCTGGAAAACTATTGATGCAACAGCAAGAATTCTGCACAGTCCTTCTAACATAGCTCGCTCCCAGATTCTTGCGCCAAATGTTAATTGGTCGTGCTACATTCAACAATTTAGAAACTTCTCTTTGGAAGCTGTGACTCTATCACTGCTTTCGTATATAACTAATGAACGTAAACCATCATTGACGGCATCTCAAACAATTCTAAATTACATTTCTATTACCATTTTGCATTTCCTCTCTTTGCTTCCTGCCACGCTGAGAACACTCTGTGTCCTTTTTCTTTGTGATTAGATGACTTTTAAGGTTAGCCATCCAGTTATAATTGAAAATATCGTAGATCTACTTTGCTCATCATCTGAAAGAAAATTTATAATCTTGTTTTTTACTTCTTGCTTTCTCACCACAAGAGAACCATCATTCGTTTGACAACTATAGCACATTTCAAGTTTCACTTTAAAAAAAGTTTTATTTCCCTGCTTCACATATCTTACAATATACTCAATACAACTTTTACTTCATTGTTCGCAGAATTAATTCATTTCTACACAAACTGACTTTCTCACTTAAGTCCATCTAATTCGGTAATAACATTTTCAGCTTCCCTCCAGTTACCAAGTTTCATAGGATCATCGTCTCCAACGTATTTGTCCATTATTATCCGTCATGTTCTCCTTGGACTGGGATCTATTGCACCCTGTTTATTCCTTGCTGCCAAAGATGCTCCCAAAATGGCATTAGTATTTGATATTCACAACTTTCATTACAAATAATTAAACACATTAGTAGACTGGGTGACGTATGTCCTCTTTGAGAAGCTAAACCTGAATCACTACACTTGAGAAACCCCGTTACCTCAGGCACGATGTTATTATAAAAGATTGAAGCATTATTAATCTAGTGACAGGCAATATTTCCGCAGTTGTTGAACAATAATTTTATAAATAATTCCGTCAAAAACAACAGTTTTGGTGAATTTTGTGGCTTGTATATATATATATATATAAAGAGTTGTACTGTAGATAATTATTGTAGCAACGCATGTAAAAACACTTTACAGCCACTGAAGATGCCCTACACCACAAGGGCGAACGTGTCTGGGGACTCAAATAGAAACAAAATTCACCAAAACAGTTATTTTTAAAGGAATCTACATCTATAAAAAGGTCTTATAAAAACTTGGAAACTACGGAGAAGATTTCGATGGGATTTTCACAGTTTTAAAGCTTAGAATCTCAATTCAGTTGTTTGGTATGTCTTATGTTTCAACGTTAAATAAAGCAGGAACATTAATTGAAAATCTGAACGTATGATGACAAATCCCAAAGGTGGAAGGATTAGATGTTGCATACTTCGCACTAAACACATTACTACAATGTTTCTGACAATAGCCTTTAATGAAAGCAATCAGAAAACTTTACTATAATAACAATTTTCCACACTAAACTAAATTTGATATTCTTTCCTTTAATTCGGGATATTCAATTTTTAAACGTCATAGATAGCTGTAACTTGAAGTGTTCTTTCCTTTAATTCCGGAAACTAAATTTTAAACGCCATAGATAGCTGTAAAAACACGATCTCTGGACAATATTTTTGGCCATCTGCATTAGTCTTCTGTTTACGATAATATTATTCCGGATTCTCTTTTGATGTTTATATAAAAGGCTTAATCCGCGGAGTTAAAGTATCTGGCGTTTCGAGCAAAAAATATATCCATTCACTTCGCAATTGAATAAAATGTGCGTTTCTAACATAATCTAGCTTTGTTCAATAATGTAGTAATGCAATTTCTTAACCAAATTAACGCAGCTTGTTATACATGAATCTTTTCGGAAGAATGAAAATAGTGTACGTGCAAATAAATTTCAACCCACCCGTTTCTTGGTAGGGGACGGGTGAATCTGGGTTTGCTTTAATTCTGAAAAATGTTGTCCATCGATTCTTCAATCTCCCGCGCTCCCGTTGCAGAAATTTGAAACGCGACAGTAAAACGTTTTGTTTTTTTCTGTATTATCTTAAAGTTTTGTGAGAATATGTGAAATAATATGGCTACACTAATTTTGTGAAATCGCTTCAATGATTTATAACAACCCTGTATTTCCTTAGTATAAATAGTTTGCTGTTTTATGTAAAACGTAGTTGTTGTAGATCATTTCTTCCAGAGATGCTTGTTAACGTAATAAGTTATAACATAGTAAAAACGCCGATGCAACTGTTGTTTTGATTTAGTTTATTTGGATGCGTTTTATACAAATATCTACAGTGCTTTAATACGAAATGCTGGTTCCAAGTGTTTAAAACTAGCAATAGCGTCTCTGTATTTATTATGAGTATCATTTTGTAATGATGAACATGTGCAATCAATCTGCGTCATACTTTCTGGCACCGAGCGTTGTGGGTGAATGGTAACGCTGTAGCCTCGCGTAAGGGAGGACTTGGGGTGGAATCCCCGTACGGGCATCCAGATTTGAGTTTTTCTAGGTTTCTCTAAACCACTGCAGGTGAATGCCGGGATGCTTCCTTCATAATGCCATGGCCAAACTCCCTCCCGTTCCTTGTCCCTAGTCCTTTCCTGCCGCTAACGACCTCGACGTCGACGAGGCGTAAACCATAAGCAAACAATCAAAGCAACTTCCTGGCACCCACCGTTTGTATGAAGAGCCTAATTGTACCAAATGCTCAGTCTTTAATTTAGGAGTACCACCGTTGGTGAATATCATCTGATAACTAGTTACTGCCGCTGAATGTATTACACAATTTCATATCTGAACCAAAGTATATGAGATTCTCATTTACAGTGAAACGTTATATGTTCGCGGAAGTGCTCCAGAGAACATTCCAAGGAAGGGAAACGCAGCAGAATGTGGTAGTATGTCTTCAATGGGAGGATACTGTGCTACTTGTGCAGCGAAGCATTTATAATGGGGCCCAAGAAACCTGGCCGCTGCGTGCATTAAGGTACAGGCAAATAGAAAGTACTGCATGCCACTTTATTTTGCTTTCATGTATGTCGTTGAACGTCATTGTCCATACACTCAGGCGCTCAAACTACTCAACTCTTTGTAACTACTGCTCATCATGTAGTTTTACATTTTTTTTTTTTTTTTTTTTGTACCTGCTTTACGTCTCTTTTTAACATCGAGGTCTTTAGAGACGGGAAAGGATGGGGGGCAAGGATGGGGGGCAAGGATGGGGGCAAGGAATGGGAAGGAATTCGGCCATGGCCTTTTGAAGGAAGCATCCCGGCATTTGCCTGGAGTGATTTGGGGAAACCATGGAAAACCCAAATTCCGCCGTCCTCCCGAATGCGAGGCGAGAACGCTAACCGTTACACCGCCCCGCTCGGTGTAGTTTTACAAATGTTCTTCCTGTAGTATGTCGCGGTATAGTTTGCAGGTGTTCCAACAATTCTTCTGTCCTAGTCCAACCTGTGTAAATCTTGAACTTGATCTTTATTTTCCCTACGACAAAACCACACTGAGATTTCCTTCCTCACACCTTATTAAATGTTAAAGATTTTAAAAACTGGAAGCTCTTTTCTATTCGGTTTAAAGAATCTCAAATTTTTTTTTTAAGTATATCTTTTATTCTTCATACGAAGAAATTTTTTTAGACATCTGTGGACAAAGAAACCTATTATTTGTGGACACAGAGCGTGGTGGGTGAACGGTTAACGTTCTGGCATCGCATTCGGGAGGACGCCGGTTCGAATCTCCGTCCGGGCATACAGATTTTGGTTTTCCATGGTTTCCCCAAGTATGCTGGGAATGCTGGGATGCTTCCTTCAAAAGGCCATGGCCGAATTCATTCCCGTTCCTTATCCCAAGTACCATCCCACCTCTAATGACCTCGTCATCGACGAGGCGTAAAATAATAAGTAAACAAAAAAATTGTGGATATTACATTTTTTAATAGTGCTATTTCTACGTATGTATGAGGCTTAGGCGATCAGAACTGTTTCAACAAAGAATAAGAGTGAAAATGTTTGCCATGCTGGTAAAGTAGGTTTCTACGTTATGTCCGTCGTTCTATGTGGTACTTAAATCTGAAGACAAGAAAAATAGTTTAGCTTTCCTGTCACCATACCAGATACGCTAATAGAAAAGTGACAGGATATTATGAGAAGTTATGTTGATTACAGTTGGAATTTTATATACGCACAATACCAAATTTTTATGAAAATACTTTTATTTTTTTGTTTTCCTCTTACACCTGACAGACGGCAATGTTTTTTGTATATAATTACGTTTAACTGCTTCGTTTAATATTAAAATGCTTATTTAAAAAAATATTAATTATGTATTTATTTCTTACAGAGTATGATCTGCAATCCTTTCTGCATTTTACAATGTATGGCCTTTAAATAATGTTGTTGTGTAATCTCAAAGGTCAATAGGTCTTTTCTGACATTTGAAATAAGTGAAAGTCGTTATTGTTCACAAAAATATAAGAAAATAAAAAATCGTCCAGGCTTTTGGTAGCTGCATCACTGAACGCTGGATTTCTATGGTAAGGGGAGGCATATTATTGCATTATCAGGGCATTCATTTAGACTTAAAATTGTAAGTTGTTTTACCGAGGTTTTAAATGCGTCCTGAAAAATGCCAATACACCTGGTTTGAAGACATTCAGCTGTTCCTCATTCTCTAGTTAATAATTTCTTCACCTACGTTAATGAATACGATAGATGTTTTACAAGAGCATGTGCAAACAAAAAGAAAGAAATTATTTTTTTTCACACACTGACATCTTATATGCAGTGCACAAATTCCTTACATTTTTACGTTTATTTGCATAGTACTAAATATTCTAGTAGTTAAAACCTTATTTTTGTAAGGCCATTATGCCATCATTTTGATTGATGTTTGTTTTCCGGAAGTTTTTTGGAAACAAGTAATATTTGGATTATATAATCGCTGAAAAAAATTGGATAGAAGACATTTCACAACACATTGTAAATAGTTTTTCCGCCTCATTTGGAGAAGATTGACCTATAATAATATATTGATGATAAACGTTGCTTCTTATATTGTTTATTTATTTTATTATTTAAATGTTAATTATTTTCTCCTAGTAATTCTTACAAACTGATTCCGGAAAAACACACATTAATATTTTTAGCGTATAGTTTACACAGCCAAGGGTTTTCTGCCACAGAACATGTATTTGTCTCCAGCAGGAGTTGCAATGAGTAAATGCTACGTAATTGGGGTCACCAGTTTCTTCTCCGAATTCAAACGCATCTCTAAATGATTGACGTCATAGTGTGTTAAGAATAGTTTATTTTTGCAAAAGAGAAAACAAGAAGATACCAATTGAAACAGAATGTGGACTGCTAGGCTTAAGACTGATAATACTCTATTCGTCACGCACAATATACACTGCGGTCTGGTTGGGGACTTAACCCAGATATAGGGTACATATTCTGATGATTAACAGTTGTGAACGTTTAACCAACTAGCCAAGTAGCTACCAGATGGTGACAATAGCGTCTCGAGATAAGCCCACCACGAAAAAAACTACAATTAATCCCTTACAGCTTTCCAAGGGTCTATAACTTCCTGGAAGTCATAAAAATTTCAGAAATAATTTATGCCACCCCGTGTTGTGAGCTTGGTCCAGTCTTGAAAATAAGTAAACTCCTAATTGTTAGTAACACATTAAAATGTTTAACAACGCATCACACTTTCTTGAGGCCTTCGTCTGGTTAAAAGGTTTACGTACACTTAGTTTAGAATTCTTTAGTCGTCTTTAGATCAGTTTTTGTTTGGTTTCGAAAATATTTTTTTACTAACATATTAACAGTTAGAGATCCTTTATTTACATTATTTGCATTTTTTAAACGGTTATATTCTTATGATAGCATCTCTAGTCCAGCTTTGGTAGGTGCGATTTCACATTCAACGGGATCTAACGACATCCTTTTCCTCATACTTTTTGTGTTCTTTGCAATCATTCATTCAATTTTCCGTAGTGTTTCCGATGTTCTTTGCAATAGCTCATGTAATTTTCGTAGTGTTTTCACTGTACTTTGCAATCATTCATCCAAATTTACGTAGTGTTTTCACTGATCTTTGCAATCGTTCATGTAATTTGATAATTTTTTTCATTGTTCTCTGTAATCGCACATGTATTTTTCTTACTGCTTTCACTGTACTTTGTAATTGCTCATCCAGTTTTACGTAGTGTTTTTTCTTCTTTTTTTCTAGATAGATTCAGTTCCACCCTGATGTATGTACAAGCGGAGTTTTCTGATTCACTCCATAAGCAATGTATCACATCTCTGATCATAAGGTTTGATCATTTGAAAAAGTTGTTGATCTTGTTGTTTCAACGATTCACAGCGTTCATATTGCGGTGTATCCTAAAGTAGCTACTTCACAATATTTCATTCTCCAGCCATTCATCTATAAAATAATCAAACAACTGATGTAAGGTTCGAGTGAGACACAGAACTCACGGGGCCAGTCTCAGGTTGTCAAGAAGGCCCTGTGCAAGATGCTGATGGCTCCATCCAGATATTAGCTGTTTTTACAGTGCATGGACTGGGACACCTTACCAACTGAACCGACCTTTAAGTGTAAATGATTATTTCCAGCTACTTGGAGACAATTTACACGCAGTCATGTTCCCAAACAACGATGGATTTTTTTAGGACGACACAGCGCCATGTCACCCGGCTAAAATCGTTCACGGTGGGTTTGACCATTACAACGAATGATCTGGCCACCTAGAACGTCAGACGTGAATCCAATGGACATGGCCGGAAGGTAATTCGTGCACAACGTCTTGCAACGGCAACACTTTCACAATTTTGGATGGTTGCAGAGGAAGCATGGCTGAATATATCTTCAGAAGGACTTACGTTTACTAGTTGAGTCAATGCCACGTTAGGCTTTGCACTTCGCCGGGCAAAATGGGCCCCACACGATGTTAGGAATTGTCACATGATTTTTGGGAACTGATTATATATTAACTACGCTATAGTGCAGTAGTTCCGAATTATTTTTTCCCGAGTACCCCTTTACGAAAGAGCTCAACCTCGTGTACCCCTTACAGCTGAAAGGATAAATCAAAAACGAAACCTGTTTTTCGCAATTTATGAAATTAATCCAATAACAAACGATTCAAAAATCAACAATTGGGCAAAAATATATTTGGAGATAGTAATGATTGCGTAATTTCTTTAATTACCTTAGTGATTACCCTAGCCAAGAGTTTATCAGCGTATCCCTTGAAGCATCTCACGTACCCCTGATAATGTGTGCGCCTTCTGCCATATCCCGTATATCCCTTCCAAACTAATACCCTTTCGGATAGGTGCAATGCACACACCGTCACACACTTTTAGTGAATCGCGCAGTAATAGTAATAGTAATAGTAACAGGGTACGCGTACTACTAATTTGCAACCACTGCTATAGTATATCCAGAAAAAGAATATATTGTTTTTCTCATTTTTTGTAATCAATTCACGTAAATGGCGACGAAAGTTTTCCTTTCATATCATTTATTCTTGCAGCTTCTCGAACACCAGTTAGTTAAACCTGGGACATCATTGAAATTTTCTGTAACACCACGGTGAATTAGTCAAATTTAAGTTAAGAAACAAATACAGGGTTTGTCTGAAGTGATTTAGGAAATTAAAATAAGTCTGACTGACCAGATTAAAATCTCAGATCGGTGCAGCGTGTTCTACGTACGCAAAATAATATTTGACAGATTTTTTACATCTGTGTATGTCTTTGTTGCATGTAAAGCGTCACATAATTTTCTGACTATATTTCACTGATAATGTGTTGGCCGAGTTACACGTCAGAGAATGCAAAAAATCCTGCCTGAACCGTATATCACGAACATTGGAATTATTAAGAATCTGTCTAGTATTACTGTCCGCACCTACAAAGCCATTTCCAGTTTACTCATACATGCAACGGACCTGGTAAAGTCATCTGCCGATGAAAGATCTTATGCTACAAAGAGAGTTGCTTCAAGGATACTACACGCGTCTATCCTGATTTTTGAATAAATATTTTTTATTTTGTTATTATGCTATTATGTTACATTTTATTGATTCAGTATAATTAATAATGGAAATAATTTACTTAAACATGTTAGAGAATATATCAAAAACTTAACATACCTACATTCTTGCTGTTTCATTTGTAGAATTCATATAAGAAACAACAGAGGTGATGGTCGAAAACGATGAAAGGTATTGATATAGATTCTAAGGTTTTTTTTTTTTTTTTTTTTTTTTTCAATGCACTTTAGTGTTGAGGTCATTAGAAGCGGGAAAGGACTGGGGCATGTATAGCTTCTGTGATGTACCGTCAAACTGAACGGAAAGAAAGAACTACAGATTATCCAGAAATGAATGCCGGGAACCTGTTTCTATCAAACCGTTGGTGACGTTGCAGTTTACTTTTCCTTCGAAACGAAACAAGAAGGTAATACTTCCTTGTGTGTGCTTCGGAACAAGAAGTAATTTAATGAAGCTAACAGTAACGGTGCACTTGATGGTAAGAAAACAGCGTAACTAATGATTTAAGCAGGTATTTGTATAAACCGAGAACTGTTTAATCACTTGGTTAACCGTGACCTGGTTTACAGAAAATCATTATAGATTGTAAAGATTTCAAAGTTTTCTGGACGTTCTAAAAGCACCTTAAATACAAGTAGTAGTGCGCTTGATTGCTTATAGAACTGGATAACGTTTTTCGTATATTGCTTCTCCTTAAGGAGTTTAAGTTGCGACTGGTGGGTATGACGCATTTGTGAGGTTGGTAGCCCTGTTGTCTGGCAGTCACGCTGCTTGGGCGTGCTAATATCCCATTACCAGCTTCTATTGTTGCACTGGCTCCTGTCATCAGGGTGTAAGCCCACAATTTGTCTCCGTTACCTTACCCTTTGAGCAAACAGTCGCTGTGTCCAAAGTTGTCTCTCGAAACGCAGGTAACGGCTACTACCTGGGGTGAAAGAATTCATTGAATACATCTATAGCAACCAGCCACACAAGGTTGATTTGTGTTCCGAAGAGATTTAAAAGAGATGGTGAGAAACGTAGAAGCTGAGTAGCCAGAAGCGTTTAAAATGAACAACAGTGTGTGGAAGAACCCTGATTACATCAGGTTACAAGGGAGCGTCCATAAACCACGTAGCTCCATTTTGGCCTCCTGTGAAACCCCCTCCCGCCACGAAGCCCGACGTGACTTTTGCCTCTGCCTCCCTCCCCCCTCCCCCCACGTAGCACGTAGTTTTTCCCCTATTGATTACAGAAGACATTTTGTACTGTTTTCTCTTGTCAGATTATCGTAAATTGCATACGGAGATAATTAAATGTCGCAAATAAATAACTTATTCACATGCTGTTTTGTGTTCTGTACCCATTTTAACTGTGACAAATAATATGAATAAGAAGCTACGTGGCCTGGCTCGGAACCCCCCCCCCCCCCCCCCACGTAGCCCAGAATAGCTTTCCACCCCCCCCCCTTTCTCCTAGTTAATAACAACATTTTCTATTTCCAGAATACCTTTTCAGTAGAAAGTAATTTTCAGAATAGTCTCTAGTGAATGATACTACTAACAACACACGGAACGTCCGATTTTTTTAAAAATATGTTTATAGAGATAAATGATCATTAGTGGCCAAAAACTTCAGTACAATTCATGAGACTTCACACTCCTAAACATACTTATGGTTTTGAAAAATCCAACACTGGAAAGAATCATTCAATTTAATGTAATGACCTGTAATAATACAAAGAAACTATTACATTTACAGAGCAAATGGCTCAGTTGGTTGCGGCACCGTGATGGTGTCCGACTTCTGATACAGGGTTGGCTGTTTCGAGTGCTGATGGTTGAAGAATGTTTCATCATCAGCACAGGGTAGGAGATGATTCCTAATCACCTGATTGTGTACCAAAGTCCTGGATTAAATCCCAAACCTCTCCGCAGTGATTGTGGGGTGAGGACATGCAACTCCGTTGATGATGATTCGTCAGTGGGATGCGGATGGTAAACTACCTGGCAGCCCACCAGGTATCCTTCGCCAGGTTTCACCTCCTTCCATCTAACACATTACATTACATTGAACATCACAATCATCCACAAAAAACAATAAACAAGTAAATAAAGAGAAATGGCCATAGATCTGATGGTTGATGAAAAAAAGAAGAAAGCAGTATTGCAGTCCAAAAATATAAATTTAGTGAAGGAACCCCACACTGCAGCAAGAGTGCCTATACGTCGTGGCATGGAATCAAAGAATTTTTGATGAATAGCATTACAGATTGTTTGTAACCAACACGAACATTCATCTGTATTGGCTGCTTGAGAGGCGTAACTAGCGAGTTACCAACTGATCATTCCGCAGACATTTTTAATGGGCGACGTATCTGGTGAATGAGCAGGCCAACGAAGAAGCGATATCTGGCATGTTGAGGAGTCTTGAACAATCCTTGCGCCCTGTGGATGGGTATTGAACTGTTGGGAATGGGTTGAAGGACATCGCTGATGTAACGGTCATTGTTGAAAATACCCACAATTCCAAGCAGCCCATTATACACAGTTGCGCCCCAGAATATTAGTCCATTACGACGCTGGATAACACACACTGTGGATGATGGTGATAACCACTGTGGCAGCAAATTCATACTCGGCCATTGTTGTTAACTAATCTCAAGTAGGACTAAACGGAGAAGACGATTAATTGCCAAACAGCACGCCACTGGCCGTGTTGGTGAACCCAGTGGAGCTTGATGCGTCGATGGCTTTGCGTCAGGTGGATCCTGCGAGCAATACATGGCACAGCAAACGCCGGTGAATTATGGAACTGCACAGTGGCACATTTGTTGGCTGTGCATCGTTGTGCCAACTGTAGAAATGAAAGTGTGTGGTCCATCAGTGTCGTGCGGATGAGGAATCTGTGATGTAACCTGCCGTGCTTCACTGCCATATTTTCAACTCGTCCGGTTGTTTCCAGCAGACTGCTTCCACAATCGCATCACGGTGTGAAATTTCGGCTCTTAAGAGCTGCACTTTCATGATGAAAATATCTCCCTTCACGCATGTTGATCATACCAAACCAAACCAGTCGCCAGTCGTATCAATGGCGTCAAGGAACTGTCTACCATTGCTGAATTTTTCCTTCTCAGTGCCGTTTGTTACCATCTCAGCTTCTGACACATGTTGGCAGGGTATTCGCCTCTCTGATTATACACATTTTTTCCCGTTCCATGCTCTATGTCGCCTATCCAAACTACCGATTTATCATTTCCGGACGCCTTAGTGCAGAAGATAGCCACACCTATGATCATAACCCGATCCCTTTATTTAGTACAGCTAGTAGTGAAGACCCCAAAGGATAAATAACAATTCTGTTATTGAAGCAGGAGTGTTATTTAAGCTCCATATACTAAATTCAAGAGTCACATCCGAACTTAATCGAACACATTTTTTAAAACTTTTTTTACGTTTGGCTTTACGCCTCGTCGACGTCGAGTCATTAGAGGCGGGATGGAACTGGGGACAAGGAACGGGAAGGAATTCAGCCATAGCCTTTCGAAGAAAGCATCCCGGCATTCGCCTGGAGTGATTTGGTGAAATCATGGAAAACCCAAATCTGGATTCCCGGACGGGGATTCGAACCACCGTCCTCCAGAATGCGAGGCGAGAACGAATCTAACACATCGCAGAATTACCGATAAACGAATAATATAAAGAATAATGAATTATTAGTATTGCACTTCAATGTTAATGATGTTGACGGGAATATTTAGTTTGTTTTTGTGTTTTTTTTTATTATTTTGTATTTTATATTTTTGTGTGTTTTTTGTTTGTTTCCAGTTTTGCTGTTCGCCGACGTCACGATCATTATAGCCTGGAGACGAAGGAACAGGAAGAAGTACTACCACTAACTTTTGTAGAAACTATCTCGTCATCCGCCTGGAGTAATTTCGGGACACCATGGAAAACCGAAATCTGGATAGCGTAATAGGGATTTTAACCCATGTCCTGTCGAATTCCGGGCCCGACCATTATTGCTCACACGCCAGATCCGGTATAATATATATATATATATATAGGCGGGAGGCGGGATGGGATTGGGGACAAGGAACGGGAAAGAATGCGGCCATGGTCTTAATTAATGGAAGCATCCCGGCATTCACCTGGAGTGATTTGAGGAAACCATGGGAAACCCAAATCTGGATTCCCCAATGGGGATTCGAAACCGCAACTCCTCGTTTTACAACTTTTCTCATATAACGACCACTAAAATGGTTTTTGTGTGTTGCCGCTTTGGGAAACGTCCTCAAATTAGGCTAACATACGAACGTTATGAAATCACTTTAACAATATCAGAGAATTGGAAGCAACTGACAGTTTTTTCATAAGACCTCTTGTATGTGTACAGATTGTTACTGTTTGCGTCTGGAATAGAACAGTTTAAATGAGAAGCTAATTTTGAAAGGCTTATCGTTATTCTATTTTTCACATTTTCTGTAATAAATTGTATCTTCATTTTGTGATATATGAACGATATTATAAAAATAACTGCAGCTACTATACAATGCTTTCTTGTTAGAAAAATGAAGCAGAAAACTGCAGTCTTTTGAACAGTTAGAACTTGAATGGTTCTGAGATGCACGTCATAGAAAAATTATTAAAGAAGGTTTTTAATTCAGTGAATTATGCATATATCTAAGCTACATGTGATTTTACTGTTATGTCAGCCTTTCTCATTTTATACAAATGTTATTCGCTATATGCGATTGTCTTAATATATATAGCATTTACAGTTTAATGTCTGAACTGATCAGTGTCAAAGCAACAACACAAACCTTCTAACCTACGTTATATCTGGAGGTATAATCAATAGTCTTACTTGAAATAACAAAGTGGCTATTTGACCTGCTAATTTTGCTCTTTTGTAGCAGACTTATACTCCAATATTTTAATTTATAGAATGTTAATGGAAGTTAAATTTTGTTATGAAAATGTGTTAAACAGTTAATGATCACTTGTATCATAATTATTAGACCGGAAACCAGGCTTGTTTATTCTTTGGTAGCTACAGTAAACAGCAAAGGTTTTAGTTCAATGATGTTTTACATTTACCAGTTGAATATCAAGTTTTTACTGTAAGTAATGCTTTAAATTCATCCGTCTACTTAAATACTTCTTTTATTGCTAGCGGTTTTATTGGTTTTTCTTCTAATTCAGTTAATCACCATAAATTATATATTAAAACAAATAGGATGGTATTATGCTTTTGGCTTTTCGCCTCGTCGACGTCGAGGTCATTAGAGCCGGGAAGGATCGGTAAGAAATTCGGCCATGGCCTTTTAAAAGAAGCATTCCGGCATTCACCTGTAGTGATTTTTGGAAACAATGGAAAACCTTAATTTGGATGCCAGGACGGGGATTCGAATCCGCGTCCTCCCAAATGCGAGGCCAGAGTATATTCGGTTGGTACCAATGATTAATCGAGTGGTAGTTGTATGAATTTAATATTCCTTGACATTTAAGATCGTTGAAACGACTTGTAAAGATACTTCGGTGTGTTTAGCAACCGAGGCGTGGTGCAGATCAAACTATGCTCCGGTCGAGGTTAAACTGGAGCTCCACCTGCATCGGTCTATGGTTCAAAGAGCACCGGACAATGACTTCCTTTAACAGACAGTACTCCAATGATGCTTTGACCCATCAAATATCCGTTCTGATATCAATTTTTAGAAAATCACTAAGTTCTGCTGACCCACATGATGATCCAGGGACGGATCCAGGCTTGGTTTCGGTGGGGGGGGGGGGGGGGGTGGAGCATGGCTAAAAAAAAAGTCTCCAAAATTACATGTAATTGGTGAAGGATATATTCAGGTCAACCTCTTCTCGCAACTGTAGCTGTGTGTTAACTTGAGGAAATGAAATTAAACGAGGAATCATATTCTTATTTATTTACTCGTTTAGGCATATCAGAAGAAATTAAATGAAATGTGCAGGTGCTCAAACTTATAAACAAACTCTGCAAAATGGAAAATTTTAAATAAAAATTATAACCGCCAAAAAATACAAAAACGAAAGAAATACCGAATTAATAAATTACAATTCTGAAGTAGAAAGTAGATGGTCTTTGCCAGAACTGCGCTATTTTAACTGAGTTATCTTCTTTTTTTATGGATTTACGCCTAGTCGACGTTGATGTCATTAGAGGCGGGATGGGACTGGAGACAAGGAACGGGAAGGAATTTGGCCATGGCGTTTTTAAGGAGCAACACAGCATTTACCTGTAGTGATTTTGGGAAACCATGAAAAATACAAACCTGAATGCTTGGACGGGGATGCGAACCGGCGTCCTCCCGAAGGAAAGGCCAAAGTGTTAACGTTAACCGCTCACCCACCACAGCCTGAATGATTCGGGATAGGAAGGACACTGACGCAGATGCCTCATGAATTGTTCTTGTCTGAAGACTCATCGTGTGGATTTATTCCCCTATTCCCGCCAGCTGCATTTAGTTCTTCCGGCACCTGTTCTCAACCAGTTTAACGACTCCCAGTTAAGACAATCTAAATTACCTCCAACCTGGTAAGCATTACGACTCTTGTCTATAATTCATTCATGTAGCTCACGTTTTTTTTCTCCGACATGATGGCGTAAATAGGACCAATCATAAATTTGGGATGTTCCTCTTTCAATTCAGTTGCTGTTTAAAGTAGTGTTCCTGTGCAATGCAATGTCAACATGTGCTCGTTTCAAATACACAGTAATTGGAGATGCTGCTTACAGTGGGCCATCGTTTCGTGTTTTGTCAATGTCATCTAAATAAATGTTGACAGCCTCAAATTCTCTGAAATGATAGAAACGTATGTGGTAATAATAGTCTTCGATTGTAGCACGAGGTGACTTCCCACCATACTGAATTCTTGCAGTCTATGGAAAATACTTGTTTGCAATCGCATGTCTCCTTGGTGCTACAGTTTTCGAAAATGATAGGTGTACTATGCAAGAACAATTAAAAATTGTATCTGGCTAAGTGATCCCAACGAGTAAATGCTATTTAAACACTTTCTAGACAAAGCAATATTTTTTTAAAAAACTGATTTGCCCAGTGAGATGATTTTTGTATATAAAAGGAATTCGAATATATGTTAGAAGTGGTTTACAGTCATTGACGGTAGTTAGAAACTGCTTGATACAGCGATTATTTTAAATTTTCTCTTCATGTCAGGATGTATGTACAGAAATGATGCGGCATTTTTGCCAGTGATTCATCATTAATCAGCAAGGAACGTTTTAAGTATTTCCTCTGTTGAATAATGCATCACCTGTACATGTATTAACATCAGATCTGAGTCCAAAGCATTAAATATTCTAGCTTTTTACTTCATTACAGGTACACTTTTCAACATGTTAAAACTTTCTGTTCAATTGGTCTTGACGTAAATTAAATTTTAGAACATGATAACTCGGTAGTTAATAATTACAATTATTTAGCTGCTAGGAGTCATGTCTAAGTTTTATAAGTGTCTGAACCTCCATTTTAAGGCCAAATAGTTTTTTTAAACCTTTCCTTTCACAACTATTACAGAAGCTGCTATGCATGCACCATACGTATTTTGTTCCTAGATCATTTTTGTAAATAATAATACAATGTTAATTTTTATGACTTTACGCCTCATGGACATCGAGGTGGCAAGGTCTGAGGGCTAGCAACGGGAAGGAATTCAGCTATCGCCTTTTGAAGGAAGCATCCCGGTATTCGCCTGGAATGATTTCAGCAAACCACGCAAATCCGAAATCTGGATGGCGCGTCCTCCCGAATGTCAGGCTCGAGTGTTACCACTCAGCAATACTAAAACGTTTTTAAGTAGTAAAATAAATGAAACACATATAACTCTTTCAATGGAACCAAAATATGTAACATATATAAATGTTTCAGATTTCTACAATGGCTTTGATGGTGGCAGTATAGTCATATTTTTCTAATACTGTACATAAAGTTAAGATTTTATTTCCAAGCGCTTGAATTTTTTTTTTATTATGGCTTTCGACATCTGAGGCCATACAGCCAACTTGATAGTAATTATATCACTCAGTGCTTTCAGTATCTCCAGTATGAAATTTTTCCAGTTAATTAGACACACCACAGGACGGACATTACATTCACAGACACATCATTTAAACACCCATGCCCGCGGCCGGATTCGAACCGGTGACCTTCGGCACGTGGAACTAGCGCTCTAGCCCCTAGGCTACCGAGGCCGGCATCACTTAGATTTATTATTGTTACTTGGTCGACATACCTGAAAATGATAACAGAAATACACACGTACCTGCCGCACGTGATATCCGAAATTTTGCAGACGTTTCTCAACGGGTGAAGTTGTTCGGATTGGCCGAGATAGAATCTGAATCTTCGCACTGGAACTAAGGTAGAGCCCGTTGCATGGTGTTCCTGTACGACGCCTCTTAAGTATATGGAATGGCGTTCCAGCCGTTCACTTTCTGTGGTAGGTCATTGGATTCGGAACTGTAACAGTGTCGTCTTTTTCGTATTCAGTCTCAGCCACGACCGAACTTCGCGACCCACCTATTGGGCGTCAACTGGATTAAAAGGACAAATTTTAAGTAAATCGAAAACTGTTACATACCAGGATCCTTGAAATTCATATCATTCTTTGAATCCACCGCTTGGTAAAGCAATCAAAATTTGAAGTTTGCAGTGCTGCTTCATAAGCGAACGCTCATTGTCATAAAAACTGTCGCACCCAGAACGATTGAGAGAGTTGGTACACACAGTAACATCACGGGTAATATCGAAGGGATAGTACTTTGGCTGCAATTCACATATTGAACTGCCACCAGGGGGCACTACAATCTGTGTGTAGTATTTCAAGTGTGCTGTTAGATTGACATCAGCGAATAGGTAATATGCCTCGGTGACATATTTGATCCTTGTATACTCCTCGGACAGGTATGATCTTTGGACTTCTCGAGGCAGGTAGCTCTTTCAGTCAAATTGCCAGTCACCTTGACCGTTCTGACCAAGCTTTGTGGTGGTGTTTGGAGCATTAGAACTATGAGCGAACATATACTCTGCAGCCAGTATCCGGTTGATCAACAAAAGCCACCAATAGCAAGGCTCCCTTCATCATCCGACAGGCACGAACTCAACCAACTGTGACCTTTTCCATCATCCAGAAGTCTTACTGCAGGATGTTCATTCCATACGCACTATTGAAAGGCTACGCACAAAAGAAGACTTTTACTCTAGAAATTCCTTGAGCTATCTTCCATTGAAGCCTAAACATCGGCGACGTCGCCTACACTTTTGCCGTGAGCTGGTGGCATGGACGGCTTAGCAATATCGATGTATCTTCTTTAGTAACAAAATCAAGTTTCGTCTAGACTTGGGTATGGAGAGAAAGTGGACAACGCAAAATTCCGATCTCCGTTGTCGAGCTACACGCTGCGAAATCTGGTGCCATCATGGAAAGAGGGAGAAACGCATGTTATGTCCCTGTGTGCCCTGGCATATTGTCAGACTATTCATGGCATAGCAATGCGTCCCATAGAGTCTACAGCATCATATGACGATACTACAACGGATTCATTTTTAACTGGCAAAAGCCGATCCACATACAGCATGGGTTTCTAAGGACTAACTTGGTTATGTAGACACTTTGCATTGTCCTGCTAGATCTCCCGACTTGTAGCCCATAGAAAATGGGTGACATCGGCTGAGTTAGCTGCTTTATCTATCAAAATTTGTCTATCTTAATGATTTGGAGCGACTGTTACACCAATTATTGCATAATCTTCCACTGGACTACATTACACGTCTTTATGACCACAACCCAGACTGTGTTGCCTCATATATCCATTCCAGGGTGGTGCAACAGGATATTAAATGTACTAGTAAACTGACAGAATACATAACTCATCTGTCTTGATATTGTATTCAGTTATTTGTATCACTGTTTCTATTATCTGCTAAGTTTCAGTCCATCTCTCTCTGGGTACACCAATTTATTTGACAGTGAGTGTACTTCAGCCATTCAGCAACCAGCGAGCAGTGTTATTAGACTGAAAGGTAATGAAATATGTGTTTATCTTTCTTTAGTTAGAGCTTTACGGCTCGGTGAAGTCTATTGAGCAGGTATTGTAACATGACGCACTGTCGCCACGTTACAAGGTGCATTTTTATTATATATGTAATAATATAAGAGTAATTTACATAAATCTTGGGCGACCACCTAAATAGATTTTTGTTGTAATTTTATAAAGTACGCAAGATTCCAAGTGAGGACTGTAATGAAATGGTGAACATACAGTGTATCTTGGTAAAGCGAATATTAAAGAATTATTGAGCTATGTAGGCTTGAAGCTAATCTGGTGTTCCCGAACCTTGGCGACAAGAAGTCGCGGATTTGGGGTTTGCCGGACCACACACTCTGCTCCCTAGGGATAGGCGGTCAACAAGGTTACTCACCGGGCGGGAAATGCCTGCCGCCAGAACAGAGAATCGTCCCCGAACGCAGCCGAATATGTCCGACCTCTGTTAGATGCTCTAGGCAAATCACCTATCGGGGATATCACGTGACATTAGGTGCCGACCTGAAGATCCAATCCAAATGAGCGTATAACTTAAAATCCTGGGAATTTTTGTTATATGTGAGCTTCGAGACTACAAATGGGCGGAGCGAGAAGTTACTTCGTGGACCGAAAAGCGAGGAGCTGGACATTCTGACTTCGATCTTCGAGTCCAAGCTATGCGAGTCTAGTCTGAGGTGGACTTGGAAAGTTGGCTTCTCTCGCCAACTGCCGTTGTACGATTTCTGGCTGCCAGCTTGCCTTGCTGGAGCAAGCTTATCACAGCAACACAGCCGGTAATGCGATGATGCGCATTGTCAGACCAGAGATGCCTATAGCCGACTTGTGAGATAATCTCACATATCGTGGGTCCGCTACAGTCACCGCAGACATCAGACGCAGGACTACAATGGTAACTTATTACGACCAAGCCATCTGATTGTGCATTCCGTGAAACAGAACCCGTAAACGACCTTGAGAGGATAGATCCATGTTCTCACTTTGTAATTGTAAAAACCCCTGAGCTAGCGGCATAATTTGCCAGAACTAGTTATTTTCGAATGATATATTGTTCATTCTGGCGCCCATGATTTTTTTTTTTTTTAACTTTAAAGTCACAGTATTATGATACCTTTGTCTGAGGTCGTCATAACTTGTATTTTTCATTGTTTCCATTCGTCATTATTTCTTGCATTTTGATTCTGAGATATATTTAAAAGTAAATATACAATTGTTTGCTTGTTCATGACGGCTAATTGTAACTCTGAGCGTTGCTTTTATGATTTTGCCAATTTGTGTTAATGTTAACGGTAAATTCGCTCAGACTTGTAATCGCCAGTGATAAGAAAATAAATGTCATATTGTGACAATTTTTCCTAAATTCCAACTAATGTCGAGATTCTTGCAAAATTAATAAATTTTCACTCCTTCATAAAAATTAAAATTAAAAATCCACAATTATTAATCATAAAGGTATGAAAGATAATTGTAACGTAGTTTGCCCACCAAGGCACCCACTACAGTATAGGATTATTGACAAGGAAAGAAATTAGATGATTGACTTTATGAAGAAACTATCCATGCGTTCCAATGAGTAATTTGTGGGAACCATTGAAAACTTGAACTTGGAGTCGCGTACCTGGAATCGCGTCCCTGGAATCGAAGTACCAGGCTCAAACGTTGGAACGGTTATTAAATTTCTGTCAAAATAATATAGAAACCTGTTAGAAATCGATGATAGTCTGATGTTTCTCAGCATAGCTAATATTTTCTTAAAAATTTCGCGTGCACGTCATTACGAATCCTAATGTATTACTTACCTCTGTCGAATGATTATAAAACCTCATACAAACTAATTTCAGATTAATACAAATCTAATTACCTTAGCATTGAACTAAATTGACATAATTTAAATAACATTTAAGTTCGTTAAAATCTTTCAACCACACATTATTTGCGACGAAACAAGTAATGAGTTTCTTTCGAAAATTAAGGAGCGATTTTTTAAATTATTTTAGTTTTTTTTTTTTTAAATAAGCAATTCCTTATATCTGAAAAATTGTAGAATTCTAATAATGATAATATTTTTCTAAATAATTTTTATATACTTACGGGACAGCAAAAATGGCATTCAGCTATGTTAAGTGAAGAATGAAAGCTGTAATACCAAATATTATGATACCTTCGATAGACACGTTTCTAGCTGTTGTGAAAATGTTTTCAGCCTCTTTCCCGTGTATATTATCATATCATATATTAAATTAAAGAAGGAAAACCCCAAAATGTAAGCGACAAGAAGTATGGATACGAAGAAAAATAAATAAAGTTACTTAAAAGATTTGCAGCTCGATACTATGCAGTAGTGGATGATATTTTGAAACGATGGCTAGGTAATAATCGGCTTTGCAGAGCGAAGAATAAAGCCATAATATGAAACAACTGAATCAGAAAAATACTTAACTCCTAAGTTTTTAATTTAATACAGCCATCTAAAGCAATAACGATACGCTAAACCTAACTCATTGTAAAAACGGTAACAGCAATTTTCCTAACATTCTCAAAAGTATCATGGAAGAAGGGGAAAATTAGCTTGATGTTGACAATGGAATCTTAAACATTATTATAGTAATCTATAAAAAAGATACATAAGAACGAAGTATCTCTCGGCATTGAGAATAGGCCTATATGAAATGTTTTCGGGTAACTAGCCAAGTTAAGGGAATGTTGTCACACTATATTTCGGCGATCACAACACTGTCGCCATCGTCTGCTTGATCAGATACAAGAAATTTCGGAGTTAGTACCTTCGAGTATATTTAAGAGTTTAATACTTGGTTGTATTTGTCGCCATCGTCTGATTGATCAGATACAAGGAACTTCGGAGTTAGTACCTTCGAGTATATTTAAGAGTTTAATACTTGGTTGTATTTGTCGCCATCGTCTGATTGATCAGATACAAGGAACTTCGGAGTTAGTACCTTCGAGTATATTTAATAGTTTAATACTTGGTTGTATTTACGAGGAACAGTTAATCGGATAATTTTTCGTAAATCTACTTTTTAGTCACAACTGATCCTGCAAACGAAACATATTTTTTCTAAGTCTTCTTTTTCTTGTTCACCTCCTTTTCCCAGTATCAAGGGTCGGCTGCCTTTGATTTACTCATCGTTGGCATGTCAAATATTATCTAAAACAATTATGAACGTGTAGGAGGCACTGAAATTTAATTATAAAGTGCGATTGATTCTTGTGAAATGTGTTTCAATATTCCTAGTACCTTTCCATTTTAACCGTGTTTTAGTCAGTAGAAAAATTTCATATTGTCTCAAAATTGGTGAAAGTTGTGTATGAAGTAGCAATTTTCAGTGAGTCAGTAGAGTGATGAAGATGGGTGACCGGATGCTTGCAAGCGCGCCGGGAGAAATTCTCCCACGGTTTCCCGTTAATAGGCGGGTCGTCGGTTCGATCCCGCCTCTGCTTCGCACTCCAGCTTCGCTCTTTCAGGCAGCTCTAATGGCTGCTGTAAACTAATTCAAATTCTCGCTCTTGTACCACTAACCCGTGCGTCAAATAATAATTAGTATGCTGTTCTCGTCAGAGCAGCTGCTTTCGCGTGTGCGACGTTATTATTACATTAATTGGCAGACTTGTTTCTTGTTACATTGAAGTTGCACAGTAATCGAACGATCTTCTTCACGGAACGAGAGAGATGCTTCATACTTCTGTTGCCACTTAGGGAGTATCCATAGGCCACGTAGCTTTTCATTCATATTATTTCTCACAATTAAAATGAGGTACAGAACACACAACAGCATGTGAATATTTATTTCCGTCAGTTAGTTATCTCTGAATGTAATTTACGATAGTCTGACAAGAGAAAACTGTACAAAATGTCTGCTGGAATAAATAGGGGGAAAAAGCTACGTGCTACGTAGGGAGAGGGGGGAGTGTAGAGAAAAAAGCCACGTATGGCTACGTGGGGGAAGGGGGGGTTCATAAGAGGAAAAAATTGAGCTACGTGGTTTATGGACGCTCCCTTACTTATGAGAGTTGACAAAGACTATGTCAATAAAAATATAGGAAAAGCGTCCAACTGGGCGGACGGAAGCTTAGTACTATTGATTTTTTTCTGACTCAAAAACTGACTAGTTTTTTTTTTTTTTTTTAAAAAAAAGGTACAGTATTCATATCTGCCAAAATCCGATTATGTTTTGATGTGTTTTTATAGCCTCTAACAAATGTTCGTTTTCTTCAGTTTAAATGTAAACACTTCAAGAAGTCAATAGCTTGGATATGTTTCTCTAAACATATGACAATGTGGTGAATCAGATAAAAATAGCGATAAATCTGAACAGGAATTCCAGGGATAATATGGACAGATAATAAGTTTTCCAAGCGTTTTAACCTACATTGCTAACAGTGTTGCAACCATCCACTTTGCTTCAAAAAAAATCATACGCTCAAGTTCTCTTTCACTACCCTTAATATCTTCCAGAGGACCTGTAAAATTGTTTTATGTTCAGATATAATAACTTTACTGCCCATTCATCAACTGAGACTGGTAAACATGCCATTGAGTCCACGGCGTTTAAGTGCAAGCTCCCAACGTTAAACTGTTAATGGATACATTTCGCATAGACATATATGCATGCCTATTACTTGGAAGAGCTGTGTTGTGGTTAATTAACTTCCAGGCTCAACGCAGTTAAAGCTCATTGTCAATCGCATACCAACACAAACATTATTATGATTTAGGTGTGTTATTGATGTTCAAGTCTTCTGTTTGGTGTATGGCTCTCCATTCTAACCTTTCCACTCTGCGGCCTACATCTACTTGCGTACGCTAACTGTGCTCATCTTGCGATATGCTACCTCCCACGTATTCCACAATAATCAAGATGTATTCTGTTAACATACGCTCTGATTCGTCAAAAGAAGGTTATAGGGCTCCTTTTCAATAATTCTATCCAGCACCTTCTGGTATTTGGTACGATAAACCACTTTTAACTCAAAGCTTTCAAGTAATAATCCTTTCAGGTTGGGCACCAATCCATAGCTATATTTCATAAAGAATTTCTAATATCAAAATCTATATTCGATGTCAATAAAAACTTTGTTTATGGTAAAAGCTATGCTTGGCTCAGCCATTCCAAATTTTATATCATACCAGCTTGGCTTAGTGAATATTCAGTTCACCAGATTCATATAACTTATTACTCCCTCCTCAAATAAGCTATACCCTTCACTCCTACAGTAAGTTTGACTACAATTATCTAATTTTGTTTCCTTCTGTCGAAACTATTTTGTAGTAAGTTTCGAACAATCTTCATGCCAGTCAAAAATCCTCCATATCATTTTCTGGCTCAAATAATATTAAAACTTCACCAGCAAGCATATTCATCTTTATTTCTTTCCCATTAAACATGTCTTCACTTACAGAGTTGCATGTTGGATATTACGGTTGAGTAATAGCGAAATACAACACAATCATGTATCACTCTCCAAATCAATCAGTAACTCTGGTTGACCTGTATTTTATATCTGACAGAATAAAACTTAGTCTTACTGAAAGCTTTCCTGGTCTTCAAATAAAATAAACCTAAGAATGTTTTTTCTTATCATTTTTTAATACAACCACATGATTTTCTGCTTATTTTTCGGAAACCTGATTTGTGCCCACAACTAACATTATAGTTTTCGATCCATTCTCCTGCTTCCACATTCCAAGCATGAATGAATAAACTAACGTTTTGTTAATATTCACACCTGGTGTCCCACATTATGTAGTATTGATTTTTTCCCCCAGAAACCGTAAGAACATCCACTTGTCACATAAATCTGTCGGAGGGGGTGAAATAAGAGTATAGATAAATTCTGCAGGAATATTATCAACTCCAAGTGTCTTAATCTCTATTAAACGTTTAGCATTCATTCAAAATCCACTATTCTGTTTATGCCGAAACTGTTCTACTCCTTCAAGTATAACGTGTCACTTTCTTTCTTTGATACAGCTATTCTGTGTATTTTTTTCAATCTTATCGATTTCACTGAAGTGTGGTTTGACAATGTGCTCCTCACATTTGTAAAACTGGCTCAAAATAAAATAAAATAATAGGTATTTTTTATGCCAGATATGTGTTTGAGTAGCTACACAATTCTATTTGGTAGAGTTTCTGCTCCATAGATCTAATTTTATCATTTCATTTCCCATTAGCCTCATTCTATATGTACGTATTAATACTCTACTTTGGACATTCCATCTCCTTCACGATTTCGTCTTTTATAAATAGTTTACTTATTAGTCATGGATTTCTATTTGCCCTTGGCTTCTATCCTAATTGTCCTACACTGCTTTGGATATTTTATACCTCACAACTGCCTAGTCCTCTTCTCTAGAGTTTCTTTAATCCTTTTCAGTGAATGATACCATAATACTGTTTTCTTAACTACCTCCAGACTGCATTCATTAATTGTTGTTTTCTGCATATTTACATTATTCGCTTTCAGAAATAAAACATAAACAAACCAGAATCACATATTAAAGATATGAAACAAATTCGTATGGTCTTGCGACATAGTGACAAAGTTTCAATTCGCCACACATACCATCTCTAATGACGCTGGTTAGAAAAATGAAACATTTATTCCAAAGATCTGTTGGAACATTGAACTTTTTAGTAAAAATATTGAAATAGTTTTGGACAGAATTAAAATTATGCTTTGCTGCACACCACGTTAAAAATTTTATTTATGTTTGTTGATATGTCTGTAAAGTAAGAAATGAGACCTTTCTGTATTCTCCTAACGCGAATAAAACTAATTAATTTTCTACTAATATAATTCCCTAAAACTGTTTATAGATGCTTTATATCATATATTTTGATTATATATTTGGTTATACCTTTTTGTTATATTTTTAGTTTTGTGTTTGGTATATACCTTTGGTCATATCTTTTTGGTTATATCGTTGGTATATGTTTGGTATAATTTTGGTTATATTTTTGGTTATATCTTCGGTTATATCTTTTGTATTGACTATGAGAAAGTATAGAAATGATGGCATTCTTTGGATTATTACTGTATGTAGATTCTTTCAGATAGCATGAAAAATCTTTATTTTTTTTCCTAAAATATCAGTATGTAGATAAACTCCTATATAGCAATAATACGTTTTGTCAAAACATCCTTGGGCACACCTTATCTACATAATAGAAAGCTAGGAATAAAACAAGAGTGGAATAATAGAAACATTATATGCGTAAATCTTTTTTCAATGAAGCAATACATTGCATTACCTCCAGTTCACACAGAAGTTTTTTTTTTTAAATGAGAGTAATTAAACTTGTCGGTGTAATAAATCCCACAAGATTCTGCGTTACAATGTTGATATTATTAGTTCCAAGGAATGGAAATGAACCTTTCTTGTTTAAACACTAGTCAGTTAACTTCATAGAATTGTCAACGTAATTATGACGCAGACAGTATATAAGAAGACAATTCATTCATAAAGTGTGGAAATGCTTCTTTACTGTGTGAAGTTTCTTCTAGTCGTAAACTGACAGCTCCATGTCTTGAGAGTGTCCACATGTAATTTTTTAACTTTCCTTTCTCACAGTTTGTTACTAATAAGCAGCATTTTCCCCTGCGGCATCAAGATGAATTCCCGGGAAGCTGTCGTTTAAATGACAATACATATTTGATTCCCATTGTAGCGTCTGCAGTAATAGTGAGGTCCCTACCAATAAATACATCTTTTTAATAATTGCTTGCATACTTACGCTATTATTCAGGATGAAGATTTTTCAATTCTAATAGCTTAAATCAATATTTATTTATTTTTTAATTCGCTTACAGCATTACTTATGTATCATACCTAATATAAACTGCAACATGACAAGATTACCATTTAAAGCCAAAAAAAAAAAAAACAATTAACTAATTAACACTAAAATGATACTATAAATTTACGACTGTTAACACCACACCGTTGGCAATTTTCCATGTTAATAATGCTTTCAAAAGGTTTCTTGTGGTCATATAAGAGAATGTTGGAATTGTTTCAGCACAAAAATATGTATTTTAGATAAATAATAATATTACGCATGGATATAAAACAAATATATATCATTTTTACACCTGGGTTAGGAAAATGCAACTCTCAGACAGAAAATGTTTCTAAGAAGAAACGTATCGACACGGGAATTGACTCTTTCCAAGTGTTCAGCTTCTAGAACCTCTGATGGAAGCAGTGAAGGTAACTGCCGAAACGTGAAGCATGGCAGAACTTATCCAACTGAACACCCAGAAGAATTTTTAGAAAAATAAACACTGCAGTGAGATTAATGAATCATGAAATGATGGAAATGTCTTCATAGAATACTGTAGTATTTAATAATTATAATTTAGCGAATTTTTAGTGGTTTGAAATCTTATAGCACTAATACAGTAAATACAGTTCTTATAATTAGCGATTTTCTAAATTACAAGCGTGTTCAGAAATGCAGTTACCCTGGTATGAACTATTACACTGTGCACATATATTCAACAAACTGAATGCTTTCCCTTCGTTCAGTTTGTACAAACAGGCAGTGGATTTACAGATATTGTTTAAAACTCTGCATCCATCATAAGTGAAAAGTTCTACAAGTTATTTCCTTCAGATTCGCTGCCAGGAACGTATTAATCCTGAATGTAGATCCGTATCCTCAAACAGTTTAGGAACCACAGCTTATTCTCCATGACGTTACGCATCAGACGAGGCATTCATATTTTTGGAAGGGAATTGAAGAATAACGATATAACATAGAAAATCTCTACTAGCAATCAATTCCAATAACGTTATTCTGCGAACTGACCACTTACGTTTACCGTTTGTGCCGAGCATTTTTCTTGAAGGAGTAGAATTGTAGCACCTGGGTTAAACAGTATTATGGAAATAGAAATGAAAGCAATTCAATTTGATTCAGGAATGGTGGAACAGTGTGGGACTAACATGGGACCCAAATTACGGGTATCAAATTCAGGAGGTGGAAGAGACGCAAAGGAGGTCAGGTAGACAGTGTAGAACACAGTCAGTAACCGTTATGATAAAGGAGGGGATTTATTGGAAGATGGGAGGTGGATGAAGATACTACTGGGAGTGTATAAGGCATTTGTTGAAGATAAAGCCTGGTAGACGATTGAAGGAGGTCGGACAACCATAAAATAGCCCTTCGTTTCACACATTAAGGCATGGGAAATATTCTTTTGTTGGTTAGTATAAATTACCTAAATTACTTCAAATAATAAAATAATTTAAAGAAAAAAATCACGAAACCCGAAAGTAGCTGTGTAGAGAAATTTCCACCTGCCAATGCGGTCCACATCTTTGACATTCATTACTATGTATGTGTGTTAAGCCTTCATTTGGCTTGAATTTGCTTTGGATGTGTACACATACGTGCTAAAATTAATGTTGTTAGCCCTAGAGGAGCCCTAGAAGAGACCTACAGTTTAATGTGGAATCGAACCACGGAAGCGTTCTGGCGTACTTCACATTGCACAGCAAGCTGTGCCATAGGTGAAGGTAAGGTTAATAGCTTATGAAAATCCTCGCCGAGACAGGGATTCGAACCGAGGATCTCTACTCAGACGCCTTAACAACAATTTCTAATGTTCGCTTTACGATGATGTAACTGAACCGGTACTGTACTGTACGGAACAAAACGAAAACGTTACACAAACGACAGAAAATAAAAGAGTTTTTTGAAAAATTTTATGAAACAAACTGATAGGTGGGTTACATTTTGAGAGATAGACAGTAGTTTAATTCGTTGATCCTGGTTGCAGCGGGTAGAATGTACTGTAGAAGAAAATAAACACAGAATTTTTGAAAGAGGAAAATATTTTCTTTTTCTTTGGGCTATACGCCACGTTGACATCGATATCACCAGAGATGAGAAATGATTTGGGAGGGGGGGGGGTTGTAGGAATTCGACTATGGTCTTTTAGAAGGAACCGCTACGGTATTAGACTGGAGAGAATTTGGGAAACCATAGAAAAACCGAAATCTGGATGACCGGGCGGGGATTTGAACCCGCATCCTCCCAAATGCCAAACCTTAGCGTTACGGCACAACTATTGGGCTCGATAAATAAATTAAGATGCAGATCCTTATAGATACGTAACAACTGAAAACTGATGCAGAAATAAAAACGTGGAGGATTTCATTTGTTCAGGAGCAGACGATCTCGGTATCAAACAATCTGGAACAATTATTATTCAGACAACCAAGCCTTTGCCCCAATTGTCGATCAAAAGTGCTATAATCCTGTAAAGTGCTTAAAGGCTCAAACCCTGACATGCTCAGCGAACTTCCAGAACCAGTCACTGCTTACTTTAACTGTAAAAGGTAACAGACAAGCTTAATCTCTCATCAAAACTATCCAAACAGGCTCTACAAGGAGACGATACACCCAATAATAAAATGAAACTGACCGTAATTTTAGTGGAAGTATGGTTGTAATTGTTTTTTTGGGAATTGACTCATCGAACCTTATATAAAATAATTGTTTTGCTTACTTATTAATTTATTACATTGGCAACAAGGACCGTAGCCGATCCATTGCCTCACTATAACCAAAGAGGTCTATCTCTCCACTCGTCCTCTGGTATGCCTACCTGTCTTGCGTCTTCCTTGATCACATCAAGCCACCTGATTCTTGGTCTTCTGCGTAGTGTCTTCCATTCGAAGCATCTTTCGGTCAAATCTTAGTGACATTCCGATCCCTTGTAATTACAGGATCATACCGCCAGAGACTTTTGGCTAAGAGGTTAAGGTGTCTGACTGGGAACGAAAGGTCCCCGGTTTGAATCCCTGTCTATGCGGGGATTTTTTAGGCCCTTAACCCAACCTTCACCTCTGGCACAGCTTACTGTGTAATGTGAAGTATGCCAGAATTCTTCCGTGGTTCGGATTCCACAATTAAACTGTAGGTCCTCCTGTACCCGGTAGGATTCCGGGTTGGGTTAAGACGGAAATGACAGAGGCGGAATACGCAGCCAATAGAAACTTAGAAACTCTGTCACCAGGTCACTACTACCACATTACCTTATTGTTCTGCGACTATATCTAGCTACATATAAGCTGGTGCAAGTCCTTCAGATCATTATTTTTTCTTCAACTCAACTCTTCTCCTTCTTTAACTTGACGAAAAGCATAACTGAGGATCCCATTTGCAAATGTGGTTAAATTATTCTACATTATTTTGCTTGAAGTCTGGAGTTCTGCGCAATAAAATGCTACTGGCTGTATTGTGGGTTTCTTTTGCTAAGTTTTGATGCTCTTAGCAATAATTTTGTTTTAAACATTTTCCCCATCGAAAAACTACACCCATTCCTGCCTGTATCCTCGCCAGAATCTGCTTTTCCATTATGTTCCTCTTTATTCAACAGCTCTGCTAGGTATTTAAAATCTTCTACTGATCCCAAGCTTTGCCGCTCATATCTATAACTGTAGGCCCTACAATTTTAAATTTATGTATGGGAAGGTATTTTGTTTTCTCAATATTTATCTCCAGTCCTATTTCCTTGATTTCTTTCACTATCTTCTCCCCTATGCCTCTTGGCTCTTCATTGATTTTGCCTATTAGCCCTAGGTCATAAGTTGGAATATTAACTATCCTGTCCATATGTCATCCTGTTTCAATCTCGACCAGTCTGTTTATAACTATTTTCAGAGGATGATTAAAAAGGAGGGGAAATAAGCAGCATTATTACTTATTTATTTTTTACGCATTTATTTACCTCAATATGCGGATCATGAAAGGTGCTTCTCCGAAGAATCCGATTTCAAAAACATTAAACACATGTCATCAGCCAAATAGGAACTACTAAAAGATATAATACATTCCAAAGAAATACCACATTTTATATATACTCAAAAGATGTTGATAATTTCCCTTTCACTCTGACTATGGATTTAGAAATTTCTACACATATCCTAGTAAAGGAGCTTCCATAAATTACGTGGCTTTTGTTTGGCATCCTTTGACCCCCACTCCCTTTTTCTCGGCGCCTGACGTGGATTTTGACTCGATAAACCCCCCCCCCCTTACCCCCTTGAGGCTTGTAGATGATATTTGCTTTATGTTTTTCTCTGTAACAATAAATATTCTGAATGAAATTTTAACACTAGCCACTCCTGCAAATGATGAGTTATTAGGGAATAAAAAAAATCAAAGAAGAGCGGCCTTTTTGTTTTATTTTGCTACAGTTCTATCATATTTCTTTCTACATCAGCATGGAATGATTCTTTGGTCTGCTTGAAAGATACCTATAACTCATTGGATAGTTTATTTTTTTTTTTTATTTTTTTTTTAACAGTTTAACGTCCCTTTTTAACAACGTGGTCTTTAGAGACGGGAAAGGATGGGGGCAAGGAATGGGAAGGAATTCGGCCATGGCCTTTTGAAGGAAGCATCCCGGCATTCACCTGGAGTGATTTGGGGAAACCATGGAAAACCCAAATCTGGATGCCCGGACGGGGATTCGAACCGCCGTCCTCCCGAATGCGAGGCCAGAACGCTATCCGTTACACCACCACGCTCGGTCATTGGATAGTTAAAACTCGTTGGAAAAACATTTTCGATAACCCTCGTCAGCTTATTTTACAGCACCACTTCACACCACAGTTTGATCTAGAAATTCACTTGACAGAACAAATTTATTTTATCTACGAGAGCTGTGGTCACTCGCGGGCGATTCTAATAACAGCTGTATTTCAAACCATTAAACAGTACGATCTCTTACCGCTTTGGAAAATTGCGGGTGACATCTGTAAGCAAATTTGAGTCTAGGTATGGCACGTCTAATGTTTTTCAAATCGTAATGCACCGTCGCGTGACGGTAGTTCAAATGCGCCAACCACGTGCAACCCAACGCTATGACTTCAAGTCACCCGCATGAGCGGCACTGTTAGTATATATGATATCTAAATTACATACTGAGATAATGAAATGAGGAAATAAATATCTACATGCTATTGTGTGTTCTGTAGCTTATTTCTGTAAAAAAATGGTATGAATGAAAAGCTACGTGGTTTGCGTCGGAACCCCCCCCCCCGTTTTTTTAGACAGTGTCACGTAATATATGGACGCTCCCTAATGGTATAATTGTTATGTTCATAGTAATGATAGCAACGAAATAGATTTGGATAGCAGGAGGTGGAAATAAGCACGTATTAAATGTTGATATGTAATTTGTTGCGACTTTGGAACGGCGACAAACAGTAATGTTTTGAGCCCGCTGGTCCGGGGTCCGCGGGTGAGTGCCCGGACATACGCACTCAAGCAAAAACTGGTCGCCACGCCGCCCACATATTAATTACGTTCGGCGAGGCACTCACCTGCACACTGTCTACATTTCACCGCATTATACTATTTATAATACTTATTCGTTCCTCAAGTAATTTGGGAATAACTTTAATTAATGCCTTATTACAGAAGTTTGTTGCCTTCATACAGGACCATTCAAGTAATTTGAAATCTTCGCAGCAGAGGGCTCCTACATCGGTATTTCGGGTTTACAAATTTATTTCACGAGCTCAAAAACTGCATGAAAACAGTAACCGGTTTTTCATACAGAAACTTGTTGCTTCATTTCTCTAAATCCCACTTACACGCAACCGCATTCCTTGAGTAATCCCTCTTCTCTTTGCCTCCATTAAGAAAGCGTTGGACAAGGCTTGGTTAGCTAGGAATACAATTTTTAACAACTGAAATAAAAAAGTTTATTCGACATGTCAAGAAGCGACTGAAAGGAGTGTGTGCAATTTGCTTGCTCCTGTATAAAAGTAGAATGTAATTACTACAATTTAATACTCACCAACTTCTTACAACTAGAATATCTTCAAGAGATATGTGCAGACAGAGGCTGAACTCTGTAATTTAATGCTCAACAGCTTCTCGACTCGCGTAACTTTAATATCTCCAAGAAATGTTCCATACAGAAATTCGTCATCCTCGATTGTAGTTACTGTAATTTGATCCTCAAAACCTCCTCGCTTTCAGGTCTTTAGTATCGTCAAGAAATTTCTGCAGACAAATGTATGCTCAAACAACTGGGATATCTGCATAGTAAGTAGTTTCAGAACTCTAATAAATTAAACATCTCTAAACGATGTCTGTATACAGAAGATTTATATAGAACTTTAATCTCTATAGCTTCTTCCCTCTATTTATTTAGTAATAAACTTTCACCGAATTCGCTAATGACCCCGCTGTCGACGTGCCCTAAAACAACAACAACTTTAACCGAATTATCTAGATAATTGAGGTCGGACTTATTACATTATGTCTATTTTATTTGTATAGCCATCATAGATTTAACAGTCCGTTTCAGACCGGTAATAAGTTTGATCTTCTGGCAATTTGTATTACTTTTTTCATCTTCCTTTAGCTTATCGAAGAACAGCAGTCATTTCAGCGGGTCAATTGGTAGGATACACTGTGTTAAAACTAGACGGAGGTTTTTTAGGGCTTTACGCTTCGTCAACATTGAAATCATCAGAGATGATAGGCAACTGGGGGAAGGAACGGGAAGGAATTAGGCTATGCTCTTCGAAGGAACCATCCTTAAATTCACCAGTAGTGGTTTAGGGAAACCATGGAACAACGAACTTTGAATGGCTTGGTGGGTATTTGAACCTGTGTCTTGTCGAATGCCAGACCCAAGAATTACCAATCACACACAACGAAAGGTTGTGAGGAAGGAAATGTGTTTCATATCTTGAACCAGAAACAGCCATAAACGCAGCCGAATTGGAGGAGCAATTTCGTCACAGCTTTTACCCAGTAAACTCGTAAAGAGATGTAATGTTGAACAACTAGAATTTCTTACTGTAAAGATAAATGAATTGTTTCTCATATACTTTAATGATTTATGCTACACAATAAGCAGGGGAGAATACTATTTTCTGATGATGCTATTATTTATCATGAAACAAAAATCCAGGAAGACTTCGTTTTGTTACAATCCGATGTTATGAAAATAATCGCTTGGTGCAAAGACTGGCAACTGGAGTTAATCGCTAAAAAATGCCAAGTCATGCATAGAAGTTAAAAAGCGACACTATTTAGCTCTGAATATAAAATTAATGACACTGCCCTTAGAACGGTAGATTCCGCTAAATACCTAGGTGTAACAATTCGTAACAATTTGTTGTGGAATGAACATATTGCGAAGGTAATTGGGAAAGAAAATAGTATGCTCCGATTTATAGGTCGTAATTTATAAAAAAATGTACACCGGAAGATAAATCGATTGCATACAAAGCTCTGGTGCGTCCTCACTTAGAATATTATTGTTTGGTATGGGATCCCTATCAAAAATAGTTAATTGATGCATTGGAGAGGGTCCAAAGAAGAGCCGCCCGATTCGTTACAGGTATATATAGCTGGAGGGAAAGCGTACAGTAAGCACGATGTTGAATGAACTGGGTTGGGAAGACATGGAACATCGAAGGCGTTGCTCTCGGCAGAAGCTGATTGAAAAATTTACGACAGACCTATTTCAGGATGACGGCAAACACATATTACTACCAGCTACATTCATATCTAGGAATGACCGAGAAAATAAGATAAGAGAAATCAGGGCCAGAATCGATTAATTTCTATACCCTTTTTTTTCACGAACGATGAGGGAGTAAAATAGGAAGGAGTTATCGAGCGAGAGAACTTAGATTCCGATAGGAATAGGTATCTATAAACCCCTCCGGCCATCCTGATATGGGGTTTCCATGGTTTTCCCAGATCCTTCCAGGCGAATGCCAGGATGGTTCCTAAAAATATCCCATGGGCGCCTCCTGCCATATCCCGTATATTTCTTCCTATGCACAAATGGTAAAACATAAGGATTTGTGTAATGCACCCTCCACCAACCACTTTTAATGAATTGTGGAGTGATAATAATAATAATAATAATAAGTGAATTTCTGAATATGAATTCAGTGTGATAAGAAATGCAGAATCTTATGGTTGCAAAACGATATTTTTCAAGTATGTTCATAACTGGCTAGTTCTAAACCAATTAAATCACTTACCCTCTTTTCAACAGGTTCTGGTACAAAGATTTACATTAGACTGGGAGAAAGAATACTTTTCAAACTTCTAAAGAAACGGTATGTTTCAATTTTTGACTAAATTTACTAATTATCACTAGCATTATTCAACGAATACAACAAATACATCGTGCATTTCCCATACTCAAGCTCAAAAAGAAAACAGTACTATACCCTATTCACTCCGAACTGGCTGGATCAAGTTCATGCGTTTCTGGCCTCGTTCTTCACAACACCCCCTCCCTTCCTACCTCTCCGAGCTGACCGCTATGTCCAGGTAGGCGGGTGCGTGATTCCCCCTTCGAAAGTAAGGATTAAGGGCAGCGGAGTGGGGATAGAGCAGACTGACCTTGAGGCGCCTCTGTTAACTGAATGAGCTGTACTCACTTGAAGCTATCGTGGACACTGAAAGCGTTAGATTCACTAAGAAAGTTAGTATATGGTAAACCACTGCATACTTAAGCAGCCATTCAGTAGCTTATATTGTCTAGATTAGAGTTTCTCAAATTGTGGTACATGTACCACCAATAAAACGCGAATAACAGACAAGTGGTCGATAGGCAGAATTTTAAAAATTTAATTCTACTTGAATTTAAGATACAGTAACAATAAATGACTTTTTTTTTTTTACTTATTGCTTTACACCTCGTCGACGGCTAAGGTCATTAGAGACGGGATGATACTGGGGACAATTAACGGGAAGGAATTCGGCCATGGCCTTTTTTTGAAGGAAGCATCCCGGCATTCGCCTGGAGTGATTTGGGGAAACCATGGAAAACCCAAATCTGGATGCCCGGACGGGGATTCGAACCCGTGTCCTCCCGAATGCGAGGGCAGAACGTTAACCGTTCACACACCGCGCTCGGTAACAATAAATGAATGATTTTTTTAACAATAAAAGAATTATTAAAAAAAAATCACATACTAGACCGTATAAGGCTATAAGATGTTATAAACTACAAATCAAGTTTTGCTAAAACCGTTAATATTTCAACGATCAGGCAAAAATCTAGCATATGAGAATATGACTGCGTTGTTACTATAAACAGCTGGCATCAAATAGAATGGCGATCATTTAAGGATTAAGTTAATGATTGTTTTATGAGGATCTTGTTCTATATGTATATCTAAAGGGAAGGCTGTATTTGCCGGTAACAGTTCGTAGGGTTGGTTACAATATACGCATGGGCAAATAATTAGGCCCATATAAGTTAGTAGTTGTAGAGCGGTCTGGTGGCTTGGTGGTTAAGGCGTATGACTGGAGATCGGAAGGACCCTGGTTCGAATCCTTATCTCACCGGGCATGTTCATAGGCCCCTAAACCGACCATCACCTCTGGTACAGCCTGCTGTGTAATGTGAAGTACGCCAGGACGCTTCTGTGGTTCGAATTCCATGTTAAACTATAGGTTTCCTGTACCCGATAGGATTGCCAAGTTAGATTAAGGCGGTTAGGACCAATAGAAACCCTGTCACCAGGTCACGGAATTAATATTATTAGTGGTCTGTAGAATTATTTTCGATATTTTACTAGCCCTCGTGTTGAGGAATGTTTGGAAACGCTGGCCCAGATAATCAGGTGCACCTTCAGTGGTCATACAAATCAAACAGTTCAACAACGGGGAAATGAACAAAACATTTCCACCAAACTATGAACTGTAAACGGGGAATCTCAGCACATACAGGGTGTTCAGAAATGAGAGGATAAACCCACAACCGCAGATACGTCACATAGTTTCCTACTACATAACAAAATTTTATTTTTGTAACAGTCTCACCATTTTCGAGATATCGAGTTTTTAAATATTTTTTCGAAACATGTTACTTTGTTCAGTTTATTCCGAGTCAGATTTCTGTCATCTAAAACAATATTATTTTTTTCTTAAAACATTAAAAAAAAACTTATAAAATTTTAAATGGTATAATTATTTTATACTTCTTTTAAAATGATTGTTTTATCGTAGTTCAATCAGATAAAGAGACCATTGTGCATTTTAAACATATAGTAAAAAATGACGATAATGACTTAAAAAAAGATTTTTCAGTTTTTTTTACCGTTTTAAGAAAAAAGAAGAACATTGTATTAGATAACTCACACATCCTTCAGTAAATATAAAAAAACGGGGTTCAAAAAGTCTTAATTTGAAGAAATGGCGTGTAATAAACTACCGAGCGTGGTGTGTGAACGGTTAGCGTTCTGGCCTCGTATTCGGGAGGACGCCGGTTCAAATCCCCGTCCGGGAATCCAGATTTGGGTTTTCCATGGTTTCTCCAGATCACTCCAGGTGAATGCCGGGATGCTTCCTTCAAAAAGGCCATGGCCGAATTCCTTCACGTTCCTTGTACCCCATCCAATCCCGCCTCTAATGACCACGCTGTCGACGAGGCGTAAAGCCCAAGCAAAAAATAAAAAATAAATAAAGGGGAAAAAACTGAACAAAGTCACATGTTTCTAAAAAAAAATACAAATTCAATACCTCGAAAATGATGAAACTTTTACCAAAATAAAATTTTGTCATATAGTAGGACACGATGTTGTTGCAGGGTTATCATTTCATTCCTGGACACCCTGTATGCTTCCTCTCTCCAGAATGAAAGAGCATTTCAGGAAGTAACATGTGGAAATAACAAAATGAATTTCGCAGAAGGTATAAGGCAATGGCGTCTTAATGACTCTTTTAAAAAAGTCTAACGACGTTATTTAATTTTTTATGTTTTTAGCCCGTGTTTTCACCTCGCCTAGCCCCTATAAAGTCGGCGGTCTTCAGCCTGTATATAGGCGACGTTACTATCTGTTTTACCACCAATTTTTGTACAACTAACTTTACTATCATTTTTATTTGTTAGTTCAATGTTAGGAAGCTAACCACCCCGTTGTCTGAGCGACGTAAATCTCCAATTACAATAAGGATGTGGACTCTAAACTATATGAGTTGGAAGAGATAGCTCGAATCTTTGGACTGACAATAAACGCCAAATAAACTCAAGCGACGGAATAGTTACCAACTGTCTGCATATTAACACTGTACTCACCCAAGAGATAGCAGATCTTCCGTCTGCAGATATTGCTAAAACGGACGGAAGAGCTGGCGTAAATATATTACACACGTCAATGATTTATACAATTACATTCAGTGTGAAATGGTAGAGATTCCATTTGCAACCGTGATTAATTAGGATTATTTCTAAGCAGTAATGCATTGTGTCTGAGATTAATAATAGTTTGCAGATCGTTGCTAAGAGAGTTCTTTCATGTGCGACAATAAACCACTTTACTTATGGTTTTAAGCCTCTTCGACGGCTAAGGTCATTAGAGGTGGGATGGTACTAGGGACAAGGAACGGGAAGGAATTCGGCCATGGCCTTTTTGAAGGAATCATCCGGGCATTCGCCTGGAGTGATTTGGTGAAACCATGGAAAACCCAAATCTGGATGCCCGGACGGGGATTCGAACCCGCGTCCTCCCGAATGCGAGGCCAGAACGTTTACCGTTCACCCACCACGCTCTGTAAAGAATAATCAGTCCAGGTAAGTATCAAAAGGGCGATGTGGAAATGAGTTGAGTATACTTAGAGATCATAAAACATTCGTAAATCTATCTTGTCAGTGATTCCAAGAAAGGTATGGAGGTTGGCTCAAACAAGACATGGGTAACATTCATTGTTGAGGAAATAAAGAGAAGGGAAAAACTTGGTTAAGTAAAAGCTATTGCTCGTAAAATGATCCAACTATGTTGCTTCACAGAATACTAAGAACGAGAGCCATGTTACTAAAAAGTTACGGGAGCAACCACATTTATTATTGGTAATTAAAATCTCAGATAATCTTGCACAACAAACACGTGGGTAATACGTTGTAAGTGCTGTTAGAACTAATATTTTCTCTTGTCAACTTCGCCGATTCAAATTTTTACTGACCCTCATTACGATCTTAATTTCTGCAACGTACGCCATGAACTCTTCGGTTTCAGATTCCACTGCGGATCCTGGAGGAAAGGAAGTACCTTTGAAAATCACTTGCTTAGCACGCCTCATGAAGGTTCCAACAATGCTGCCGAAAGTATTAGGTTTTATCTTCACTGATGCTTGTAGCCAATAACTAACTTGCTTCCTTTTTTTGCTAATCACATTATCCATTTGGGAACTGATGAAGCCGATACTGACGGACCGATGGCCGACCTTCGACGGCGACCAGAAGAGGAAACTGGTTTTGCGTTTGGGATATCCGCAGGTTTTAATTGGCCCTGCAGCTGATTGAAGGCAGGAAGCAGCTCCGTGGTTGGACAGACAAAAGTCTTCGCTGCGCATCCTGTATTATGAACTGCTTGGTTCTACTAACTGGAATAGTGTTTAGTCATTAAACGACAGAACTTCCACCTAGCGTGCTGGGAGTATGGTAACGCTCTGGTCTCACATTCGGGAGGACGCGTGTTCGAATCCCCGTCCGGGCATCCAGTTTCGGGTTTTCATGGTTTCCCAAATCACTCCAGGAAAATGCCGAAATGCTCCCATCAAAGGACCATCACCGAATTCCTTCCCGACCCTTGTACCAGTCTTTTCCCACCTCTAATGATCTCGACTTCAACGAGGCGTAAAACCATAAGAAAAAAAGACAAAATTTTCAAGAAAAAATAACGAATTTATGGCATTTTTGGAACGATCGTGTCTATTTGTGGGTATCTGGGAGACAGGCTTTAGAACAGGCTTTAGAACATAGGAAGTTTTCATGTAAATTTTGGTAGTGTTATAACTCAATGAAAAGGAACTTTGGGAGAAGATGCTGGACGCTGTAAGATATTGCAAATGGTATCTTTTTTTTTTATCTGCTTAACGTCTCTCTAACAGCGAGGTCTTTAGAAACGGGAAAGGATGGGGGGCGAGGAATAGGAAGGAATTCGGCCATAGCCTCTTTGAAGGAAGCATCCCGGCATTTGCCTGGAGTGATTTGGGAAACCATGGAAAACCCAAATCTGGATGCCCGGACGGGGATTCGAACCGCCGTCCTCCCGAATGGGAGGCCATAACGCTAGCCGTTACACCACCACGCTCGGTGCAAGTGGTATTAACTGACTATATATATATATATTTCTTTTCGTTGATTTTTGCCAGCGTCTCCTCCAATCGATGCACTATTCTGAAAGCTGGTACTGTTAACCGATGACATCTAGCTCTCCGGACTGTCAAAAACTGAGTTGTGATGTTCAAGGAAGAAAAACTCAATTGATTCTTCTTTACGAAAACATTAACCTGATGTACTTAATAAATCTGACCAGCCGCCTAAGAAGTTGAACATCTAATATTTGATCTCTTCTGTGTTTTCTGATCGTTGTTTGATATCTTGAGTCCGAGTTTAGCAGACATCTTCTGGACTTTTTCAACCCGGGACGCATCAAGTCTTTGGTTTACAAGACTCCAGTGTAAACGTGGGGAGGAATTTGTTGCTTGAAACATGGCATCCTTTCCCGCCCCGTACCAGACACCAGAAACCCTCTTTGAGAGGGTTCAGCAGAATTTCTTTCTTCGCTGTCGAGTTGGAACTCTTGGAGCGTTGAACAGGCATTTCCAATCACTTTTTCTCTGTTGCTGAGAAGTGATGGGATTCGAAAGTAGGAAACCAAACAACGGATAGTGTCATCTGCAAATCAACATAATGTTGAACTACCTGTATCCGAACACACACTTTCAGACTGGTTGTGGCACAAATTATAACTGCCGTAGGAACTAATTGTTATTAATGGAAGAACAGAAACTGTAAAATGTCAAAGAAACTCACAATATCACATTTTTGATCGATTCCTATTCCGCAGCAATTAACAGTTCAACTCCTGGAGTTAGACATGTTACCAGTACTTTTAATGTTAATTTCACTATTTAACTTATGAAAAATTCTAGTCTAAGTATATAGCCACAAGTCCTTGAAATTAATGTACCTATTGCTTTTAGAAGGTATTTTACATAAAGACTTCTGGGAACACGTTTTGCTGAAGGTACATCGTCTTAACCCACGTAAGATAAACACTTCAACCACGAAACTTAAGTGTTTTGAAGATACATTTTCATCTTCACTTTTGTGGCATCTTGTCTTAGACGACTGTGTCATTAGAGGTGAATAAAATTGTGGAGGAAACATTCCGTGATTTCTAGAACCTATGTACAACTGAAATCTGTATTAAACCCAAGTCCTGAACTGTTTGTTGTAGTTCAACCACTGGCCACGGTAAGATAGATAACGAGCGTGAGAAAAATAACTTACCCGTAAAAATCTAGCTAACATGATAGCAGAAGTAAGAGATGAGATTCAGAAAGATTAGAGAGGGAATAAGAGCATGGTACTCTTTTCTAACAATCAAGATTGATGTTCGCAAGTTCTGTTACCACCGTATCCTATCAATGTATATACAACTCTTACGTATTATGTCAAATAACTGTACTGAGCAATCAACAGACATCCAGGCTTGATGACTTGACTGGAATAACGTATGTTAGATGATATTTTACGGAACTAAATGGTCTAAATGACTGTTTACAAAAGTCTTTTATTTCTGTTAGCTCTCTACTGCATCTTGTTTCGACTGTCATACACACTGCAATGCCAAAAGTAATGGTGTTACTCCTAACTTCGTTTCTAACCCCCTTTTCCCCTGCGAAATGCAGCAACCCAACGTAGCATTGACTCAAGAAAACGTCGAATCCCCATTCGCTGGAATTGTCGTGAACGTTCCTCAAATAAATCGTGAATGATTTTGGTTCAGCGACAAGGCGCATTACCGAACTGGAAGAGTTCGTCTTTTGTGTACATGAAAGCCATGAATCTCTGCAAATCATCTCCAAGTGTCTGAACGTAACCATTTCCAATCAATGGTCGGGTCACTTTGACCAGAGTTTCCAGTTCATATCAAGATGGCACCACCACCAGCTTCCACAGTGCATTCCTGACCAAATAGGTCCATGGCTTCGTCGGGGCTACTCCCTACAATCAGCTATTACCAGCTGTAATCGTGACTCATCTGAACTATTTGCAGCCACATAAGGTCCAACAAATGTGTTTCTGCTACCCTATAACATCAACGCACTGAGCGTGGTGGGTGAGTGGTTAACGCTCTGGCTTCGCATTCGGGAGGAGGCCGGTTCGAGTCCCCGTCCGGGCATCCAAATTTGGGTTTTCCATGGTTTCCCCAAATCTTCGACCTCGACGAGGCGTAAAGATGTAAGCAAAAAAAAAAAAAAAAAAAAAAAAAAAAAAAAAAAAAAAAAAAAAAATCAACGCCAGATTTCGTTGCACTGTCCATACGGACACGATTGTCGTACACATTGATTGTTACTGTTCTTTGACGCAGTGTTTTCTGACTGTCATCAACGACACCTCATTTCTGTCATTAAGTAGATGTGGTCGACCACTCCGTTGTGCGTGGGGGGAGGCAATGCCGGAAATTACATATGGCATTCTCTTGACACTGTGGATCGAGGAATGTTGAATCATGCGAACAATTTCCGAAATGGAATGTCCCGTGCGTCTAGACCTTAATACCATTCCGTATTCAGAGTATGTTAAATCCTGTCGTATCACTTCAGAAAACCATTTTGACGACTCATGAGAGTAGAAATGAAAACCCCGGTGATGTAACGCACATTTGTATGTTTCTTCCAAGGTGCTACCACCATTTGGTAGTAGCATCCTTCTAGACCTTGACGTTTCGTATTTCAGTGTAATAGGAAACGAGTTCTTTTAACATATCACCAAAAGATATGTTTCATAGCGTTTAAAGAATACTTCTTTTTAAATTATCTAAGAACAAAACAATATGTTTTTTTTTAGAATTTGGTCTAAGTGGTCGACATTAATATAGTCCACCAGGTATTCGTCTGGTAATGATGCGACAAGATTCCAGAAACGAGATGTTTATTATCGTGAGTGTCAAGTACTTTCAGCCGATCCTTCATCTCTTTCTTCGTGTGTAGGCCTCTTAAACCTTTCGTGCCGATGGTGAACCTACTCCTTCGAACACCGCTCTACTATAGAAACAGTATCAACAGTACGCTACTTTAACTCATATTAAACTGAAATTTGACGCACACAATCCAATATTTTAACTAGGCCCCACTTTTTAGGCTTAATTATAGTTTACATTCGGGATCGAATCCTCATCTAGTCATCCAGACATTGATTTTGACGTGGATTAAAAGTTCGAAATTTTTTTTTGATGGTCATCGTATCAGTAATAGGGTATATGCATGTATTATTTCTATATTTTAAATCACTTAGTTACCCTGTTGTATAACCGTAAAAAATTAATATTGATGAAAATATAGAAAATTAACATTAAAAAAATTAAAATTGCTATCCAGTTCCGACGATTTAAACGCCACCACTTTGGTACGCTGCACCGTGACGTCATTGTACACAAGTACATTGGTGTATAGTATATTGTGAAGTGTTATATCTCAAAAGTTTTATGTTTATGACTAATTTCGATATGGAAGGAGGTCAAAAACCATTTCATAATTACAGTATTGTAACTATGTCCAAAAATACGATAATAAATGTAGTTGATAAAGTGTATTTTTATGTTCCGCGAGATGCGAATGTAAGAAAAATGTGATGTACCGCTATGAGAAGACGCAAAGAATCTTCAACTAGTTGTTTATTTTATCGTGAAGATCATTTTAAAGTAAGTATATAATATTTAATCATAACTTAGTTTACAAAACAGTAATCTTGTTGTAGGCCATGTTCCGCAGTTGTTGCATAAATATTTTTGAATAAAAATCCGTCTTCTAACAACTGTTTTTTATTGACTTGTATCTACCAGACGCGTTTCGCCCTTGTGGAGTGGGGCATCGTCAGTGGCTATAAATAACATAATATTATCATCATATTTGTGTATGTGAATTATGTACAGTACATTAATTATATACATATGTTCATGCTTTAAAATTTTAACGTCTGTATGTTCAATCTGCTATAATTATTCTATATAGTGTTTTATAGTATCCGTGTTCAAACATAAATTCACTTCTTAATACTAAATTATCTCTATGGTTACAATCTACATAAACTCTACTTACTAAAAATTGTTGCAGCTAGCACATGTCAGTCTGGAACAGCACCTTCCGCAATTTTCGGCACCGTTGTTTCTTGCTACACTTTAGCATTATTGCTCACTGTATAATTTGCTGTTAAACTGCACTTTTTAACTACATCAACTAGTTATTGTGTATACAGCGATGTGTTTATTATGTATGTACAGTGGTACCAACCTATTTCTGTTGATTCTTTGTTCAGTCTTTGTTAAATTATATCTTTTTTTGTGATTATCTTATCTATTATTTGTGATTTGTGAGTAATTGTGTTGGTTTTCATGTGTTGTGGTGTTTTCTATTGCTTTGTATAGTGTTTTGTTTGTTAAATTTGTGAATTCATTTAGGACCGTTTTTCCCTGTGTGATGGCTTTATGAATTTGATAACTTTCTTGCACTGTTAATAATTGTTTCTTGTGGTTGTTGAATTTTAGAATTTTCATATCTGTTTGTATAGTTGTGGGTGGGTGATTGTTATCTAATAAATGCTCGGCATATGTGGAATGGTTTGTGCATTTTATGGCTCTGATGTGTTCTTTGTACCTAGTATTGAAATTCCTAGCTGTTTGACCTATATATATTGCTTGGCACTGTTGGCAAGTCAGTTGGTATATTCCTGACTGTTGGAATTGGTCAGTTTCAGTGTTGGTTTTTAGATGGTTATGTAGTGTGTTATTTGTTCTAAGTGCTATTTGAATACCTTGTTTTTTGAATATATTGCTTATCCTGTGTGTATGTTTGTTGATGTATGACATTGTGTACCATTTCTTATTAGATTGGTTCTGGATACTGGTGTGTACTGTATTGGGTGATATCTGTTTGTGTGCTTTGTTCATGATTTTATTATTTATTTGTCTAATTAATTTTTCTGTGTAACCATTATTCTTAGCAATTTGTAATATTGTTTTATATTCTGTGGTATACTCATTTTTAGTTAGTGGTATGTTGTTTAATCTGTGTAGCATATGTCTAAGTGCTGCCTGTTTATGGTGTTGAGGATGGTTGGATGTATTGTGTATTATGGTATCAGTGTATGTGGGTTTTCTGTAAATGCAGAATGCATGTAATTGATCTTTCTTGCTGACTGTTATGTCAAGGAAGTTCAGTTTATTATTTGTCTGCATCTCTATTGTAAATTTAATGTTGTTATGAATGTTATTTATTTCATTGTGGAACTGAGAGATATTTTGTTGTGATTCATCTATGAGACAAAGAATGTCATCTACATACCTATACCAATAAATTATGTTATATTTTGTGTCTGAAAATGTGGTGCTCTATGTGACCCATAAAAATGTCTGCTACGATACCTGATACTGGGGATCCCATGGGTAGTCCTTCATTTTGAATGTAGTATTTATTATTAAATTGGAAGTAGTTTTGTGATGTGATGAGCTTTAGTATTTCTACTATTTCTTTGATGTGAGTGTTAGGAACTTTGTTGTGTGTTGTAAGATTATTTTGTATGATATCAATTGTTTCACTGATTTGGATGACCGAGAACATATTTACTACATCGAATGATATTAGCTTTGCAGTGTGGGGTATCTGTATTGTGTCTATGTTGTGTATTAACTGTGCAGTGTTCTTGATTGTTCTGTCATTATGGTATGTATAATTTTGAGTTAGGAAATCATGTGTGAACCTGCTTAGTTGGTATGTTGGTGCATTTCTGAAGTTGATTACTGGTCTCATAGGTGAATCATTTTTGTGTATTTTTGGTTGACCTCTGAGGTTGGGGGCCTTGGGATTTTTGGAGGGGAAGTACTGTTTTTGCCAATCTGTTAAAATGTGTGTGATGGTTTTTAAGCATTTCTTCATTTTGTTATTGAATCTGTTTGTGGGGTCTGATTTTAATGTTGATATTGGGTTATTTTTAATAAACTGTTCTGTCTTGTCAATGTATTCAGATTTTTGAAGTAGAACAATGGAATTGCCTTTGTCCGCTTTTGTGACTATTACATCATTCTCCTGTAATTTGTTTTTTTAACTTTTTTAGCATCTTGCCTGTCTTTTTGCAGTGTGTGTGTGTGTATGTTGTGTTAATTTGTCTTATTTCCTTAGCTATCAGTTCTCTAGTTAGGCCAATATTTAATGATGTGCTCTGTGATTTTTATTCTTGTGTTATGATGTATTCAGATTCTGTAATGATGTGTTCTATAAAGTTTTCTTTTTTGTGGTGTTTGTGTTGTGTTTTAATCCTTTCTGTAATAACTGTGTTTCCTGTTCATTTAACTGTGTGTTGGACTGGTTTACGACTTTTGGATGGAAGTTGTGATTAACTGTCATTTCATTATTTGCGTCTGGTAGATACAAGTCAATAAGTCAATAAAAAACAGTTGTTAGAAGACGGATTTTTATTCAAAAATATTTAGTTTACAAAAGTTTAATAGGTATATTTTTCAAATCATTTCTTATTCAAGCTTAATCCAAAGCAACTACGAACCTTTTAAAGCCATTAACGGAGACAATCAGAGATTTTAAAAATGGATTTCTATCTCCTGAATATATTTTGGAGGGTATACGTCTACCTGAACTCATGACTTTAAGAGGCCACCCACATCTTTTAATGACTGAACTGGCTGATAATGACATGTCTGTGGTACCGTCATTCCTTCAAATTTGCCTGCCAAAAAAAAATAATCCTAATGACTTTTAATTACATTTTGCATATATTACCTAGAGTCAGGCGGTATGGTGTGCGCTCCCTAATTTTCCAAACCGGGTTTAAATCCCAGCAGAAATTGTTGAGCATATACTATTTATTTTATTTTATTTCAGCTTTAAAACAAATCTCATTACTTTTAACGATCTGTATAACATCCTGCAATGTGATTGTATTTAAACATACATTCATATTTTCTGTAGTCTATCGTAGATGACGGATAACAGAAATTATAGTAATCATCTAGTTATGAAATCGCCTTATCTATGGATGTGATTATTGTCGCCACGTTTAAATAATTTTATATTTGTTGCGCTCAGTTAAAATTTGTTTCATATAAGCCTCTGCAACAGAATACTACATTTACGCCCGGTTGTAGCCAAGCAGGGGTGGATCTAGGTTGGGGGTGGAGCTAATGGGGTCAACCCCCCCCCCAAAAAAAAAGCATCTAGGTCACCCCCGACGATATCGTAATTTTGGGGACCGTTTTTTTTTTTTTTTTGTTCTACTGTTCTTATAAGAGCGGCAATGTTGACATGAGATTTTCTGCCGTCGACCCCCCACCCTTTTTCTTAAAAAGCCTACCCTCAGCCAAGTCAAGGCCCATGCCCACAAAACAAAAATCCTGGATTCTCCACTGTTGCCAAGGTTTAAATGTTTATAGTGAGTAAAATGACAAATATTAATAATGTCTCTTGTTTAACATTTAAATGTTGAAAGTAGCTTCCAACTTGGCGAAAATTTAATTAAAAGTTATTTCGGAAGATTTCTTGGAACCAAATTGAAGGTGCATGAAGATAAATAGCCAACAAAATTAAATTACTGTCTCCCCGTACAACTGAGATTCTGTGTTCCCTGCAATCACGTTTGCCGAAAATAACACACGAGCGAATGAAGTGGGCACAGAATCTGCACAGTAACGAAAATTAACTGTAATCCTCGGCTAGGATAATCTAGGCGAAACGAAACTGATTTGATGAAGGCAGTACACGTTCGGGGGGCCGCAGATCTCTTAGGCGCGATAAGCCTAAAAATCACGCAACTTGCACAACATGTTGAAATATATACCTGTAGTAAAACTTGATGATCCGCCATCGTAATGTATATCTAAGAGATTTTTAGCGTTAGCCATAGCTAAATTAATTTTTATGTTGTAAATTGTATTTTACCTTTTTTAAGATAATTTAACTATCTAATAGCTGTACCGCGTACATATCTGAAGATGGCACATACAGCGCCGTTGAGAACTTGTTGATCATTATTAGTCTAGCGTAGCAAACGGAATCGGTAACCATCATATCTCCGATTCAATTTTTATAATCAGAAGCGATTCAGTATTTCTCACCGAAAAATAAAATTGGAGGATATGACCTTACTTTTACATCAGTATCACCTCTACAGTTATTTCCAAGTGCACCATATTAAAAAGGTACATTATTGGACATCTAGAGGTTTGCTAGCTCAGTAGTTAAGGCGACTGACTAGACAGCGAAAAGTCTCCGGTTCGCCTCTCTGTCCTGACAGTGATTTTTCATAGAATTCGACCTAGATCTCTGGAACAGCTTTCTGTATAATGTAAAGTACGAAATAACGCTTCCATGGCTCGGATTCCACATTACACTGTAAGTCCCCTGTAACCCGCCTACGATAGGAGCAATTGCTGAGGCGATAAGAAACCCTGTCACCAGGTCATTACGACCACACGAATTTACTTTTACTTACTATTAGACATCTGTATAACATCTTGTTGTTTGCTGTAAACGTGTGTGAAAGAAATGTATGTTCATTCCGAAAGGAATGTACAGCGCCTCACATTTTCCATTAAATTATTTCGGAAACTGGCCAACTAAGTTTCGCTCTATCTAATACCTAACAATGAATTAAAAATACAAAGCTTTCATGCATTTAAACAAATAAATTTTCCTAGCTGTTATATACGTTTAATGTGTGAAGATAAACGCTATTCAGGAAAATGTGGATCTTTAACGAAACTGAGGGTAAAATGTAACTAAAGACTTAAAAAAAAAAAAAAAAAAAACAAATGATCATATTGCATGCCCTATTTAAGAATAAACTATATTCTCACCATATATAAGGGGAACGGAATCATAACTTTCATCATAATTCACTGAAAATGATTATGAATACGTATAAAAAAATGTCATTTTTTTAAAATAGTTTAGCTCAGTTTTACACTTCAGTTATAAGGTTTCGAAAATATTACCTGAAGTTCTTTCTCTTATAAAAGAAAAAGTGTTCATTCTGCTCTGTCGTTTTCCTGACTTACACTTTAATTTCAAATATTCTTATATCTCTTCAGCATTTCCACCATAGATGCTTGCGGGAACAATGTCAGTACAGAAGTTGGTAGAAGTTTTTTTGCTGAGTGTGGCGGGTGAACGGCTAACGTTCTGGCCTCGCATTCGGGAGAACGTGGTTTCGAATCTCCGTCCGGGCATCCAGATTTGGGTTTTCCGTGGTTTCCTCAAATCACTCCAGGTGAATGCCGGGATTCTTCCTTCAAAAAGGCCATGGCCGAATTCCTTCCCGTTCCTTGTCCCCACTCCCATCCCGCCTCTAATGACCTTAGCCGTCGACGAGGCGTAAAGCCATAAGTAAAATATAAAAATAAAAAAAAAAAAACTTTTTCAAAGATTTTGATGTGTTACCTAATAATTCAGTTAATAAAAGAAACAACTTCTTAGCTCAGTAGACAAGTAGTAACTCTTGTAATCTGCAACTGTATTCAAATATTAATGAAGGATTCTTGATAGTGGTAGAAGAGGGATAATATGAGAGTCGATGTCTTTCCGCGATAAACAAAATTACTCACCTGAAAGCCGTGCTTTGAAGACGGTGCTCGATACTCAACGAAGCCGAGAGTTTTTTTCAATGCTGAACGTCCGGAAAGGTTCCCCAGGGCATCTCAGCCTGCTGACCAAAGAGTACCGTGGAAGAAAATCCCCGCTGAGCTGAAGTCGGCAGGAGCTTGGTGCTTTCCGTCAGTGCTGGATGGCAATGGAGGGAATTGGGAGTTCTACCTAGCCGTATTTCTCCTTATCCTCCTTGGTTACTGCATGCATACATGGAGACGGATCCGACATAGTCAGAGCCATTCCAGAAAGGCCAATTCTGGAACGGAAAATTGCTGAACCGTCGCGTTTCACCTGTATTTGATTCTACTTGTACTTATATTTTTAAAAAGAAGTTTAACTGTGATGCAAGATAAAGGAAATTATCTGTTGAGGAGGTAACTGCTCACAAATACGAAGGGCAGAGACAAGAAAATGAGAGGCAGAGACATATGCGACGTTCATTTAAACTTACAAGTTGCGATTTGTTATTTACAGCGATTAAATGGATAAATTCATGTAACGAGTAGATCATCTGACATTTACGATCTATTCTTTATAGCAGTTACCAGAACCAGCATACAACATAACCTATGAATTTTTTGACATAATATATGAAACAGGAAAGTTTATTAAAAAACTCAGAGAAAGTTTACAGGAAGCTAAAGAAATCGTGAAATGTATCAAACAAATAAAAATGGTTATTGACTTTTGAAATTATTATTTTCTTAGAAACGTTTTCATAAGAATAAAACTTTCCGACGGATGAGATAAAAAATATTATAATGCTAGGCAGAGATGCGATATTAATTTTCTCACTGCGATTCTGCTTTAATCACATGGATTCTCTTTAACTCCCATTGTCTGTTGTGAGAGAAATAGCGAAAAACCCAGAGCAGAGCCTGAGTTTACGTAGAAAAGTATCTTTTTTTTTAATCATAACTCTGCTCCTAAAACAGGCTTTACCCTGGAATTGAAATAAGCATGTAACTCTTGCAAATAAGTGTATACAAGTGTTTTAAAATGATCCCAACCAGCATATTTGAAACAAAGAATTAAATCTATTTTACTTTGTTGTTTGAGCACAATACTAAACAACACTCCACATAAAATAATCTTCTACTGAGTGAAATATGTTCAATGAACATAGTCGATAAGAGGTAGACACACTAAATGAAAGATAATTACAATCAAAACTGTAGACGTGCAAGCGTATGAAAATTCTGCTCACAAGAGACGGGTATGGAAAGCTGCGGCCATTGTTTATCACAAGACACTTAGCAAATGCTTATTCTGATGCAGTCATAAAACATATAAACGCCGTATAATGCTGTATCCTGTACTTAACCTGCGCTGTAAATTTAAAAAATTAACATTAATGTTGTCTGTCATAGTGCTAAAGACACTCTTCTCCATGAGGGGAAGTGTCGTATACTTTATTAAATGACGATTACGTATGCTTAAGCAGGGACATTTTCCCACCAGAATGTCTTGTTACTTTGTAATGAAGATGATACTTTGTTTCTGTGATCAAGGGTAGTAAATGACTTGATGAGCGTATGGTGGAATGTATGGTCCTCAAACGTGAGTGTTTTTTTTTTTGACTATTGCTTTACGCTTCGTCGAGGTCATTAGAGGCAGGAAAGTACTGGGGCAAGGAACGGGAAGGAATTCGGCTATTGCCTTTTTGAAGGAAGCATCTCGGCATTCGTCTTGAGTGATTTGGGGAAACCATGGAAAACAAAAATCTGGATGCTCGGACGGGGATTCGAAATCGCGTCCTCCCAAATGCGAGGCCAGAACGCGTTAGCCGTTCACCCACCACGCTCGGTGAGAGTGTTATCTGAAGGTGTGAATGAATATTAGATATATGATCAAGTAACTTTAACGTTAAGGTTAACGACTGTTAAAAGATATATGTAGTGAGAAACTTAATATGGCTAAGTGACAAATTTTTCTTCATCTCTTGAAACTAACGTTTAGTTGCTAGCGGTGCTCGGAACATGCTGCTGTTATCAAATTTACTGGTAGAAAAGCGGTTGCATAGTGATCGAACAACTCGTCTAAATCAAAAGTACCTCTTAAAGTCTAACAAGTAATCATATCTTTTGCTTAATACGAATCACCTCACAGAATTAAGCAGTCAACTTTCGAAGACACTTCTCACATTTGTTTATGCGTCTATTATTCTCGAATGTTTCGGGCTCCATTTACGTACCCTTCGCGGCGCAGCTATTTCGTTACTGATTTTACGATCCCTCAACACCGCCTGAATGGGCCCCACACAAGTACGACACCTCGGGTTGTAAATTAAAACGCAGCCGCAACATTGTAGAGGGTTTCAAATAACAGTTGGCTAGTAGTCTCTTTGATTCATGCCCAACTACATATACATCTATTCTGAGCGGTTCAAAGAAACGCGGTACGTAGGACGTTCTTTGGATCGGAAATATTATCTCCTGCGTGAAGTCCGAAACCTGATCGCATGAAGAAACGGTAATAGCAATTTCGTGTGGTCTTCATCACCTGGTGACAGAGCCACCTACACTAAACTGGAAATCCTGCCACGTATAGGGGACACAGTTTAACGCGGAATCTGAACCACTTCACACACACAACGAAGCAAGCTATGCCAGAGGTGAAAATCCCAGCCGGAACCGAGATTCGAACGGGAAACCTTTCGACCGCCATTCAGAAGTCATAAATACTGAACCATTATAAAGAAATAGGAAATGATATTGGCATCATACTGCCTTGTTTCCCAGATCTTATCTATCCTGTCGTTGCGAACCAAATAACTTGGTAGGAAAGTATTTATTTACAGTCATAAAATATGAGAGTGGTAGTACGTGTGTTAGTGAATGCTTCATTGAGGAAAATGCGTATTCTGTGTGTCATATTTTACCAGTCCAACCTCCGTATCAAGTCTGTCACAGCTCTGTAAGGCTCTATTTAGCCGACCCCGGCAGCGTAGGGGATGGCGTGCTATCCTCGCGTTGCAGGGGTCGCCGGTTTGAGTCCGGCCTCGGGCATGGGTGGTTTTAATTAAGTGTTGTGTTTGTCTTGTGTCGTCTATACCAGGTAGTATCTACACTCCTGGAAATTGAAATAAGAACACATTTACGCCGGTGTGTAAGACCCACCATACTTGCTCCGGACACTACGAGAGGGCTGTACAAGCAATGATCAAACGCACGGCACAGCGGACACACCAGGAACAGCAGTGTTGGCCGTCGAAGGGCGCTAGCTGCGCAGCGGTTGGGCACCACCGCAGTCAGTGTCAGCCAGTTTGCCGTGGCATACGGAGCTCTATCTCAGTCTTTAACACTGGTAGCATGCCGCGACAGCGTGTACGTGAACCGTATGTGCAGTTGACGGACTTTGAGCGAGGGCGTATAGTGGGCATGCGGGAGACCGGGTGGACGTACCGCCGAATTGCTCAACATGTGGGGCGCGAAGTCTCCACAGTACATCGATGTTGTCGCCAGTGGTCGGCGGAAGGTGTACGTGCCCGTCGACCTGGGTCCGGACAGCAGCGACGCACGGACGCACGCCAAGACCGTCGCATCCAACGCAGTGCCGTAGGGGACCGCACCGCCACTTCCCGCCAAATTAGGGACACTGTTGCTCCTGGGGTATCAGAGAGGACCATTCGCAACCGTCTCCATGAAGCTGGGCTACGGTCCCGCGCACCGTTAGGTCGTCTTCCGCTCACGCCCCAACATCGTGCAGCCCGCCTCCAGTGGTGTCGCGACAGGAGTGTATGGAGGGACGAATGGAGACGTGTCGTCTTCAGTGATGAGAGTCGCTTCTGCCTTGGTGCCAATGATGGTCGTATGCGTGTTTGGCGCCGTGCAGGTGAGCGCCACAATCAGGACTGCATACGACCGAGGCACACAGGGCCAACACCCGGCATCATGGTGTGGGGAGCGATCTCCTACACTGGCCATACACCTCTGGTGATCGTCGAGGGGATACTGAACAGTGCACGGTACATTCAAACCGTCATCGAACCCATCGTTCTACCATTCCTAGACCGGCAAGGGAACATGGTGTTCCAACAGGACAATGCACGTCCACATGTATCCCGTGCCACCCAACGTGCTCTAGAAGGTGTAAGTCAACTACCCTGGCCAGCGAGATCTCCGGATCTGTCCCCCATTGAGCATGTTTGGGACTGGATGAAACGTCGTCTCAAGCGGTCTGCACGTCCAGCACGAACGCTGGTCCAGCTGAGGCGCCAGGTGGAAATGGCTTGGCATGCCGTTCCACAGGACTACATCCAGCACCTCTACGATCGTCTCCATGGGAGAATTGCAGCCTGCATTGCTGCGAAAGGAGGATATACACGGTACTAGTGCCGACATTGTGCATGCTCTGTTGCCTGTGTCTATGTGCCTATGGTTCTGTCTGTGTGATCATGTGTTTTATCTGACCCCAGGAATGTGTATATAAAGTTTCCCATTCCTGGGACAATGAATTCACGGTGTTCTTATTTCAATTTCCAGGAGTGTATAATACATTGAATAATACAATACAAAGTTGCAAACTACAAAATTACCTAGTGCTGGCTGTATGGCCGCGTAGCCAAATGCCATTTTTTTTTTTTTTTAAAAGGCTTTATTTCCACTAAGCGGCTATTCGCGGGCGGCCGGCAGCGCGCGATTTGTATTTATTCATTTATGGCATAACCATACCCATTGACGTGACCGCGACTTGGAAGTCGTCGCAACTGCAAAAGAACACGCGACTCGAGCAACCGCGCGCGACTTAATACCCATGTAAAATTACTGCGCAATGCACACTGCGCGAGTAGTTGCGCCGACGGACCGCCTTTCACGCACAAAACTACGCAACGTACACGTAGCTTACGCTATCTATAGAAATCTATGTATGCTTTTAAAGTTCTGTGAAATATACGCCATTTAAAAAGACCTCTAATGAGATTCATTGCAAGACAGGATGAGGGTGTACATGGGAGTGTACAAGTCGTATATTGGTGATGAGGCATGGAAAGATATTGGAGTAAGGATTTAAAGAAATGCATGGAAGGGAAAATATAACCATGACTACAAGCTGGCACTCGATTTCGGGAACAAGGGTGTAGGAAGATTCTCTATTAGGTAAGGGTGTCAGGGACTGGAATAAGTTGCCAAGAGAAAAGATGAATAATTTACCAAAAACATTGAAAGATTTTTAAGATAAACTTTGTAGAGAGCGAATGTAGATGGATGCAGGAAGGGGGAAGGTGTGTGTGTAGGGATATTTCCACCTGAGCGTGCGGTCTGTTGCAATTTAATTGATTAATTAACTATGCCAAAATATACACTAGGTATCGCCTTGCTTTACAAAACGTGTAGTTAAACACCCTTTTTGTTACTAAAGTTCGCCCACTATATGCAGGTAAAACTTTATCAGTTAGAAATCATCATCACCGACGAAAACATAAGGCATCGGGGTTGTTTTCTGTTGTAACGGCGCATTTTCTGCAATATTTAGTTCATTCTTGGTCAGTTCTTTTTATGGAATGTATTATCTCTAAATATGAATGCGACACTCCATTTTCCGTAAGCTCCGACGTCAATGGAAATAACAAAGGATGTATCCAAATCTATGTTTTCGTTTTCTTTTTGTTAACATTATTATTTCTTAGACATCCATATTGAAAATGAGCTGGTTTGTGGAATACAGCCGCGCGCGCAGTCGCTACAACAGTCGCTACAAAACTAGCCGCTAGCGACTGCGGTCGCCCGCGACTAGCTGCGCAGTGGAAAAGCAGCCTAAGGGCTACAGCAACCGGAAACTAAATACCTGGATTTTCTGAACACTTTTCCTATACTATTAACATTTGTCTAAGTAAATTAATACCGTGCAGAACTGTCGTGCTCCAGATCAGGCAGTGAAAGTGTTTTATCCGTTATACCACATGTAAGACTGGTCTGTTGGCTCAGTGGTTAATGTGTCTGATTGGAGATTGAAACGTCCGCGGTTCGAATCCTTGCCTCTAACATCTGGCTGCATGATTTTTACGTCCATCTGTTATTTTACTGAAATTCAATTTTTATGTATAATTACTAGTAGCAGAATACGATTCTGCCGGGTTGCCAATCAAAATATGGCCGCAAGTATTTTTAATTAAATTTTCAAAATGTTTTTTTTCTTAATATTACATTCATTTTTTAATTAATTATAATTCATTTCAAAGAGAGACAAAAAGTTTGGGTTGCCTAAGTAAAAGTGGCCGCAAGTAAGGGGTACCAGCAGTTAAAGTTAATGGCCCTAACTCTCTCTCGCTCTTAGATATATTTAACAGCTGGCAATCTCTACTTGTGGCTACTTTTACATAGGCAACCAAAACTTTTTATTTTCTTTAGATGTCTCTCTTTGAAATGAATTATAACTTATTTAAAAAACATGTGATCGAAATTTTTTGAAAAAAAATATTTTGAAAATTTAATTAAGAACACTTGCGGTCATATTTTGATAGGCAACACGGCAGAATCGTATTCTGCTTCTAATAATTATACATAAAAATTGCATTTCAATTAAATAACAGATCCATGCAGCCGGATTCCGAGTTAAAATGTAGGTCCCCTTTACTCAGTAGGATTAACGGTTTACGTTAGGTAAAAGAACTGGCCGCCCTACCTCTGATTCCAGGCTTAGCAGACTTTCTGCTCGAGGGTCCAACCAACCATATTCAGGTTGAGGACCACGCTTATCTTATCCCTTTGTATATACACTGATCAGCCAGAACATTATGATCACCTACCTAATAGCCGGTATGTCCGCCTTAGGCACGGATACCAGCCGCGGCGCGTCTTGACATGGAAACAATGAGGCCTTGGTAGAAGTTGGCACCACATCTGCAAACATAATTTACCTAATTCCCGTATATTCTGGGGAGGGGGGCGATGAGCTCTGACGCCACGTTCAATCACATTCCAAATGGGTTCGATTGGGTTCAGATCTGGAGAGTTGGGGGGGGGGGGGGTAGCACATCAATTGCAACTCGCCAATGTGTTCCTCGAGCCAATCCTTCACAATTCTGGACTTATTACATGGCGCATTATCTTGTTGAAAAATGCCACTGCCGTTGGGAAAAATGGTCGTCATGAAGGGGCGTACGTGGTCTGCAACCACTGTACGATACTTATTGGCCGTCATAGTGCCTTGCACGAGCTTCACTGAACCCATGGATGTCCACGTGAATGTTCCCCAGAGAATAATTGAGCCACCGCCTGCTTGTCTCCGTCCCCCAATACAGGTGTCAAGAAGCTGTTCCCCTGGAAAACGACGGTTTCGCACCCTCCCTTCGGCATGATGAAGAAGGTATCGAGATTCATCAGACCATGCAGCGCTCTGCCACTGCGCCAACGTTCAGTGACGATGACGATTTGCCCATTTCAGTCTTAGTTGCCGAAGTCCTGGTGTTAAAATTGGCACATGCGTGGGTCGTCGGCTGCGGAGGCCCATCGTTAAGAGTGTTTGGTGCACTGTGTGTTCAGACACACTTGTACTCTGCTCAGGATTAAAGTCTAACGTTAGTTTCGCCACAATTCGCCGCCTGTCCTGTTTTACAAGTATGCCCAGCCAACGATATCCGACATCTGTAATGAGGGGTGTCCTCCCAATGCCTCGACGTTCGGACGTGGTTTCACCTTGGTTTAGCTAGTTGTTGAAGACACTCACCACAGCACTCCTCGAACACAAGACAAGTCGTGCAGTTTCCAAAATGCTCGTGCCGAGCCTCTGGGTCATCACAATTTGCCCTCGGTCAAACTTAGATCGCGCGCCTTCCCCATTCTGGACATGGATAGCACGCTCACTGATGCACCGTGTGTGTGTCTGTCTAGCAGCCATTCATCATTAGGTGACGCTGCTATCTCTTGGACGGGTTTATATAGATAGTAGGTAGGCAGTCATAATGTTCTGGCTGATCAGCGTATGTTAAAGTTCTGCAAATTTCGAGAAATATATCGGAAACTAGAATCAGCTTCACCTATTATGGAGGATTGGTGCTGACTTCACCTCTCGTTAGTTTGGAATGTTTCTACCGAGTACTTTAGGGAATCAACCTTAAAAAGTATAGAATAGCTGACTTTTATATTACGGGCCTGCGGATTATTTTTATTGTGTGTGTGATCTAACACTTTCTACACCGAACCTCGCGGGTGACAGGTATCTTTCGGGTCAGCCATTTCGGAGAACGTGGATTCGAATCTCGGTCCGGACATCTAGGTTTCCCCAGATCACTCCAAGTAAATGCAGGGATGGTTCCTTCAAAAGGCCATTATCAAATTTCCTCCCATTACTTGCCCCTAGTCCTTTCCCGTATCTAATGATTTCGATGTTGACAACACATTCATTGTTGCTGTTCCTTGAAGCAGTACTGACCATCTGTCAACAATGACGCCTCGACGCAGACGTTGCTGGTCTCGGTCATAAGCAAATAATAATAATATTAAACAAAATAAACCATTTGTTATATTTTATCACATCTTGTTGATATAAATAAGTTCAAATATAATATAGAGAATTACAATTCAAACATCTCAAAAAAAAGGTAAAGATGAAGCGAGTAGTTTGAACAAAACACTCTTAAGCACTGCTGGATTGCTGAATATTGAGTCCTTAATGCTTGAAGTCTTACTAGCGAGAAAACCTTCTTTAGCTTCACAGATATTAGACGAAAGACAGGTGATACGAGCCAGGATCTAATATCTACTGATAACCGTGCTGAAGAGAAAATTTTGGTTTCTTGGCTGTCGAGTGTCTTTTGGAAATATTCGTACGATGCTTTTTGTGCATTTCGGTGGCCAAATATTTTAAATAATTACTTACATTATGCCTATATGACCGAGCATGGTGGATGATTGGTAACGCTCTGGCCTCGCATTCGGGTGGATGCCGAGTCGAATGACCGTCAGGGCATCCAGATTTGGTTTTTCCATGATTTTTCCAAATCAGTCCAGGCGAATGCGGCATGCTTCCCTCGCCTCGCATTCGGGAGGACGGTGGTTCGAATCCCCGTCCGGGCATCCAGATTTGGGTTTTCCATGCTTTCCCCAAATCACTCCAGGCAAATGCCGGGATGCTTCCTTCAAAAGGCCATGGCCGAATTCCTTCCCATTCCTTGCCCCCATCCTTGCCCCCCATCCTTTCCCGTCTCTAAAGACCTCGATGTTAAAAAGAGACGTAAAGCAGTTTAAAAAAAAGGCATGCTTCCTTCAAAAGGCCAAGGCTGAATTCCTTCCCGTTCCTTGTCCCGGTTCCCATCTCGCCTCTAATGACCTCGACGTCGACGAGGCCTAAAGCCATAAGAAAAGAAAACGTATGTGTTGAAATTTCTGATCTCAGTGCAAAGCTATAGGGCCAATGTGTTTAGCGATGGATGGATATTAGATCAACTAACAGTAATATTAAAAAAGACTGGGAAGTGCCAATCTATCTTTAGACAGTCGGGGTCCAGAAGTTTAATGAAATTAGCAGATATCTCAATGGAAGTTTCTTGATGTAAAAATTAATTTAAATAGCGACAGCTCTTCAACGCTGAACCAAGTTGCCAGCTGCCAGTGGAATACTTCAGTTCTAATCACATTCATAAAAGATAGCCCCTTTCCCATCCAATAAGATGGAATGCACTCTCAATTAAGACCCTGTGAAATGGTATTTACAGATGTTAAATTAACCACAAAATTTAAGCTTGTGTTTGGCTTGCTCACAATTTACACGCTTTACTAGATAACTGAGCTTAGGTTCAAATTTCAAATTCGTATGTAATAGGGTCTTGAAGTAGATGTCGCAGCAAAAATGGTCTAAAATTGACAACGTTGTCGGTCGCTCAACTATTAACTTTCCAGTTAAAAAAAATCTTATTTATCTACTTGACGATATCCACGTATTCATGTCTGCGACCTAGGTTGTCAAATCATTGATTGGAATTGTCCGGAATATTCCTCAAACAAACCGTGAACAATTTTGGACTAGTGACATGGCGCACTGTAATCATGCAAAAATTCATCGTTGTTTGGGAACACGAAGGCCACGAATGGCCGCAAATGGTTTCCAGGTAGTTGAACATAACTATTTCAGTGGTCAACAGTAGGTACACTTTCACCAGGTCCCAGACCACGCCATGTAAACACAGACCACACCAAGATGGCGCTACCACCAGCTTGCACAGTTTTTGCTGAAAACCGGGATCCATGGCCTTGTGGGTGTTGCTTCACATTCGAACACTACCATCAGTTCTTATGAGATGGAATCGTGACTCATCTCACCAGGCAATCTTTTCCCATTCGTAGAGAGTACAATCAATATCCTCACGAGTATAGGAGAGGAGCTACAGCGGATAATGTTTTGATAACAGAGGCACATGGATTGTCTTCAGCTGCCGTATCCCGTCTACAATAAATTTCGCTTCGTTTTCTGCACGGACACGTCTGTCGGACATCCCACATTCATTGTTGCTGTTCCTTGACGCCTCGACGCATATGTCGTTGGTCTCGGTCATTAAGTAGGCATGGTGTAACCCCAAGCTCCTTAGCAGTGAAATGAGAGTTCAATGCGGCACGCAAATAGACATCATACATTGCTTCAATTAAATGCCCATGTAAATGTTTCATTGTTCTATTACCGTCGACCAAGTGCAATAGGACACCGCATCGGGCCCTGATTGGTTCGTCCACCCCCTCTGCTTGGACGAGGGAAAACATCGAGAGCAGCCACACAAGAAGGTTATTCGGGGCCAGATACTCGACCCGGCAGGACACTGTGGATTCAGGAATGCTGAATTTACAAACAATTTTCGAAATAGAATGTTTTATGAGTCTAGAGCAAACTACCATTTCGCATTCAAACACTGTTAATTCGTATAGTTATAATGACGTCAGAATACCTATAACACGCACCACGAGAGCACAAATCAAAGCATCGGCATTGCACGGTTCATTTATACGTTTCTTACGGTGTGCTACTGCCATCTGTATATTTGATTCTTCCGATCCCATGATGTTTGGTACTTCAGGATATAATGCTCTTTGAACATAGTGGAAAGAACGGCACATATACTGAATGGTAGGAAGTGGGACGTCAGGAATAAGATGAACAATGAAAAACCAATTGCGTGTTCAAGTAGTGCATGAGGCAGTGAATTCAGTTAAATGATTAAGTGTTATCTTACTAAACAACAAGGAATTTACTTGAATTAGATAAATATTTTAAAAGACAGCAACAAAGATAAGAAGAAAGTAGTGCTTAAAATACTTCTGAGTCAACTACTGGAAGGAAGGACTAATGCTGTCTGGTGTTTTTTTTTTTTAATTTTGGCTTTACGCCTCGTCGACGTCGAGTTCTTTATAGGCGGGATGGGACTGGTGACAAGGAACGGGAAGGAATTCAGCCATGGCCTTTTGAAGGGAACATCCCTGCATTCGCCTGGAATGATTTGGGGAAACCATGGAAAACCGAAATCTGGATGCCCGGACGGAGATTCGAACCGGCCGCGGCGTCGTCCCTAATGCGAGGACAGAGTGTTAACCACTCACCCACCACGCAGGGTGCTGTTTTGTGACATATTGCTAATGCTCTTATAGGAGAGTCATGAATTAATCTCAGAAGTTGCTGACGAACAGATGATGTTCCATATTATCATCGAAATTCAAGTAGACACGATTTGGATAGCAAAGACGGGAAAGATACGCTTAGCATCATAGGACTCCGTACAGATACCTTCAATCAGGCTGCCTTCCCCTATTCAATGAGAAAGGGACAAATTGTTGAGATGGCAACAATACTCTTATTACTGTAAGTGTAGTAAAGTTTGGAGTGGAAGTGGTATAGTAATGATAAAAGTAGACTATTGACTCATGTTATGGAATTATTTTGGCACTCAATTGCAGTGATCTAGAAAAATCAGGAAAAACACACATGAATGACCGGAGATGGAAATTTCCTTCAGAATGTTGAACGTGTTTTCTTTACAAGGCATTTATTAGTACAATTGGTCCATTTCCGTATTTCAGTTCGAAAAACTGAATTTACGAACGGTCAGACATTGCTAATTTCTCTTGTTGTTGCAATCGTTTCGCGAAATAAATGATGCCAATAGTAAATGTGCTTTCTTCCCTCGTCGAATAATTGGGACATATCACTTCGGTATCACAGATCTGCCTAGGTCAGGTTCTACAGCATTTTGCTTAAGTCATCACTCCCATTATTTCTGCTATTAACTAATCGCTTGGTTCTTCTTTGCTCGGTATACAATTCCTCTGTCAACGGTCACTGTTATGCGTACATTAAGCAGTGTAATATCACGTGTGAGATCGCAATAATTCCATGTAAGGCAATGATTTAACTTCCAAGCGGTAACGTTCTGGCCTCGAATTCGGGAGGACATCAATTCAAATCCCCGTCCGTGCATCCAGATTTGGGTTTTCAATGGTTTCCCAAAATCACTCCAGGCGAAAAATGAGATGCTTCCTTTAAAAGGCCATGGCCGAATTTCTTCCCATTCCTGGCCTCCAGTACTTTTCCGCCTATAATGACCTCGACGTCGACGAGGCGTGAAGGCATAAGCAAAAAAATTTCCTTTTAAATTTTGTAATCTTTCAACCCAAAAAAAGGCGTATATTATTTCCTCAATGAACATGGATGAGAACATCACACCAACGTACTTCGCAATTCCCATTGTTTTAAGGTTATCTACCAATCTCACCCGAAACTTAGCTCCGATATACTTTTATTAATTTGAATAACCAATGTTCAGCACTAATGTGAGGTATTTTTTTTTCAGATGATGACGTGTCGCTAGGATCTTTTTATAGTTTTTTCGTACTAAATTTTTTCGCTCGGGCCTCGTCGACAGTGAGATCATTAGAGGCGGAAAAAGAACTAGGGACAAGGAACAGAAAGGAATTCGGACATGGAATTTAAACAGTCATTCACACGGAAAACTGAATTCGGGGGGGGGGGGGAACCAGCGATCTAACAAGCATCCTTCCTAATGCAAGACCCAAGTGTTAACTACTCACTCACAGGGTGTTTTTGTTGATATAACCACTCTTGTAACAGATACGTCACTTATGGCTATTAGGATAGGCGTCAATGTTCAGCACTAATGCGAGGTATTTTTTTTTTCAGATCATGACGTGTCGCTAGGATCTTTTTATAGTTTTTCCGTACTAAATTTTTCGCTCGGGCCTCGTCGACAGTGAGATCATTAGAGGCGGAAAAAGAACTAGGGACAAGGAACAGAAAGGAATTCGGACATGGAATTTAAACAGTCATTCACACGGAAAACTGAATTCGGGGGGGGGGGGCGAACCAGCGATCTAACAAGCATCCTTCCTAATGCAAGACCCAAGTGTTAACTACTCACTCACAGGGTGTTTTTGTTGATATAAACCACTCTTGTAACAGATACGTCACTTATGGCTATTAGGATAGGCGTACCAAGCCTGCATAGTGTGTTGTGTGGTATTCCGTAGTACGCCTTTTGAAGTCCCTGCCCAGCTATCCCTGGTTTTTAGGGTCTCCAGATTTACCGAATGTTGGTGAATTCGGACACTACCAACTGTTATCTGTTTTTCCAAACACCGACGACTCAGTTACTTACTTGTTCCGATAGCTTTTATCGTGTTTTTTACATACTTCTTTCCATGCACCTTATCGACTTCTGATTTAAAATAAAGTAAAACTAAATAAGACTGGTAACACTGTATGAAACACATTATGTTGAAGAGGAACGAATTTGTTCAACGGAGTTATTCTCGTCCTCAATTTTTCTGAAATCATGTCGAAGAGTACTGACCATTTTCTTGCTCATCAACAGTGAGGTTATTTGAAAAGAGAGAAGATTGTCGGAAAGGAACTCCAATTAACTCGGTGACGGCCTAAGCTGAGGAAGCATTCCGATATTCGTCTGGAATTTTTTTGGGGGAAAACATGGAAAAATGAACTCGAGATGGCCCGACTGGAAGTCGAACCGAGGACTTCCTGACCAGGCCCGAACATTACAACTCATTTTTCAGGCTCGATTTAAAAAAAAAAAAAAAAATATGGTAGGCGTTTGTGTCATAAAGAGACGGGCTCTCATTCTGGCGAACAGAATTACTTATACAGCAGTGACGATTGAAGTTTTCCTTTCTACATAAAAGTGTACTTGTTCCTGGAACGCAGTGAGCATTTTTGCGTATACTGTGAGACTTCAACAGCGTAAAAAAGAATGGAGGGTAGTGTTATTTGTAACAAAATTCGCAAAATTCGCACAACTGGTATCGGTGTCATTATATGTGTACACCAGTAACAAGTGTAATTGTAGTCAATCGAATACATTGAGTTCAGGTGTATACGTTAAAAAACTAGATGCTAGAAGTGAAACTTCCTTAGGTTTTACCGAACGTGGTGGGTGAGCGGAAACGATCTGGCCTCGCATTCGGGAGGACGTGGGTTCGAATCGCCGTCTTGGTATTCTGATTAGGTTTTATACGGTTATCCAATCACTCCAGGCGAATGCCGAGAAGCTTCCTTTAAAAGGTCATGACAGAATTCCTTCCCTTTCCCTGACCCCCTGTCCTTTTCCGCCTCTAATGATATCTTTTTTTCTTTAACTGCTTAACGTCTCCTATAACAACTAGGTCTTTAGAGACGGGAAAGGATGGGGGGCAAGGAATGGGAAGGAATTCGGCCATGGCCTTTTGAAGGAAGCATCCCGGCATTCACCTGGAGTGATTTGGGGAAACCATGGAAAATCCAAATCTGGATGCCCGGACGGGGATTCGAACCGCCGTCCTCCCGAATGCGAGGCCAGAACGCTAGCCGTTACACCACCACGCTCGGTCCTAATGATATCGTCGTCGACGAGGCGTAAAGCCATAAGCAAAAAAAAGTATTTAAGTGTTACACCTAGTAAAAAACTAGATCTCAAAACACTTGTCATTAATAGAAACGTTCACTGAGAACATTTTATTTTTGTAGAACTTTGTAAATAACATCTCGGTGATAATCTAATAACAATTAAATTTTCGTTGACGGACCAGAATCATTACATTTTTTCGTTGCATCATTCATTATGAATCCAAAATTTTAAAAAAAGTCTATATTATTATCAATATGTAGACGGACTCTGACCAGACATCGCGCAAATACTATCGAACCAATATTAATATTTTTTCACATTTTGAATGATTATGGTTTAATTTAAAATCTGCGATGTATCTTATGACTAGACGTCACGGAGCCCAAAATTATAGTTAGTTCGTACCGAAATCAGGTAGGTTTCACAGATCACATTGCATCTCAGATGAATAATCCTTTAGGAGATATCCACCAAAGATAATGCTGTAATACTGTTTTTTGTTGTTGCTTTTTTATTACAAACTTTGGTTATTTATTTATTCAGTTTACTGAAATATAGATCCTTAGAATACAAGGAAAACGTTAAAAAATTCACTACATCAATGATTAACGCTCCAATAAACCTATTGAAATCGTGTAATTTAATTTACGGTTGCAGAGGTACTACATTAAAAATGTTTCTGGTTTGTTATAAGAATGAAAACAAAAGGGAAACGCATTACTAAACACACCAAATTCACATGGATAAAGCGGCGATAAACTACTAGTTTAATATTTTTCCTGTGATCATAAAATACAATTTACTATATTCTGAGGTTCATTTTCGTTCTCTCCCTTCGTAATATAACATCTCTGATTACTCGGTGATGTCACTACATCTGTTGCATGCAAAGCGTCGCCAATTTTCATGACTTTTTCAAGTCGTTTCTGCACGTAAACAAGTTTTATTGCAATGTAAGTAACACAGAATATTCCCGAGAGACAAACTCCCCATTTTGTCTCATGCAAAAACTAGTCGCCATAATTATAAAGTGTGTCAGTTAAGTATAATACCCCTTCATTTTTAGTCTTCAGTTCGTAGTAATTACTTCTATGTTCACTGTCGTTCCCTTTTTTTTTTAATTTATGGCTTTACGCCTGGTTGTCATCGAGGTCTTTAGAGCCGGGATGGGACCAGGGACAAGGAACGGGAAGAAATATGGCAATGTCCTTTTGAAGAAAGCATCCTGGCATTCACCTGGAGTGACTAGGGTACACGACGGAAAACCAAAATCTGGATGGTCGGTCGGGGTTACGAACAGGCGTACTCCCGAATGCGAGGACAGAGCGTTGACCGTTCACCCACCACGCTGGGTGTGATGTTCCTCAATTTGTAGTAGTACAGGTTGTGAATTTACATAGAATGCTTACATTAACCTTTATACATTCAACATTCCAATTCAGGTTAAAATTGGGTTAGTCCGAAAAAGGAGGTTTTGGTAATGATCCCACCATTGCATGTCGCCTCAAGTGTGATATTCGTCGAGGCTTCATGATCAGTGTAACACGCTGCAAAGTGTTGCGTGCAACCAATCGTCTGTGGAGTAGATGGCGTCAAATTGTGAAGCCAGACGACACCGCACCTGTTGCAGAGCTCAGTTCAGTGATGATGCCAAACGTTGTATCAGTACTAAAGAGGCGTCTTGATGCAATCCTTCCTATATTGCGCTAACCTCATCATCTCAACATACCCTTGCAGCCTCAATTATCTGCTTGATACATTCTAATCTCTCTCTTCCTCTGCAATTCTTTCCATCGACTGTTCCCTCCACTAACATATTAACAAATTCCGCATGTCTTCAAATGTGACCCATTCGTACTTTATCTGTCAATTTAATTTTGAGCAGCCTTCTATAGCACCACATTTCAAATGCTTCAATTTTTCTTCTTTCTGGTATTCCTAAAGTGCATGTTTAGCTACGATGAAATGCTGTGCTCCACATATAGAGTTTAAAAAGTCTGAGTACTAGATCTTATATTTGAATCTAAAAGATCTTTTTCATGAAGACTCTTTTTGCTACTACTATTCTAAAGCGGTCTGGTGGCTCAGTACTTGCCGGCCATGGTAGCGTAGTGGCTAGCGAGCTTGCCTCGCGTTGCCAGGGTCGCCGGCTCGAGTCCGGCCGAGGGCATGGGTGTTGTGTCAGTCCTGTGTTGTCCCGACTGAAAAACGATAAGATAGTACAGATAAATTCGAATAAACAAAGATAAACTTACAGATGGCTGAGATGACAAAAAAAAGAACCCATCTTTTAAAAAAAAAAAAAAAAAAAAAAAAAGTGGTTAAGCGTCTGACTGGAGATTGAAAGGTCCCTGGTTCGAATCTCTGTCTCGGCAGGGATTTTCAAAGGCGCTTAACACGACCTTCACCTCTGGCACAGCTTGCTGTGTGAAGTACACTAGAACGCTTCCGTGGTTCGGATTCCACGTTAAACTGTAGGTCCGCTGTAACTGGCAGGATTGTCGGGTTAGGTTAAGGCGGCTACGATAGGGGCGGAATACTCAGCCAATAGAAACCCTGTCAACAGGTAATTACGACCACACGAAATTATAATTATTATACTGCTTTCACTGTCATTCCTACTTCGGCCATCAGTCGTAATTTTACTTCTACGTAGCAGAATTCATTTACTTCTCCTCTCGCATCCAATCCTAGTTTTATATTTAATCTGCTGTTGTTGATATCATTTCTGCTACCTTTCACCCTTTTGTCTTGGTTTGGTTTATATTTAGTCTAAAATCGTCATTCGGTATTTTGTTCATGACATTCAGTAACTTCTCCATATTCTCAGCATGTTCTGCTAACAAGACAATGTCATCAGCAAAACGTAGCATATTGATTTTTTCTCCTTGAACACTTATGCCACATTCAATTTTTTTTTTTACTTCCTTATTGCTTCCTCTAAATACAAGTTGAATATTAATGGGGTAGACTACAACCTTGTCTTTTTAACATAACGCATGTCTCTCGTGTTTATCTACTTTTATTACAGCCACTTGATTCTCATATAGATCCATTCTTCTATCTCGGTAATTTAGCCATCTTTAAAATTTTGAACATATTGTCCCATCTAACAGTATCAAAAGCTTTTTCTAAACCAACGAACGCCATAAACGGAGCTTTTTTCTCGCTGAGCACACACTTTAAGTATTAATCTTAAGGGCAGAATCGATTCTCTTGTACCAAGATTTTACCAAAGCAATTTCGCCATTCGATAATTCATATTCATGCAGTCGTTCCTTGGTAATACGCACTTTGTCAAAGCAGAGTCAATCCTGGGGATAATTTTGCAGATCGCTGTCTACAGTGCGTAAAAGTGTAATTGGAAAACATGGAAGCTCAGATGGCAACGCTGGGTGACGGATAATCATTCTTCGATTCTAATAATTTTCATTCCATACCACTGTGCACATGGTGTAACTTACAAACCAATACCTTACGGAAGCAATGAGCATCCCCTCGATATTTTCATGATCCAGTGATTCGATTCTAAAACGATCAAATTCCTTCGAGCGTGAAAAACTCTACTATCATTTAAAACAGAACCGTTCATAATCCCTTGCGTCATCGGGGAGATCTAGCTGATAACATTTATTACTTCGTAGTTACAGGATGAAGAGCGTTCTTTAAGAAACTTCATCCTCACGCCAGATTTATTAATAGTGATACATAAACTTTCTTACCACAGATGGAAAATCTTGAAAACAATTCTGCAACCTCAATTCTCAAGAGATGATTAGGAATGTCATGTTTAATAAATTTGATTAGCCAGAGAGTGAGTTGAAGAAGTGACACATGTGACGATATATGAAGATGAGAATTCTGATGCGTGTATGAATCTTAGAAACTTGTTGCTGATTACTAAAGTGTTATAACTGCTAATTCCACTACCTGTTCCTTTAATTTTACCACTTAAGAATAGAATGATTAAATCTTAGAAATATTTTTTTTTGCTAACCTCTTATGAAAAGTAGTTACGTTAGTTATCAACTTTAAAAATCCACAAACAAATTTGTAACAAATTGAATACTTAAACAAGACTCTGTGACCAGATGGTACGAGGTCAATTAATTTTTTTTTACTAATCATTTTGGAACCTCATCGAAGCTTCTTAGGTACAAACAAGCATCTCTTGAGAATCGAAGTTGAAGTATTGTTTTCAAGAGTGTATTTCTACATATGTGGAAAGAAAGTTAGATATCAGTATTAATAAATCTGGTATGCTAAATCACATTTCGGGAGGGCGAAGATGTGGATTAACAGAAGATAGCGACTCTCTCATGCGAAAGCCGAAGTATTTCCATTTTAGTAATCAGCATTGATTCTATAAACCAACCTAGCATGAAAGCATGAAATGAATCTATGACGTTTTGTGAAACAGTAGATACCACCAAGCAGACGTCAACTGAACCAACAAGATTCGGTAGTTGCCACAAAACGAAAGCAATGTGGTTTTAAAGCACAAAAACTATATTCATGTGGTTAGAAGATCGCTGTTCAACTATAAAACGTTACCCTTTTCGGACCTTTAAAATAACGTGGGAACACTTTAAATACTGGACTAACCTCAAAATCAGTATGCTAAAGCCGTAGTGGAATTTGGAGCGCATGGACAATCCTTCATCCTCACGGCCCATCTGTCCAACGGGACATTTCAGCTTCATCCTGTGCAGTTTCCGCCCAATGATCGTATCTGTCTGGAATTTTTATTTATTAGGGCCTTACGTCAACATCGAGGTCATTAGGGCCAGTCGAGAGACTCACGACAGATTTTTTTTTTTTTTTTTTTGCTGTCGTCAGTCTTCCGACTGGTTTGATGCAATCCTCCATCCCTTCCTATCCTATGCTAACCTCTTCATTTCTACATATCCCTTACAACCCACGTCCTCAATTATCTGCTTCATATATTCTAATCTTTGTCTTCCTCTACAGTTCTTACCTTCGACTGTTCCCTCCACTAACAAATTAACCAATCCAGCATGTCTCAAAATATGACCTACCAGCCTATCTCTAAGAATCTCCTAAGTCATCAATGTCGACATCTCCTTCCATTTCCAATACACTATTGTTCAAGTCGTCCCCATCATACAGTTTCTCAATGTATTCCTTCCATCGGTTAGCTCTATCTTCTGAGCTTAAAAGAGGTTTCCCATCGGCAGTTTTAATGTTCATACCTCTTTTCTTCATTTCTCCAAAATTCTGTTTGATCTTTCTATATGCAACATCTACTTTTCCTACGACCATTTACATTTCTACTTCTTCACACTTTTCTTGTAGCCATTTTTCTTTTGCTGTTTTGCATTTCCTATTTATTTGATTTCTAAATTGCCTGTACTGCTCTCTTCCTGCTTCATCCTGAGCATTTTTGTACCTTTTCCTCTGATCCATGAGCTCCAAAATTTCTTCTGTGATCCAAGGTTATCGGGCAGCTTGTTCCCTAAAGCCTAATGTTTCTTTACCAGCTTTCATTATTTTGGTCTTTAATGCATTCCATTCGTCCTCTGTTGAGCTCCTTTCACATTTATTTCTTAGACCTAAGTCAACCATCTCTGCAAATTTTTCTCTTATGCTAGATTGTTTTAGTTTATTCAATTCCAGTCTGTTCTGCTTATGCTGCTTCCTTATTCGCTTGAATTTCAGCCTGCACTTCATTACTATCAAATTATGTTCCGAGTCTATGTCTGCTCCTGGGTACGCTTTACAGTCTAGAACTTGATTCCTGAATCTCTATTTGACCATGATATAATCTAGCTGATATCTTCCTGTATCCCCAGGACGTTTCCAGGTGAATATTTTTCTTGCATGGTTCTTAAACTGTGTGTTTGCCACTACTAGCTTATATCTTTCACAAAATTCTAGCAACCTGTTTCCTCGCTCATTTCTTTCTTCTAGACCAAAACTTACTACAGTATTTCCCTCTTTTCCGTCTCCCACTATTGCATTCCAATCACCCATGATTATTAGATTTTCCTCCCCTTTGACATATTGGATTAATTCTTCAATTTCAGAGTATATTTTTTCTATTTCTTCGTCATCGTCCTGTGACGTTGGCATATATACTTGTACTAATGTGGCTGGGACGGGCTTAGTTTCTAACCTCATCAAAATAATCTGGTCACTAAACTGTTCATAATAACTCACCCGTTTCCCTACTTTCTTGTTCATTACGAATCCTACACCAGTGACTCCATTGACAGCTTGTATGCTAATTATCCTGTCTTCTCCAGACCAGAAATCTGTGCGTCCTTCCTTTTAATCTCAATAATCCCAACAACATCTAACTTAAGTTGTTCCATCTCCCTTTTTAAGTTTTCTAACCTACCTGCCCTATTCAGACTTCTAACATTCCACGCTCCGACTCGTAGAATGTTTCTATCCATTCTGATGACTCCTCCCTGAACAGTCTCCACCCGGAGATCCGATTGGGGGACTATTTTACCTCCGGAATATTTTACCCAGAAAGAAGCCATCATGATATATGTAATTTGAGAGGATTACATGTCCTCGGGATACCCTATGGGTCTTTAATGCAGTGGTTTCCCGTTGCCTTCTGCATCCCCATGCCGTTGATCGTTTCTGATTCATCCGCCTTTAGGGGCAGTTTCCAACCCCAAGGGCACGAGGGTGCCCTGAACCGCTCCTCGCTCTTCCGCCCTCCTTTCGGAGGCCGTTGGCAAGCGGTGGGTGACTCCTTATACCGGGAATCTTTCAGTCGCCAGAGCCTCGTCCGTGCAAACTGGGTGCACCACGTGAAGGAGTGGTTGACATTTGGTTGGAAAAGGCTAGTATAATCTCTCCCAAACCCTTACACCCCCCAAAAATATTATTATACTTTCAAAATGCAGGCGTCACAGGTCATTTCTTTAAAAAATAAAAAAACTATTTGACGGTCATCGGGGACTGCCGACAGAAGTGAAAACTTAAAACTATAAATATCATACCCGCAACATGTCATACTTATAGTAACAGATATACTAAATAATAATAACTGCGTGAGGTAGTAATGACATGGTTTCTATTGGCTGCGCATTCCGCCCATGCGTTAGCAGCTTTAACCTAACTCGGTAGTGCTACCAGGTACAGAGGACCTACAGTTTAACGTGGAATCCGCACCATGCAAGCGTTTTGGCATTATTCACATTACACAGCAAGCTGTGCCAGAGGTGAAGGTCGGGTTTAAGGCCTATGAAAATCCCCGCCGAGACAGGAATTCGAAGCGAGGACCTTCTGATCCCCAGTCAACCACCAGACCACTACAGGTATACTGTTAAAATTAGCAAGTCGGTGACGCGAACTCTAACATTTTACCAATTCAAGAAACGTTCAACGCGCACATATTCGCGCAAATCGTCATAGCATGTCCGGTTTTTTTTTTTTTTTTTTTTTTTTTTTGTAACAGTTTAACGTCCCTTTTTAACAACGTGGTCTTTAGAGACGGGAAAGGATGGGGGCAAGGAATGGGAATTAATTCGGCCATGGCCTTTTTGAAGGAAGCATCCCGGCATTCGCCTGGAGTGATTTGGGGAAACCATGGAAAACCCAAATCTGGATGCCCGGACGGGGATTCGAACCGCCGTCCTCCCGAATGCGAGGCCAGAACGCTATCCGTTACACCACCACGCTCGGTGTGCAGCATGTCCGTGACGGAAGTCGCAAACTCATAGATTTACCCCCGACCAAACATCGCCGATAGCGCCTTTAGAATTTTTCACTTCAAAAATAAAAATGAAACCTACTTTTATACACATGGGTTTTCTCATCTATAAACAAAGCGAAGTTTTACTATGAGTTATCCTTTTACAGTTCCTGTTTGCAAAAAGGGAAGATTCTGGTGACATTTATTCCGACCGTAGACATAGCTGCCAATGACTCAAACAGTAGGGAATATTTTGGAATTCTTGAACTTGTTACGTTATGAGTGGTAGGGGCCTACATATGATGCTTACGGGAGTATCCACAGCAAGTATTACGATGGTTCATTTTTATTTCTACAGAAATCTTTAAAATAATCGCTTGGTTGAAAACCTAACAAATAAAACTAATAATTGTGTCTCAACACACCTAAAAAATATTTCATAAATCTAATGATCTGCTGGATGTTGGTATCAACTGACTGTTCTTTGTACAAAAACTTTTTACCATCATATGTCTCTTCGAACCTGAAGAACTTCTGAAGTGTTAATGCTTTCAGGAGATAAACTTCAATACACAGTATCGATAAAAAAATTCAGATCAGATTTTTCGGACATGATTATTCAGCGCTACTGTTGTATCTCATAGAAACCACCTTGAACATTACTTGAATTATATGAGAGTAAATTATAAGTTGATGGACCACCAATCTATTTCCACCACAGCCTTCTTGAAAATGGTTTGCTTTTAACTCCCCTCGATCAAAGGGTGCCAATATAAGTGCTGCACACTAATTATATAGGGAAGCGGTTACGCAAGTTCGCCTAAGAACTATGATTAGGATGTCCGGTGCGGTTATGGCAGAAATTGTGCCAGACGCCCCTCCCCAAAACCGGAGTAGCTATGTTCAAAATAAATTCGGGTGTAGATATAGAAAGTATTCCAGTATATAATTTTTAGGACTGAAATAAGATTCTCAAGCATCTAAACTTCACTCAGTTTATGAAAGTAGTGCATCGATTGATGACTTCTGAACTCTGTCTCTGGTATCTGATAAAGAAAGTAGGAACCCACCAATGAATCATCGAAACCACCTGTTATAGAAGGAAGCTGAGTCTATTGAATCTCTGGCAGCACACCACAATTGTGACGAATATATTAAATACTTAAAATCATTTTAATACGCTTAACGCCATTGTCGTAAGTTAGAAGGTATTGTCGAAAGTGTATCAGTCCTAACTAAATCGTGGAGGAGTAACTCCTCCATTCACCTTCCAGTGAACGCGATGATCTTCCTGAGATTCATAGAAGAAGTGGTCTCTCTTCATAAAGTCGTCGCGTGGCATATTATGCTACATAGTATCCATATACTCTTATCATGTGTTGAAATGCAGCGTAATTGGGGATATCATATTTTTTAGTAAAATCATGTGCTCATATCATTCTAATGTTCCTGTTTTTTTTTTTTTTAACTGCTTTACGTCTCTCAACAGCAAGGTCTTTAGAGACGGGAAAGGATGGGGGGCAAGGATGGGGGCAAGGAATGGGAAGGAGTTCGGCCATGGCCTTTTGAAGGAAGCATCCCGGCATTTGCCTGGAGTGATTTGGGAAACCATGGAAAACCCAAATCTGGATGCCCGGACGGGGATTCATGTTCCTGGGTAAATGGAATACCCATATACAGCGCATCAGAACGATCTATTAGCAGTGTCTGATCATTTTTGGTGAGGACCCCGCAGGAAAAAAAATTACTACTGCTGTATTTATATTCCCCATTAAATTGATAAGCAAATCTACTACTTTGTTTCTGATGACTGTGAGAATATCCTCAAAAATTAGACCGATTCTAACGAAAACTTCAGCAAACACATTTCAGAACCGAATGAGTGGCAACGCTCTGACCACGTAGTCGGGAGGACGCAGGTTCGAATCCCCGTCCGGTCGACCAGATTTCGGTTTTCTGAATCACTCCAGGTGAATGCCGGGATGGTTACTTTGCGTTTCTAATGATCTCGAAGTTGACGAGGCGTAAAACCATTTAAAAAAAAAAAGCATGTCTCAGAGCATTTTGTTCTTCTTCCACTCGTAGGAGCTAGCGAGGCCCATTTAATCAAGGATTTTTTTTAATGTATGCTTAATGTATGCTGAACAAATCGGTATCAGACAGTAAAATACTTGCTTGAAATGATAATCTGAAGAAACAAGTGAAAACATACGCCGAATCGAAGGCCCTTCTTTAGTAATACGCGTACTTTTATTAATGATTTTTGAATGAATGTGACCAGTGGGTTTTCCCGTAGTGTATCGACACCCATTATGTTTTTTGTTGACGAGCATACCACATTGCATGTTTCTTGAGTGTCAAAGGTACACTTCAAAATTTGTTTCAATCGGGAGAAATCTCTTGCAGATACTAGAAGTTACCCAGATATTCAACATCTTCTCTTTTTTTTTTGCTTTCGTGACGTAGACGTAGAGGTCATTAAAGGCAGTAAAGGACTGGGAGAAAGAAAGGGGAAGGAATTCGACCATGGTCTTTTGAAGGAAGACCCATCCCGGCATTCGCCTGGGGTGATTGGGGGAAACCATGGAAAACCCCCTGGATAGCGGGATGGGGATTCCAACCCACGTCCTCTTGAATGCGAAGCCAGATCGTTACCAACCTCCCACCACGTGTGGTATTCAATACTAATGGAATCCGCTAGATGCTACTGATTATTTTTGACAGCTTATCCTTACAAGCTATTTATACAAAATTCTTTTAACAATTCAGACTGCTATAGTTGGAGATTTCACATTAAACGAAAGTTGGTAAACGTAATAAAACTTTCAATTCCAACAATGTGCAAGTTGCCGATTATTTCCGCACCATCATAATCAGAAGCAAATTCAGTTGTGGATTATTTCCGGATTGCCTGGACCTAGTTAGGATCGAATCAATCAAATTCAATAACAAAATTGATAGTCAGCAGTAATTACCATATACTTTTATTTTTGTCAAAGTCGTTGGAGCAGGGGAAACATTTGGAACAAGGCACGGGGAGAAATAAGACCATGATGTTTTGAAGGAACCATCCCAGCATTCAGAAGAAGTGATTCCGGTAAACAATGGAAATCCGGATGAACACACATCTCTTACCCCCTTCCACAGAATTCTGAATTTGCTTCTCTTAGCACGATGTACGAGTAATTCAGGAAACAAAAAAGTTTATTAGTTTTTAATTAGTGCTGCCTAAAACATAATGTGTACTGCTGCTTGGTTGTATGACCTATAATGGTCGAAGTCACGTAAACCAAATAGGTCTGCCAGGAAATTCAGAACATCTGGATGTTGTCAGTTCCCTGCTCAAGGGGGCAAAGACCTAAAATTATATAAGTACCTTAGCAATTAAAATGTGTAGTTATTAAACATACTGGGAAACAAATCGAAGAAAAGCTACTATGTTGAATGATTTTGCTACTACTGCTATTGCTGTGTAAACTTTATTCATTAGTTTGCGAGTAGGACACAGAATTCTTGCACCGTCAGATAGTCTGGAAAGAGCTTTCACAGCTGAGTAAGCAGGATTCTGTGTTGTTTACAATGTAGTCCAGGTTTCACGTTGCTGTTGGTTAATACTGGGAACGAAATATTAGAACGCAAGGAGGAACACTTCACCAAAACGCTTCCAGCTGTCTGTCTTGAAGCAGGACCAACCTCCTCTTGTCTTCTGGGCGTACTTTAAATGCATTACGAACTTTTATTGTTTATTTAAAATAAGCCTCAACACACCTGAGTATCTCAAATTGTTACCGTTTCAATTTATAGCTTCTAACTTCATTTCACGACCATCACAGATATCGTAGACATAGTGATAATACGTCTGGATAGCAAAATAATGATGCAGGTATTTTATGCCTTTTTTACACATGCTCCAATGACATAAAGTGGATATATTTTTACGTGATGTAACATGTCAAAAATTATATTATTAACACTACTCTCATCTGGTTTCAACATACAATAGATTCAAGAGTGATATAAACATTATTAAAATCGTGTCTGAATAAATATGTATAAAATGTTTGAAACATGTACTGCATTAGAGTGTGCCGGGATGCTTCCTTCAAGAAGGCCATAGTCGAATTCCTTACAGTTCCTAGTCCTCAGTCCCATCCCGCTTCTAATGACCTTAGACGTTGACGAGGCGTAAAGCCATAATTTTTTTAAAAATGCATTAGAGTCGTCTGTCAAAATACACCTTTTAAAAAAGTAAGAGAGACAAACTTATTGTTTTATCTACAGTATTCGCGTCTTTAACAGTGTTCTGAGCCTGTAAAAGTGGTGTATTCAATTTTTTTTCACCAGTTTATTTCTCTTAACAGGGCTTACTTTCTTTACCGTTTGATAATTTGTAAACTCGGTGTTGCAAGTGGAAGCATGACCCTAGGTAAGAGGCCCAGTTTAGAACAACGAAACCGAATTTTACTGTAAGATGAAGACCAAAGGAACTTTGACGGAAATTCCAAGTCCATTGATATAGTTTTGGCACATTTCTAGTAATCAGTTAGTAAAAATCTAATATCAAGAACGGAATAGAAACCAGTCAAAGACTATACTCAGAAAATATTCCAGCACTAGTCCGAATCTTTTGCTTTAAATCACGGAAAACTGAGATTCTGACAGCCAGACTCAAACCTTATGGTATGTAACAGACGGAATATCCTTTGCATCCAGACACATTTTGATGACGCTACAATATCAGCTTATTGCATTAATGAATAAATATAACATAGCACTATAATATTAACAAATTTGCTTCCAATGTTTGTTCCAGTTTGCTGAGTATGTATTTTTGCTTGAATAACTGTCAAAAGTTTTCTTTCGGGTGATCACTCAGAAACTGAACTACGGATAAATTTGTCCAATTCCCAGCTTAAATACTACGTAGGTAAACCAATTTTCTGATGGAAATATCACATCGTTTTGTCACATAAATATCCAAATCCTTGCTTCAACTAAATTTGGTATCTCAAAATTTATGTAGCTGCTGATTAGGTGAATGAGAAAAGTTTATCTCATTTCTAACTACAACATCCTCCGTTTGGGCATTAGTTGTAGCCTACAGTCTTAAGTCGAGAAAGAGTTTCCTGAAGAAAGAAATGAACTGATTGTCAGCCAAGAGGTACTATAATGTCAGCTAGTACCCAGCCAGCCATTGGTAAGGCTTAGGGTAAACTACCAGCCTAGATAGTGTATGGCGAAAGTGCTAAGAGTCACTGGTGCAAGTCCGGCCGAGGGCATGGGTGTTTGATGTAAGTGTTCTGAGTCTCTTGTGTTGTATTTCACATGTATGAACTTGAAAATACAATAATTTATAGGATACATACAGAAAATATTTTTGTTTCCTATAGCTTTAAGGTTCGTCGACGTCGAGGTCATAAGAAGTGGGAAAGAACGGGAAGAAATTCGGCCATGGCATTTTTAAAGAAGCATCCCGGCATTCGGTTGGACTGACTTGAGGAAACCATGGAAAACCCAAATCTGGATGCCAGGACGGGAATTCGAATACGCGTCCTCCCAAATACAAAGCCAGAAGCGTTACCACTCACCCCCCCCCCCCACCCCGCTCGGTGAAAATGCTGTAGCTAGCTGAATGGATACCGGGCTAAAAGCCATTTGGAGGGGGGCACTAGCAATTCACTCAGTCGTCAGAACTGATGCATCAAGATGCAAATATAACTTTTTCATACGAGGTTAATTCGACCGAGACACATTGTATGAATATGGACTAATTGAAAATGAGGAACATCTTCTGATCTGCAACAATCTTAGCAAGCTGAGTACTCTTGGTTACTAACTACGATGCAATCACTTTAACAGAATATTGGAAACTACTATTGATCTCATTTCTTAATTAACAAAAATTAGTAAATACTGCGGCTAGTTTGGTTAGGCCGTCCGAGCATCCAGATTTGGGTTTTCCATGGTTTCCCCAAAAACACTTCAGGCGAATGCCGGGATGCTTACTTCAAAAAGGGCATGGCCGAATTCCTTCCCGTTCTTTCTCCCCAGTCCCATCCCGCCTCTAGTGATCTCGACGTCGACGAGGCGTAAAGCCATAAGTAAAAAATATATATTTGTTTGCTTAGGGGGCGTCCATTAATTACGTGAAATGAAAATAGGGGGGGGGTCCTTCAAGATATCACCAAATCTCATTTAAAGGGAGGGGGGGGGTCGGTTAAAATCTCAAGTCACCCAGATCTCACCAAATCTCATTAAAAGGGAGGAGCATCCAAATCTAACTAAAAACACCTCATGTAGTTAATGGATACCTCTTTAGGGTTATACGCCATGTCAGGTCATTATTGGTGGGAGAGGAATGGGGGCAAGGAACGGGAAGTGATTTGGTAACGGCCTTTAGAAGGAACCATCCTGTTATATGCCTGGAGTGATTTCTCGAAACCATGCAAAAATGAAGTCTGAGTGGCCGGACGGGGAATGAACCCAGGTCCTTCCGAATGCCAGCCCTAAGCGTTACCACTCATCCACATAATTATTAGAAACAGGTTTCACCGTTTTCGCAGCCGTCTTATTAACATCAATTAATACCTGGCGTGATACTATTTTCAATCGCTGTAAATTCGGTAAAAATGAAATTGGAGCTTCAACATGAGCCTTTGGCAATCATAAATGAATTATATACATTGCTATCTTAACAAAAAATTCTAAAATACAAAAAATATAAATATATAAATTATTTAAATCCTCTATTAAAGGTAATAGTAATCTACCTAGATTCATATAAGTAATTAATAAAACTAGCAATAAAGGTAATATAGCAACCAAAAGTCTTGAGCGGATTATTAGAGGGAATCTCTGAGGAATATCCAAGACTAGGATCACTACGTTGGATGTTGTTGAGAAGAAGATGTAACACACGTGAAATTTATTGGGTGCGGGTATAACAGTTATAATTGTGTTAGTTGCAGAGTGTTGAGAGGTGCAAGTTGCGGGATGCACATCCGTCGTGAAGCGTGACGACTCAGGTTTTGCTCTCACATGTCTGTCAGGCCGGTTCTCTACGCATCTACCGCGCACTCGAACTATATTCCTACCTATCGCACGGATTACAGGAACCGCATAACTACAGCGTTGAGTCAACCATCGAACATGAACTAAACGTAAAATGTCAATTACTGGACACTCTACGACAAAATACAGGGTGATTACAAAATAATACCACAAATTTGAAAGGCTCTATTTACATGACGAAAAAGGGTATAAACTTGGCCAACCGATTGGGAAGGTACAACGGGACTGGGCACGAGCATAAGCCTCCACGTACCTCGCAGCCACCTCCCCACCACGTTGTCTAGTGTCGTTTCAGCTACCTGGGCGTTTGATGTTTACTGACTGGGAAACAGATAGAGGCGCGCCAACCCTGCCAACACTAGCGAGGCCCTTCCCATAGCCCGCTGTTAATAGCTGGACAGGGGCGCCCAACAAATGTGTGGCCCATGAGAAGCCACCTTTAGGCGGTTTTCACCATTTCACCATTGCATGTCCTTTATCTACGCTGATGTTCTTGCCCTAGCTGCTCAACATGTGACTTTTGAAGCCGTCGAGGGTAGACTTACAACAGCTCTTGAATCCCTTGGAACTTACTGCAAGCAGAATAACCTCAAGCCAAATCCAAAAAACGAAGTCTGTGCGTTTTACTTTCGCGATAAATGGGCTAAGCGAAAGCTGAATGTGACCTGGAATGGATCAACTCTGTCGCACAGTGAATACCCAAAATACCTCGGCGTAACTCTTGATAGAGGTCTCACTTTTAAAAGCCACTGTCCCAGTGTCAAGATGAAAGTATCATAAAGCAACTACATCTTAAGCAAGTTGACCGGATCTATCTGGGGAGCTAACCCTAGCGTCATCCGCACCTCTGCCTTAGCTTTATGCTACTCCGCAGCAGAGTATGCATGTCCTGTGTGGCAAAAATCCAGCCATGCTAAGACAGTAGACGTTGCGCTCCACAGAACATGCCGGGTCCTCATAGGTTGCCTCAGACCATCGCCTGTGAGCAAAGTGGAGATATTAGCTGGCATCGCCCCTGGAGACATACGCCGGGAAGTTGCCACCAGCGCGGCAAGGCTTAATGTAGATAATGACGCCCGACACCTCCTACATGGCTATACACCAGCGCCATCGAGACTAAAGTCCCGATCAAACTTCATGCGGACCTCAAAGCCACCAAATGGTGCGCCAAGCTGTGAAAGAATACTGGCTTGGCAGAATAGAGTGCAACATGATTTCGAGTGGATCAAGCCAAAAGAGTCTGGGTCTGAACAACTATGGCCCATTTGGAAGTCGTTAAACAGGCTTCGAGTTGGAGTTGGTCACTGCAAAGATACTCTTGCCACTTGGGGATACCTGGGAGAACAGCCAGATACCACATGTTCGTGTGGGGAGAGAGAAACCATGGTACATCTGTTGTGTTGTCCACAAATCAGAATAAATGTATCTCAATATGACCTCCAATCAGCTACTGACAAAGTCATCGCATTGGCGGAAAAACTAACACACATCTGATGCTGTCATTGACAAGAGAAGAAGAAGAAGGCGGTTTTCCGCAGCTATCAAGATGAATGCCGGAGGATCTCTAATCTCAAACTCATAAACTACACATTTCGCAAATAAAAAACACATTCATCAGACACAGTGCATAGTTACACGCTCACTTTCTCTTTTGGTACCTTTTGGTACCTGGTAGTAGATATAAAATGGCGTCAGCAAAGGCTTCAGGCAGTAAAACCAAAGCTCCAAATTTGACCACGTCAATGGTTAGTTAAAATTCGTCAAAGACAGCCGAACCCTAAGGTGGTGAAGAAGAAATAGCCTTTCAACGTTGAGGTATTCTTTCGTAATCACCGAGCAAATTGCACTCATAATAGTATTCAGTATAATTCACAATTTCTTTCTGTGTTACCTGTTAAATTTCGTAGAAGTCTGAATAATAGCACTTTCACTGTTGCTGTAAGCTCTTCATCGACCTTCTCAAATACAGGACGGATATTAAAGTACACCATAGAAGTAAGGAAGATCTTGCCAGCTACACATTTCTTAGTAAGTGAAAAACATTCATTTCACGTCTGCATCCCGTTAAGTTTGTTAGTGTTTAGGAAGGTTAACAATAACCAACACTGGTGTACCATGATTTCCGATTATCCTATTGATTTGTAATATTCTAACGATATTTTTGTAGTACTAAGAGTTTTACAGTTCTAACGCACATTTATAGGTTCACAGTAGGTCATGCAAATGCGCCATTACACCAAAACTTTTTTTCTATTGCTCATGGCTTTACGCCTCGTCGACGTCGAATCATTAGAGGCGGTAAAAGAAATTTGAGCATAGCCTTTTGAAGGAAGCATCCCGGCATTCTCTTGGTGTGATTTGGGGATACCGTGAAAACCCAAATCTGGATGCACGGACGGGGATTCGAACCCACGTCCTCCTGAATGAGAACCAGAGCGTTAACCCTCACCTACCACGCTCGGCGAAAGTCGTATTAGATTGCTAAATATTGGCTGGTAATAGCTTGTAGACAGTTATATTTGAACCTTTAATGAAGCTGATATGTATATTCCCAAAGCATATTTCATTGATCCTGAATGGTTCCAGTTGACCAAACTTAATGGAATCTTTCCCTAAGCGTACTTGGATTCAAGCGAAAAACTCTCCTATACCACGCTTCCTCCCAACTCAAAATTTTAAAATTCGTTGTCAGAGTTGCGACACATATGTGGCGTGTTTTCCAGACCCAGACTTAGGTGGGTATGTAAGTCTGTACATGGACACACATGTACGGCTTACTTGCGAAATTGTTTTAAAGTTTAGGAACGTATGTGTGGTGACATAAATCATAAGTCGCAACCCTACTTAAGAGTACCAGGCCTTTGATGGTAGACCATGTATAGAAACACCTGTGTCGAACTTCACCTTCAGACAGATGTTGACATGCTGTTTCATATTGAACGGGTCCATCCGCCAATGCATCTATGGATATGCCAGGTGAAACAACCGGTAAATGTCGGAGTACAGCCACGGGTTACCTGAAAATTAGGTCATGTACTTCAACATGAACAATTTTTTATAGTTAGGTCAGGTAAGACCGTAAGAGTATCAACCAGTTAGAAGGATTCGAGGGTTAACAGTTTTGCAGATCGCCGGCACCCAATTCATGAACATCACAACCGATGTTCGTAGGGGTTTCGTTCTAGAGATAGTCTTGTGCTATTTCCCAGGATAAACATGGCTACTTAGAGTACCTACCACCATGTCCAGGCCATGGTTCTACCACACCCAAGTTGATGACTACGCAAAAGTACCGGTACGTTCTCCATTACCGATTTATCTACCAATGTATAGTATTGGCGTACGTGGGTGAAAGAATATGTCATCCCCAACAAGCGTTTGCACCATTCTGCCCATTCTCGGATTCTGATTTCGAGAGGAGCTATTACAAACTGATGTATTATTCAATCATCGCGCATATTAGTGGAGAACATTCGAAGACATCGTGACGTGGATTTTTTTCTTATTATTAGAGACGGGATGGGATTAGGTACAAGAAACGGGAAGGCCATGACCTTTTGATGGAAGAATCCTGGCATTGGTCTGGAGTGATTTAGGTAAACCATGTAAAACCCGAATCTGGATGCCCGGAAGGGGATTGGAAGTCGCGTCCTCCCGAATACGAAGCCAGAGCGTTACCGCTACCCACCACGCTCAGTCTCGCGACGTTAATAATGCGCTAGCTGGCTGGGCAGCATTCGTGTCCACTTCACAAAACTACAGGCGTAGCAGTACTTCCAACGAAGAGTTTGTGGCTCTGAAGAAGTAGAAATGGCAGATACCGGGTGTTTCAAAATGACCGGTATATTTGAAAAATCAATAAAAATTAAACGGGCAGCGATAGAAATACACCGTATGTTGCAATATACTTGGGATAACAGCAATTTTTTTTTAATGGCATTCGGCTACTGGGCCATACAGCCAGCTCAATATGATTTGTTGCTATCAAGTATTAACACAAGGACACTACAACACGGACAAGACATTCACAGACACAACACTATACACCCATGCCCTCGGCCGGACTCGAACCGGCGACCTTCGGTACGCGGAGCTAACACTCTAGCCCCTACGCTAACAGTAAATTTTCAGGCAAAATTTCGAAATTAGTTACAATTTTCAACAACAGATGGCGCTGCAGGCAATTTGAAAGATATAGAAGTAAACGCAGTCTGTGAGTTCGCCATTCTGTAAGTCGTCTTTCTGCTGTAAGCGTGTGCTGTTCACAGACTGCAAGTTTGCTGTGAAAAAATGGTTTATTCCTTAGAAGGTTAGATTCTTTCAGACTGCAGCGCCATCTGTTGTTGAAAATTGTAACTAATTTCGAAAGTTTGTCTGCCTGAAAATTTACTGTTGTCCCAAGCATATTGCAACAAACGGTGTATTTCTATCACTGCCCGTTTGGTTTTTATTGATTTTTCAAATATTCTGGTCATTTTTGAAACACCCTGTACTTACAACAAGCCTGTTTATGTCGGAATGAGTGTTCTCGACCTATCCAAACTGAGACTTTACCGATATCACTACGAATTCACTATTCCCCAGTTTAGTTGCAAAAACGGCTTTATATGTCACGGAAAGTTTTATCTGTGATCCATATAAAGTAATTAAAGGACCAAGTGCTTCAAGAAAAGGTTTTATAACTATGAAATCATATACGAATCCATACAGAATCGTTTAAATTGTTAATTTGTAGCAAAACACCAAACTGTTATTTTAGTTCGATGTCACTATCAGCAACTAAATCCATTTTTTTTTTCTGCTTAGTGTCTCTCTAACAGCGAGGTCTTTAGAGACGGGAAAGGAGGGGGGGGGTAAGGAATGGGAAGGAATTCGGCCATGGCCTTCTGAAGCATCCCGGCATTTGCCTGGAGTGATTTGGGAAACCATGGAAAACCCAAATCTGGATGCCCGGACGGGGATTTGAACCGCCGTCCTCCCGAATGCGAGGCCAGAACGAACTAAATCCAGAACTGCTGTGAGATAATAAGATGGAACATCATATTGTTGGTCCTAAGGGGAACATCTTGTTCATCTAAGTGCTGAATGTGGAAATTTTCAAGTATATCGGGATACACGGTGATATTCTTCATCTAAAGCATAGGTGTCAAACTAAATTTTGCAGAGGGCCGTATATTAAATTTAGAATGTGTAGGCGGGCCAGATTCAAACAAAAAGAGAGGAATCGACTGAAGTCTAAAAGCTCTAAAAAACAAGATTCTTCTTTCTTTGTCACATTGCGATCGCGGGCCGTATTGATAGGACCCGGGGGCCGGATGCGGCACGCGGACCGTATACTTGACATGCCTGATCTAAAGGAAATGTTTGTACACTTCAGATTCTCTAAGAACAGGAATCACATAGTAAGCGCATTCCGCACGAGTGAAAGTAATATTTCAACTGCACATGCCACTTGAAGAGCCTGAATTTAGTGCTGCTGCTCTGTGTGAATAAATCGCGACTCTTCTTACTACAAAATGTCACTTTACGCAATTATTTAAATTATCTGAATAAAATTTTATGTCCTTAATTTATCATACCACATACGTATAACGATCACGTTTTACGTTAGTGTATAAAAACTTAGAATTGAACATATATACCACTTCTCACATTAAGCCAGAAACTACTTCGACGGCAATAATATATAACGGATACAGCTCCGAAATAAATGTCATGTGGTTTATAACCTGTATATACCGTACACTGGAAATCTTTCGATAGTAAATGACACTGGGCTCCTCTTTTGGAATAACAATTCATTAATTACGGCCAGATTTGTAAAGAAAACTAAATGTTGAACGTGTTCTTTAAATCTAAGCTGTCACCATAAGCAACTACTGGGAGAAGTTTGGACGTTACTATTTACAATGCCATAAAACTAAGTAACAATCTTGCACGCATCACTGACTTCTGAAGCTGTAAAGCTGTGTTGGCGTTACTATATATTGATTTAACTTGTCATTCCAGATGGTTTATTGCATCCATATCCCTGGAATAAGTTTTTAACAAACAATTGTTGACCTAAGATGGTTAATACGCTACTAACCATACAAAAATAAAAGAAAAAAAATTGTAGATCTCGTTTTCCAGTTTATTATACTTAAGCTATTATCGATATCATGCCATACGTGAACAGAAATGCTTCTAGTTCTCATTAAGCTACTTGCGTCTTTATGTGTAATTTCATTCACTCCCCATTTCAAGCTTCACAGATTATTTTATTCCTACTTTCCACCCTAAATTTAGAGCAAATTTATCTTAAAGCGAGTTATTTATCTTTTAAGGCATAACTTGTGATACAAAAAATGTGGATTCCAAACCACACCACCATATTCCAGCAGTGGTCTGACCAAAGTTTTGTACCCCAATTCCCTTACTTCTCCTGTTGTTATTATAAAGGGAGAATAAAAAACAGCTTCTTTTATTTGCGTTCGCACTAACACTTTGTAATAAATCATATATAATGATACGCATGGCTACTGAATGATTCTTTAGCGCCCTGATCAAAACTGAATTCTTTAGGCTATTATTCAAAAGCTGCTCAGCTATTTCTTGTTTATTTACCAGTACAAAGCTGATCAGATTCAGCACGTTTTTCAATTTTTTTTCTCTGTATTCTTTTGAATTCTTAAACAGTTAAAGCCGGCACCTATATCAGGCCTTCAGAACTAATCAAAACAAAAGTGTCATCATATATTATCTTTCCATTAATGTATTGACTCTCTCCTGCATTAGAGGCTAATAATACCTCCACACACATCGTTAAATGATCATTTATTGCGTCTAAACATGTTACCCGTACCCATAGCTTGAATGCCAAGCATCGCTATTAGAAACATTTTCCTCAGTCAGTGTAACTGACATTACCATGGGAGAGTTACCAATAAGAGAGTAACCAGCAAAACATTAGCCTCGACAGAAATAAACAAATTGGTGGAATTTTTTTTCAATTTACGAAAAAAAATACTTCTGAATAGTACTTTTGCAACCTTTTTATGTTTACTTATTCAAAAAGTGTGAAATTATTCGTAACCTTTTGTTAAATAAATCCTGGCGTGGATAAATTAAATAATGTAGTCATAGATAAAACAATTTATTATTTCTGAATAGAACTCAACCATCAACTATTTACAGTTAATGTCCGAAAATGACTTATAAGAAGTGAAAAGAACAGTGCAACTTGTTAGAGTACAAACTTTGTAAGACTTAATGAAGGATCTAAACGGAAACACCAAGACTGACTAAGTACGCGATAATGGCCGTAGGTTTTACGTAACACAGAAAGTTCTCTCGGCCACTTCACCAATGAAATGGCTTCCGTACTCGCATTAATCATTACCATCGCTAATACTATTGAAAATTCTAGAAAAGTTTTTTTTTGCTTCCCTGAAAATTATAGTTGACCCGTTGTCTAAATAAGTACTAGGAAACGATTTCTTAATAATATATACTTCTAAAAACTAAATAAAATGTGTGCAATTGATGCAGAAAATTAAGAAAAACTATAAGAAGATTTTTTTTAAAAAAATCCCAAAAACAGTTTTTAAATATTCAAAAAATACGGTTTCGTTTAAAAAGTGTAGTAAACGAAGAAATTAGTATAAATCTTCAGTGTTATTGAAAGCATTAAAAAAAATTAAAAAAAAAAATTTTTTTAAAAAAATTTATCAAGTCATTTAAAATTAATGTCAACTAATTTTAAAGTTGGGTCAGGATAGTTTATGAAATAAGTGACTGTATATAATCTTATAAACCAAATTCTACCATTGTTTCCTAATAACGTAATTGTTTAATGTACACATTAAAGCGATAAATAACAACGCTTAGCGAAATGAATTAACTATTTTCTGTGATTTTATGAAATCAAAACTGTTATGGTTTTCTGTAGACGTTTTCTGAATCACTCATACATTATTTACAATACTGAAAATACTATTGTTCAATAAAATATAATAGGAATCTACAAAAAAATAAACCGATTTTATGGCAATTGTATAAGCAAGACAGTACAAGAAGGCAGAAAAGCTAAATTAATATAATGACTCAAAATTATTCAAAGGTTTTTCCAAATCAGGAAAAGAGATAACATTATTTTTTAATACTTTACTAAACGTTTCTGATGTTTTCTTACATTCTACTTTGGTAATAATGATTATTTTAGGGTGCTTAGTGGTTTATGTTCAATATTCGAAATGGAGCAGTGAATTTTTCAGACAAACAGAGCAATGGACTAACAAAGTATGCCATATTCGATGTAAGACATTGGCCAAAATTTTTTTTGTGCCAAATACTATTTAGAAAGTTATGATTTTGAAACTATCAAAATGTAAAGTCTGAAGGATCACTGATTTTATCCTTACATAGATAACTTTTTTCTTTAGCAGTTACATATTATTCGTGGTCACTGCAGCTAGACTTATCGAATAGCAGATAAAAACAGGAGAATAATACGAATATGCACAAAGAGACGAGCATATACAGAGAGTACACAGGGCAGGATGACTGGCTGGAACTCAGGACAACTGATGGTCGAAAATAACACTGCAAGACAATATGACCCACTCAAAACCGCTGGAATGCTAGGTATGCAGTGTCGATCTACAGAAAAAAAGATAAGATAAGCTGAAGTAGAAGCAATCTCCAAAAACAGTCCGTAGTCGTTTGTGCTAGATTGCGTAAAGTAGGGAAAAGAAAGGTACCTCTAAATTGTATAGCATAAATTTACACTAAAGGGTAAAATACACAATAATTGACTCCAAGGCTCATCATCGGAAGTTAAGAATAAAACGATAATATATTGGTATTGGAATTTTGTACCGGGTACAAAATTTATTCTTAAATTGTAATTGTTGCTTGCTGTGCTTATTACTGCCAGATAGCACAGAGCAGGATTTGCAGAATAATGAAGTTTGTTACATCAGAAGAGGAGATGCGCCAGGAATTTCACCCATGCTTCACACCGCGCTAATAAAACTTTCCTTTATGAAAGTAGAAATGCTAATTCTCCCTCTCTCTGGCCGACGACCGTGAGATATACGTTCACCGTCTGTATCGTTACTAACTTAATTCAATAAATTCGATACATTATCCTTACATAGATTTCTTCTAACGCATTTTTAAACATCACACGTAAAGGCCGACACATAACAGACTACAATTTCTGAATGATTAATTCTGTGCTCCATTGAAATATCGGCAACAATACTATAACCGTGGTGCCGCAACTTGATGGTGAATTCTCATGTAACTCCACGAAACAAATCGAAAGTAAAGAATGAAATTTTTTGATATCTCGATTAGTTCTCGAGATATTAGGCGCAGCCCGTATTTCATCTTAATTACAACGGCTAGGAAGCAAAACACTTGTTCTGCGTGTAAGAACGGAGAATTTTCCGGCGTATAACTGCAATGAAGTCTTCACGGGTGTACCGCCGGATTGTATTGTGAAAACACGATATTTCGCCGACTAGCTCCGTCGTCTTCCTCAGGTTCGTAAACAACTGTACTGGTCGGCTAACCGACACATACTGTATCTGTCGGTCAGCCTACAGGTAAACATCGTACAGATGTTTTTGCTCCAGAGGAAGACGACGGAGTTAGCCGACGAAATATCGTGTTTTCACAACACAATCCAGCTGTACACCCGTGAAGACTTCATTGTAGCTATTGTGCATGTCCAGTGTGTAGTTCCTTGTGGATGAGGCGATCTTTTTCTGGTCCAGGTCACATCTCAACCCTATCTACCTTACTTTTGAGACAGTATATCTCGAGAACTAAGCGAGATGTAAAAACTTCATTCCTCACTTTCGATTTGTCTCGTTAAGTTACATAAATATATCATCAAATTGAGGGGGCATGGTTATCGTAGATCTAGCGATTATTACGCTGGTGTAATGTTGATGTGAAGATTCCGCAGTTGGAAGTAGTTTACCATGGTGGCAACGGAATTTCTTCTGTACGCTCTATGTTGATTGATCAGAGATCAGGTAAAAGTACTCTTTTCTTCGTGCATGGGCTGATTTAACACGCCTCGTAATAGTTTTAACGTTTATTCTCCTAAATTATGCTTCTGAATTTAATGTTGTTCTCACTCACTAAATAACGTCATAGGTTTAGTAGGTGTGGTCTGTTAGCTCAGTGGTCAAGGCGGTTTCTTTTTTTTAATTTATTTTTTATTTTTTTGTTCACTATTCCGGTCCCGGGATGTAGGAATTTTTAAGAGTTGTGTTTAATCGTATGAGCTACGAAAGGTAGTTCCCTGGTTCAGATTCCACGTTGAACCGCAGGTCTCAGAGGAAAGGAATTGGCCATCTTGACACAATGGTCTTCGGCAGGATCCAACCAACCTTCGGGTTGTGGAATAAGTTAGTTTTAGGTTTTGTAGGTGACCATTCCATTCCTGTTTTCCAACAAGGGCGTATTATTAGTGAATAAGAGAATTTACTTTGTTCACTTTTATTAGAATGAATATTCATACAAATAAAAGATGCTACTTGCAAATAAAAAGCTGAGGTATAGTTTGTGGTACATCAATCTCAGACTGGGTTGTATAAGGTATGGGAAAATAAATGTTTTTATGTAACAAGAGAATTAAAAATACCTAATTTCTTGAAATATTTTTCGAACAAAATTAATTTCAGGGAAAAACTTGAGAGAAAACTAATTGTGAAAGATGTTAATGGTTTACTGTAAGAGCTTAGAATTTTTGCAGATGACATAACGTTGTATAATAGTAACAAAATAGTAAAAGACTGTAAACACCTTCAGGGTGATCTAGATAGGATATCTAGGTGGGTGAGTCATCATGGGATGAAAACAAAAACTATGAAGATCCAGCTTATTAGGTACACAGATAAATTGCTAAAGGTTGATTATGATTATAAAGTGGGTAAGGAGCTGCTTATTGAAGAATTGAAAACTCAAAATGTAAATAACTTGGCATAAGATTTGACAACAATCTTAAGTGGGCAGGACACATTGGACAGGTAGTAGGAAAAGGGTTCAAGATCCTTCACCTGTTGGAAAGAATGATGAGGGGTGTAATAGAGAAGTAAGAGAGCAGGGTTACAAAATTTTTGTCAGACCACTGCTTGAATATGGTGGTATAGTATGGGACCCATATTTTGGATATCAAATACAGGAGTTGGATGGGGTACAGAGAAGGGCTGCTAGATTTGTCTTTGGAAGTTACCGCAAACACAATCGGTAACTAATATGATAAAGGAGCTGGAGTGGGATTCATTAGAAAACAGATGGGGAATGAAGAGAGGTATGGGAGTGTAAAAGCATATACTGGTGATGAGGCATTGAAAGATATTGGTTGGAGAATTGAGAGAAGTGCGTGGAAGGGTAAGGATGACCATGACCAAAAGCTGGCACTTGATTTCACGCATAAGTGTGTGGGAAAGGGTGTAAGGGATTGGAACAAATTACCAAGAGAAACGATGAATAATTTACCGAAAACACTGAAAGAATTTAAAGTTCAAATTAGTATTGGGCGAAAGTAGGTGGAAAGAGGAAAAGGAGATAAACGGGTGCGTAGGGATGGATATTGCCACCGGAGCGTGGGCTCCATTACAATTTTGTAATTTACTAGCTGATACCCGCGATACGCGTGCATTAAGAATTTCTTTGCCAGAACTGGATACATAAAGTTGTTGGTAAAAAAGGATTGGTCCAAAACAACAATGAGTCGGCATAATACGACAGGAAAGCTATCACTATATCATTCTACCGTCGAACCTGTCTCTTGAAGAAAATCAATTTCCAACATATTTCTGCCACCATTCGATAAGTTATCAAAATTTCGTGACTACAAATGTTAATCATACCGGCAAAAATGTCCTGTGCCCTTCCTACAGATTTTCTTGTCAAATTCCATCAATATCGATATAGCCATTTAATCGTCAAAACATAACAAAAAGACAGAGACTTACTTCCGCATTTGTAGTATTATTACTGCAGATCTCACACACACACTGACTGCGAACAACTTCTGAGGGATCATTATAACGTAAAAAAGTGTACACCTACAGCATTGCAAGACTACCTACGATTTGCCTCGCATTGAACCCCTAAATTTGTGATATTTACAGTTTAGCACTCAATCCGAATAACCGACGGTCCAGGCGTGACTCTTACGATAAAAACAATTTTTCAAAATCTTTGGCTGCACGGAGTTTTGAACCAGAGCCCACGATCCAAACAGCAGTAGGCAAGCGCTTTAAGCGCTGCGCTACCAGTCCGCTATATAGAAAAACAGTACAGAGACCTACACATCCTACGCATCTGTCTATCACCGTTCAGTAATTTTTCGAGATTATAAGACAACATGTATTATTTATACAGAAAACTTTTCAACCAAATGTAGACAGTACTTTTCTCCTTGTTCGAAAGGATAAGTGTGCAAACTTTCATCGAAATCTGATGAAAACTATGGATTTCTATGAAGACCAAACAAACAAACATACATTCATCTTTATACATATAGATTATTATTATATGATCAGTAATTATGAAAACAAATGTGAGTTGAATCGGATATACACCGACCTCACGGATTGATACCTGGAGCCTGACGCATGGGGCATAGTATTTTGGAAGGGAGTGCAATATTTAGTAACCTAGAGTATACCAAGAGTGCATTAAGTACAGTGTTACGTCTTACAGGGGATTCCGCAGTGAGACCTATGGATGAGAAGATGCATCCATTATGTCGGACGAGCTGATTGCTACGGTTAATGAGCGACGCAGTAGAAGCGCATCTCAGCAATCCGTGAAGCGACATTCGGCACTACTCGGATATGGCACCAGAAGAGCCTTTACTCACGGGAAACCATCGGCTTCAGTAAGTACCTGGAACACACGTGTTGGAACTTGGATGACTGAGACGTGGTGGACTTGTTTCATAATAGTGTGAGTTGTGTTTACTAACCATGAGCTGAGACCTTGGTCAAAATGAACTGTTCCGAGAGAGGACATCGTTACGTTCAACTGTATGGTGACCACATGCAGTATTTATGGACTTCACGTACCCCAAAAACAATGGAAACTTCCAAAATGATATTCCGCCATGTTACCGGACCCAGACTGTGCGCAATTAGTTTGAAAAGTATTTTGGACAATTTAAGTACATGATTTGACCACTTAGGACGTCAGAAATCAACCGCGTGGAGCATATTTTGGACAATACCGTACACGAGTCCAACACCTATCACAACCACATATTTTAACGTCTATCTAGACAGGCAGCATCCCTCTAGAAGACTTCCGTCGACTAGTTGAGTCCAAGTCAATTTGACTTGCCGCACCTCGCCAAGATAATTGAGACCCCTCACATTCATCATTGTTGGGGTAGCCCACAACTTTTTGTATGTCAGCGTGCCGTCTTTGCAGACGTTCTTACCTACTTAACATGCACAAAGCTAACTTTGCCAGAGGTGTATGACGTATTCAAACAGATGAGAACACGGTAACGGCATTTTTTAAGGTTTATCGACCAGACTGGGTAAAGGGACTTGAAATTTCTGTTGAAATGACCTTTTCAAAACCTTCCGACAGATTGATCTTTCCTGAATTTCGATAATAATTTTCTAATGAAATATCACTTTTACTTGCTAAATATGAATTTAATAGACACTATAATGATTTTCTCAAACTTGTTTCTTTCTTTTAATCACCGATCGTCATGGGTGAGCAGTAACGCTCTGACCTCGCACTCTGGAGGACGCGGGTTCGAATCCCCGTCCGGGAATCCAGATTTGAATTTTGCAAGGTTTCCCCAAATCACTCCATACGAATCCCGGGATGCTTTCTTCAAAAAGTCCATGACCGAATTTCTTCCTGTTCCTTGCTCCCATCCTTTCCCGCCTCTAATGACCTTGTCGTCGACGAGGTGTAGAGCCATAACAAAAACAAAAACAAAAAAAAAAAAAAAATTAAAGGTAAAGGTAACGGGATCCAACGGCTTCTGCCGCTTCCCGTAGGATTCAAGCAGGTAGAGCTCCGCACTTCCATTACAACCTTCAGCACTAGAATGGATGCAACGGGGTCAGCGCCACGCTCCGGCCTGTTTTTACCTCCACGGTACTCACTTGGATAGCAGGCTGAGTAGGCCTGGGCAGCAGTTTCGGTCGTTCAGCTTCGAGGAAAAATCCTCGAATTCGTCGGGGATCAAACCACGGTCGTCAGGCCCGCAGTCAGGCGCTGTTACCTGAGCTTTTAATCTGGTTCAAAATTATTCAGAAAGTCGGTTAATTTCTTCCTCCGATGTTTCCGCTGAAAGGCAAAAAGTTTCTTAACAACATTCGTTTTAAAGATTTCAGCCTGTTATTGTGTATCAGGTTTGTGGTCGAGACTCGAAATACAAGAAACCAAAAAATTAATTGGGGTAGAAAATACCAAATTAAATTGCTACCACGGTTCACCTGATAGATCTTAAAAGAACAAGGTTACGAGCGTTGTTAAAAGTAGCCTTATTTCTTTTCTGTTTAATACCAGTCAAAAACAAACAACAGTCTTTCTCATTCCAGCGACGTAAGCCTTGTTGCTCAAAGCCATTGGATTCAATCGATACAAGATCTGTGACACCAAAACCAAAGACTCCCTTACGGTGAAACGAAGCGGCGGTTATTGTGACCACAGAAAAGCGCAGAATCGGGCCGCCATTGTTCTGGTCACCAAACGATCAAAAAACCTGGAGTGAGTGGCCACAGCAATTTGCTTTGTCTCACCGGCCATCGTCAATTACGCTTCTCGTTAATTCGTAGGGTTACGGACGAATGATCACAACAGCGGACCCACACTATCACCTCACTTACAGCCTCTGCGTGTTCGGTTTTTTTCCCTCTTTCTTTCTACACCGAAATTAGAAACAGTTCCAGAGTCTATCATGTTTATTAGTCGTTTGTGGCGATGGTATTTGGAATACACAGCTAGCCGATACCGACACCATTATAACCAAACTTTTCTTGAGAGAGTAACGTTTAACAAAGAGTTAGCGTGTTGTGTTTCGAAGCAATTTTGTGAGTTCTGCTTCATGTTTATTATTAAACAGCCTTGTCAGACGCCTAGCAAGTATGAGAAAGCGTGCCCCGAATGCGTTGCACTGAACGTAGCATTTACATCTGATTCACTTGGACCCGTTTTCAGATATTCATAAAAAAGTAAAGATTGAAAGTAAGCATAAGAACCTGTCTGAACCTGTACGATTACAGAGGAGCTATGAATATTGTACATCTTTTTCCGGCTCTCTCCTTTTGTCCCAGTCCATAATTCCAGAGTGGAAAAATCAATATTTCACGCATTTGTATGTTAGCATTCTTCTCTGATTTTGTTCCTTCTACAAAAATTACATTTCGATATAAACATTAAGCGGTATGCAGTTTCAGAAAGTTTATAGGAACTATATCTCCATTCCACTGACAAAATGATGGATTGTTATATATGACGCTACTTCCACTAATTTCATTCAACAAGCCTCAACTTTTACAACTGATTGTTTCAATTAATTTGCTCGAGGTTTGTTGTACCTGTGTTTCAGTTGGCAGTGTCATTCTACAATGATCTTTTGGCATACTTACTAGTTCGTGTAAAGACAACTTGATTTTGTAAAACATTTAGAATTTCTCGTTTAAGGTAAAAGACTCAGCTTTTCCTTTGCTAATTGAAATTTCTTATAATTTTACACTATTTAATAATTTTAACTGGCTTTTATACTTGGCTAAACTCGCGTGGGAGTTGTGATCTTAGGTTCAAAATGGAGGTAAAGTAAATGAGTTTTAAGAATTTTATTCAATTTTTTGTTAAGGCTTTCCGTTACATTGTATTTTCATCTTATTATCTGATTAAAAAACGTGTAGCTTGGGGAAAATTATAAAGTTACCAATGAGAAAAGCATGGGGTGTTTTAATTCATACCGGTGATCTTTAACGTTTTAATAAGCGGGGCAAGTGAACAGTAACGGTCTGGCCTCACATTCGGGAGGACGCGGGTTCGAATCAGTGTTCGTCCAACCAGGAATGTTTTTTTAAATGGTTTCCCCAAATCACTCCAGGTGAATGCCGGGGTGGTTCCTTCAAAAGGCCATAACCGAATTCCTTTCCGTTGCCTACACCCAATCCTTTCCTGCCGCTAATGACCTCGACATCGACGAGGCGTAAAGCCACAAGTAAAAAAAAAAAAAGTTTAACGTTTGGCCGTCTGGTTTATTTATGTTCATGGCAAAGCAAAACCTAACGGAAAGCTGCAGTCTTTGAAATTCGAACATAAAATACGAGAAAATTAATGAAATCCCTGGTAATAATAGCTAAAGATCCGGGTGCGTGATTTCTACGTCTATCTGTTATTTGATTGAAATACAATATTTATGTATGACTATTGGTGGTTGCAAAATGTTTTAAGAGTTGTGTTTCATCATATGAGCTATGCCAGGTCGTTTCGTGATTCGAATTCCACGTTAAACTGTAGGTCCCAGAGTAAAGGAATTGGCCATCCATCTTTGGTAGGATCCAACCAATCGTCGGGTTGCGGACTATGTTACGTTTTTATTAGTAGCAGAATACGATTCTGCCAGATTGCCTATCAAAATATGACCGCAAGTATTTTTAGTTAAATTTCCAAAAACAAATCAAAATTTAGTTCACTTTTTTTAAAAATAAATTATAATTCATTTCAAAGAAAGATATATAATGAACATAATAACTTATTGTTGCCTATGTAAAAGTGGCCGCAAGTAGGGAAGATATACAGTAGAACTCCAATTATCCGAATCAGTTGGGACCTGGACCCATTCGGATAATCAAAAATTCGGATTGTCGGATTTTTTGCGAAAAAGGGTCTATTTTAATTTATTATTGTATGTATGTTGAAAATGCCTTCTTTTCCAAGAGATTTTTGGTGCTTTTGCACTTCGGGGATGATAATTTCGCCGTACCACTAGGTAAACAATGCTGCGGACATCCGAACTGTGGTTTGGTTTTTGATAAAAGAGGGGAAGCTTTTTTGCAGTACCTTTCTGTCTTAATTAAAAAAGCGATTCGGATAATCGGAGTTCGGATAATTGGAGTTGTACTGCATAAAATCGTGAGAGAGTTAGCCACCCACACCGTCAGTCAGACTTTGCAGTTGGCAATCCCTACTCGCGGCCACAATTACGTAGGAAATCCAAAATTTTATGTTCTATACATGTCTCTTTTCTAATGAATTGTAACGTGTTTAAAGAAACAACTGAACGATTTTTATTTTTTTTATTTTTTGAAAATTTAATTTAAAATAAGTTGCGGCCATATTTTGATAGGCAACCTGGCAGAATCGTATTCTGCAACTAACAATTACACATAAAGTTTCATTTGAATCAAATAACAGATGGACCTAGAAATCATGAAGTTGGATCTTTTATTTATTTTTTTAACCGCTTAACGTCTCTTAACAGCGAGGTCTTTAGAGACGGGAAAGGAGGGGGGGCAAGGAATGGGAAGGAATTCGGCCATGACCTTTTGAAGGAAGCATCCCGGCATTCGCCTGGAGTGATTTGGGGAAACCATGGAAAACCCAAATCTGGATGTCCGGACGGGGATTCGAACCGCCGTCCTCCAGAATGCGAGGCCAGACAGCCGGATCTTGGACTATAATGCCCGCCCTGTCGGCCCAGTGCGGCACTGTGATAGTGTCCGGAGTGACACGGGATTAGCTGGTTCCAGTCCTAGGGGTGGAAGAAGTTTTCACTATCAGGACATGGCCGGCAAGGTAGGGAGGGTAGTGGTGCACAATTCATAATCACACATTGAGCAACAAAGTCTTGGGATAAATCCCAAACTTCTCCGCAATGCTTACGACACTGTTGATGGCGATCCGTCAATCGGATGGGGACGTTAAGCATGGCTGGTCGATGTTGTCTTTCGGAAGAGTAGGCCTGGATTTTCCGGCACCGGGTTTTACCCTCTACCTTCTTTCATCTCTCATCCATAACACAAACAACCTTTACGCTGAACACACACACTATCTCAGTTATCTACAATTACAACAACACATACGAACATACACTGGGTACGGCAACGGGATATCATGCCATTTCATCTTTCCAAGAGATTTCTTCCACCCTGCATAGTAACCGCCAACTCCATGGTATCATAAGAAGGGGAGGTGGTATTGATTAAAATCTACTTGCGAGCCGAATATCAGTATCATTCGAGTGTGTAAGATGCGAACGAAGTTGAGTGAGTGAGCGAACCTTTCCCTTATAAACTACTTAACTAACAGTGTAAACCCCGCTAAATTCCGTCCAGCGAAGTTAGACAACAAGCTAATAGGCAAACAAAAAGATAGACAGCCGTATAGATTACAAAACACGGTTAAAAATGAGTTCACAGAATTTAATGTTCTCGCCGTGAGGTAGGCACTGTGCTACTGGAGCGTGTTGCGTATTGAACATTCGCCACTCCGCATTCTGCGGCGTTTACCATATTGAAGTTTCCAATTTCCTGCCACGGCAATTGCATTCTATGTCAGCTTGCGTGATGCACAATGTCATCAAATGAGTTTGGATACGCGGATCCATGCAGCATCACTGTGGCTCCGTACCAGTGCATCGAAATTATAACGTGTAACATTATCACGAAACCCTAATAATTTGTAATTATTATTTACTACAATTATTATAATTATTGAATTATGTATTATTATTAATTAAAAGTATCTTGAAAAACCGTATCAGTCAGTAAGTCACACTTGTTGGACATTTGGAAGGTCTACCTCAGCCCTTATTTTCAACAATAGATGACATCTAAGAAGGAAATTATTTTTAAATGCTGTATATTTTCAAATTTTTTACAAAACAACCTTATCCCCTTCAAAATACTCTCCATTCCAACTAATACATTTTTTCCCACCGGTGCTTCCCCTGCTCGAAACATTTTCTGTAGTCATCTTTAGAAATGGCTGACAGCTCCTCCCTCATGTTTTTCTTGACCTGTTCAATGTTGTCAAATCGGTGTCCTTTCATGCACCTTTTCATGCGTGGAAATAAGGAAAAGGCGCACGGAGCCAGGTCAGGCGAGTAAGGTGCGTGGGGCAGCGGAACCATGCCTTTTTAGCCAAAAACTGTCTAACAGAGACAGCCGTGTGTGCAGGTGCATTGTCGTGGTGGAAAAACCAGTTTCCTGTTTGTCACAAATTGGTTCTCTTTTGAGGAACACTGGTTGAAAATAAGACTTAGATAGACGCTTTCGGAACGTCCCACAAGTGTGACTTTTTTACGCGGCTGGAAGCCCCAGAAGAGTTTATTAATTTACAACGCTATAAAACACTTCGATCTTACAACTGTATTAATGTTTGTAACTTGATTTGTAATATTATTTGGTTTCCACGGACTGTAGTTTGTTTAGTACACGGAGTAGCATAGTGTTGTAATATTTAAGTAACAATTTTTGGCGCTGGCTAGCACAGCTCTGTAGGCGGTGATTGTTGATTGTGCTCCTGCATTGTAATATTGCGGGCCTGGGGCAGTGTGTGTGTGTGTGTGTGTGTGTGTGTGTGTGTGTGTATGTCGCGCCGTTAGGAGGAGGTTGTTTGTCTGGAGTACAGGTTCTCTGTACACAAGCTAAAATAGCTTGTGAAATGTATCGGAAATTCGTTTCAACGTAACATAATTGTTAGGTTGTGTCAAGGAACGGTATTAATTAAATACACTAGTATTTCCACCAGAACAGTGAGTTTTTAATTTTCAGGCTATGTCAAAATGCGTCTTAATTTGTTTATCCGAGCTAACAGCTTGCATGTGTCGAGAGAGGAAAGTTGGCCCGTTCTCGTCTAAATAACACTTCGTAATCCGTTAACGGAGTGGTTAGTTAACACTTAGGTGACCATTTCAGAGGATAATTGGTACGTTACATATGGCGAACAACGACACGATTGTAATATAATATAATTTGCTTGCGGGATTAATGCTGAGTTGAAATACTCCTACTTCTTCTTCTTCCCGACGTTTCGACCAGGGCTTATGTCTTCATCAGGGGCCGTCCACCGAATCTGCTACAGTCTGTGATCTGCTGCAGACAGGCGTGCTGGTTGTTTACGTATTTGTACTGTCGATTGTTTGACAATATCGATTACCCAGAGATATGATTTTTTGGTTTAATATCTGTGGGTCCAGAGTTAATTATTTATCTAACACACATTTCAAAGCCTGACTAAGACCATAACCACCATCATTGTTGAGGTTGTCGGGCTGTTTGAATATTTCAATAGCCTCTCGTACTTTTCTTTCTAGAAAACCTTCGGTTTTAGTTAGCACTCTTGTATTTTCCCACAGTATTTCATGATCTTCTTCCATCTGGTGTTCGGTAGTAACTGATTTCGTGGGATGCCTGTGACTCTTGTGTTCACGTATCCTCACGGCTACGGCTCGTTCAGATGGTGGTTATGGTCTCAGCCAGGCTTGGAAACGTGTGTTAGGTAATAATTAACTCTGGACCCACAGATATTAAATCACAAAAAGCATATCTCTGGGTAATCGATATTGTGAAACAATTAACAGTACAAATACGTAAACAACCAGCACGCCTGTCTCCAGCAGATCACAGACTGGAGCAGATTCGGTGGACAGCCCCTGATGAAGACCTAAGCCCTGGTCTAAACGTCGGGAAGAAGAGAAGTAGGAGTACTTCACAGCAGCATTAATCCCGTAAGAAAATTATATTATATTAATATTACGGCTGCGAAAACAACAAAATCTTTTATAACGACAGGATAGCTTACGAACGGCATTGAATTTCTGCTGCCCTCATCTCGTTAATAACAAAATGATCAGGCGTTTAGCAGAATCAGAATCACCAATGCAGAATCTGAATGTCAAACTGTATTACTGAATAAATGACTGAATATGAACTACGGCATTTGTAGCAGGGCCAGCCAGGGTTTATCAGCACCTCTGCCAATGGGGAACATGCGCAGTTTTCTCGTGGCGCATTCTCTCGTAAAGTAATTTAAGCGGCTGAGTCAAGGCTATCTATCTCATCTCCACCACAGCCGGGTCACCACTCTAAGCAGAACGTGGAGTAGGATGTTGATGTCGAGTCTTCCAAGACTGGTATCCTTCAGACAAATGACCTCGGAAATTGTAGCCGCAGGTATGCTGCCCGGCTGTTGATACACAAGTATACCTCACACATGACCGTTTCGTCCATAAACCGTTCATCACACAACTGACTGTATCTGTAACACTCTCCTATGGAGTCAAAAAAATGATGCTCTTCATTGGACATCTTCAGCTCAAGTGAATTAAGAATTTTGTTATGAATCTCACACCTTCTCATATTACCCCATCGGAAGATGAAATGCAATTTTGTAAGATGGACACGCTATGTATTCCTAGTTGATCTTCATAATACGATATCAAGAAAATGAATCCTAATATTTGTTCTCCATTTTATTTGAATGTGTAATAAATTCGATTCCACGTAAACAGTTTTTCGTTGATGCACTTCAACAGCTTGCGTTCAGTGACGTGATTGTTGATTATTGGACCAGTTTTCTTATTAGTTTCCAATATTTCATAGCTTCTGCCTCAAATACTGTTGAGAGATAGCTTTAAGACGTGCTGAATTTATGCAAGTTGCGTAATCATGTATCTGAGAAATAATTCAGTGGCACATTTGATGAGACTATTGTTTTTCACTTATGCTTCATACTCTTTCCACACTGTTGACTCATTTACAAACAAAAATGTATTTATCCATTAGTTTATGATATTACCTCGAATTTGGTCGATCCACAGCAACTGAGGAGATCGTTCTGCTTAATTCTCAAACAATTACGACGATGTTTATTAATTAGAAAAAAATTTCTAGCATTGTCAGTACTGGTGGTAAGAGTTGTGTTTAATTATTTAGTTTCAATAATTAACTATTTTGACGGTAAGCGCCTACATATAAATGAAATTTCAGTACACTTAGAATAATTAATACTTCGATTATCGATCTTCTCACGAACATTCTAAATGACTCAAACATTGAGATACAAGTAGAAAAATACACTTAGACTGACTGAATTATGCAGGAGTAACTAACCTACTCCTCTGTGAGTGGATGGAAGTCAGTCGTCTGCGATGATTAAGAAAAGACGCCAATCAGTTAGATCGCGTTTCTATCAAAACTACTTGTAAGCAGCGTTCAAGCCATTCAGTACTGCAAGAAAATACATACTTGGGATTTCTGACGTCTACCGCGGGCCCATTATCATAATGTTTAGAAACAATTTATTAATTACAAATCCTTGAAATAATCAAATAATAACCAGATACATTGTTGTAGAATAATAAGAATACCAGACAGCAGTAACATAACATTAAAAAATAATTCAAAATAAGCTAAGTAACGCGGCTTAGTTTTATTGTCATATTATAAAACAGCTGTTTTAAAATGTCAGAGATTTATTACATTCAGCACTGCTTCAAGAAATAAATTTAAAAAAAAATCAAGTGTGAACTAAAACCACTGTGTATTAATATTAATATAAGTTACGAATAAATTCTGTGCCGAATCTAAGGTCGATAAACAGTGGAGCAGTGACGTAGCCATACTGTTAAAGGCTGTGGTAAATTAATCAGATGGGGGCCTGCGGAAACGACCTTTTTCTTCTTAGGTACACTATTGTCCCGGGCGGCGACAATGGGCGAGGGCTGTTTGACGGTGCGGTAGGCCCTCTCGGGCCGAGGGACCCCTCCGGCTGGGGGCCCGTAGCATTTTTCCCGTCCTGCCACCCTATTCTTACGTCACTGCAGCGAAGTACCAAAAATCATGTAATAGGAAGATTCAAATATCCACATGGCGGCAGCACAGTTGAAGAAGCGAATAAATGTGCCGTGCAGTGTCGGAGTCTTCATTTGCACTTTCGTGAGTTGTGTGAAATGCTTGATGACGGTATTATTGCCGCACGACATGAATTAATAGATTTTGAACGAGAAAAGGTAGTTGGTGCTAGACGCACGAGGCATTCTATTTCGGAAATTGTTGGTGAATTCAACATCCTCGATCCACAGCGTCAAGCGAGTGCCGTAAATATGTAATTTCCAGCATTACCAACCGCCATGGACAACGCAGAGGCCGACAATGTTTACTTAATGACCGAGACCAGTGACGTCTGCGTAGAGGTGTCAGTGTTCATGACCGACAGGTAACATTGCGTCAAAGGAACGCAACCCTCAATGTGGGACGTACGACAGACGTGCCCGTGCGGACAGTGTAGCGAAATTTATCGTTGATGGGATATGACAGCAGAAAACCGACACCCGAGCCTACGCTAATAAAACGCCATCGGCTGTAGTGCCTCTCCTGAGCTCAGATGAGCGGAGATAAATGTTCCGTGGTGAGTGAGTCACGATTCCAGTTGGTTAGAGCCCATGACTGGGTTCGAGTATGGAGCAGACCCCGAGAGGCCATGGACCCAAGTTTTCAGGATCAACTTTAATATCAGCACTAGAACAAAGTAAAAAAGACTGTTTGATTAAGATACAAACAAAAATGTCCTTAAAAGCCAAATCCTCAACAGAAAGTGATAATCTCAAAAAGAATTTTTAGTGTTCATAGATAAATGTCTGTTAATAAATGATTTGATTTTGATGAAAGCTATTTGCTAAGTAAAAGCCAAAAACTAAATTTCAAACATGAGGTTTTATTTGATGACTGTGAGACAATATTAGAAGTTCAAAATTTAAAAGAAAAAATGAGTATCTAATGGACAAACTTTACTCTGAAATGAGAATAATAAAAGAAATCTAGGTAAAAGTAGGAGATTTTAGTGAGTTTACCGATAGAGCCACAGACCAAAAATGGCAGCATATTTTAAAAAATACCGAAAATTATTTATAAAATTTATTTAGGATTATTTCATTCCTGCTCTCTACTCCCGCCATTTCAGCAAACAATTATTAATTCGAAATGGGGAGAAGAGAGAAGCAGATCAAGTACCTAATTAATAAAAAATGAGCTTTTGATCTACGTTAATTTAAAAATTTAATGTGATGAAGCATATCACATTTTTACTGTAGACAAAAAATTGTTAAAAGATGCCATGAGTGCAAAAAAAATAGTTTTTATTAAAATAACTGAGTAAAAACATACTTTTTCCCTTTCTTTCTCTTTTCATAAAATAATTTTTTGAAGCTTAGTATATTTTTTTGATCTGTACTATATTTTTACAGCTAATTCTAAAAAAAACTACAATCAGCCTAAAAAATGTTGGTAACCGTAGTCATAAGAGTTAGCTGGCGCAATGCCATAACGTAATCCCTAATACACGTGAGTTAATAGTTTCGGCTTCTATGGAGTCATGTTTCGTTCTGACAAATGTTACCTAATATCTACCAACATAAAACGCGACAAGGTCTTATAAAATAGGCTAATATAATGTCCTCCAGCTGGCAAAAAAAAAGTTCTGCCTTTCATTACTCTACTTTTTAGCTGATCACAGCATTGTTTTTATTATTATGGATTTTGGTCACATTAAAAAAATATTTCTTCTGTTTTGATTCGAATATATCCAAGTTACAGAATTATATTTTTCAAACACACGGCAGAACGGAAGTCGTTAGCAGAAATAATGGTGGTCATAATTCTTTAATAGTATACCGTAACAAACACCACTTGTCCCGTTTCTCCAGAGCAGCTTTATGTGAAGAGCGCATCACAAGAGCTTCATCAACGGAAAAGAAGAGATGCTAATGACTGAATATATTCGCCTTAAATAACAGCGATGTGCGCCAAGCTATTGTGCAACGGCAGAACATTTTGTTGCCTCAGACTTTCGCTGGCGACGATACACAGTATATTGTAGCGTAAAAAGCAATACTGTGTTGGGTGTATATATATATATATATATATATATATATATATATATATATATGTGTGTGTGTGAGTGTGTGTGTGTGTGTGAATGGGCCTTATCGGATCATGCAAAGCCTTGATTCTCATCATGGCTTGTAATTAAGAATTTATCCAATGTTTCCACTGGGTATTTAAAACCAGGGATTGTCATTTCTTGGATCAGTGAGAAGAACTGCGATTCGTGTAAGTTACGTTTTCTATGAAATATGTATTTTCATTTGTGAAATATTATATACACTCTCAGTGTCGTCAGATTTATCATGTATTCTAGACAGGGGTATGTTTGTATGATCATAACACGCACATCGTAAAAGATACTTGACTATAAATAATTGTTTTTCGACCCTCTGTTCTCAACATAAAAAAGAAATTCGAAAGAAATACTTGAGCTTATTGAAAAAATCATACTCTGATAAAATATTAAAACACATATTTACTATTTAGTCATACCTAAAACGGTTACCTATAATGATCCAAATACATACATTCTCATTTTTCACAATTTTTAATAATCATTAAAAATTACAACAATAATATATTGGATGTCTTTGCAGCGGTTTATTTCAATTTATTTTTATACTTTCGTAACACGGAAGATTTTCTCCAAATATGTACTAAGTAATTTAGTCAAGCACGCAAGCATCTAAGTACAGCAGATTAACGCTGAAACTACTAACACATGTTTTGCTTTGGATTTAGAATAATTCCAATTCTATCACAATTATAGTTAAATTACACAAACAATTAACTTATGGGGATTTTCTATTTCTCCACCAGTAATAAAAATAAACTTCATCCTAAAAAATTGTATACGTGAAGACTAAAGAACTAATAATATAATTCTTTGACTCCATCAGTTAAATACCTTGTAGGTGAGAATGAATCTTGTCCTGCTAAATATTACTACTTTGAATCTTTATTTTCACAATAAGCTTCATTAATGGCTTCAACTGCCATGTTATTTAATATTTCAGCTGTATTTAATGTTTTCGCTATACATTATGTTATAATATGGTAAGGGGAATGTTGACAGTTTTATGTGTATCAATGACCCGTGGTTCTGGTCTCAGGGAAAACTGAACATACCGCGGCAGATAAGGTGATCAGGACAGAAGCGGACGGCGCTACAAATTTGTCATTGTGTCTACCATAATACTTTTAGGGCACTTCCGGTAAATACCGCCAAACCCTTATCAATTTGTATCAAAGGACATATTCGAGATAAACGTTAAACTAGTGATGCAAAAAAGAAGACAATTTTTGATTTTAAAACATTAGAGGAAAAACATACAACTTTAAAGTCTCTTTTGTCTTTTAGAGATGTATAAAAGTATAATAATTATTATTCATAAAAGGAAGTTAATGAGTTATTTTATGTATTTTCCCTTCCGAACTAATCGAAAAGCTGGAAATTGGCCACAAAATTCTAAGGATATTTTCCCGGATAGAATATACAATCTACATCTACATCTACATCCATACTCTGCGAATCACAAACATTGTGGGTGGCAGAGGGTGCTAAGCACCAATCCTAAACCCGCCCATTCCAATCCCGAATAGTGCGAGGAAAGAAGGAATACATATAAGTATCAGTACGGCATCTTATTTCTCTAATCTTATCCATCCGGTCATTGCGACCTAAATAGGTTGGCGGAAGAAGTATTTCATTGCACTCGAAATTTAAATTTTTTCGCATATTCTCCAATAAATTAGAACGCAAGCTACGTCGTCTGTCTTCCAAACTATCCCAGCCCAATCTATGTATCAATTCTGTGACGCTTTCATAAGGGCTGTAACAACAAGTCACGAATCTAGCGGCTCTCCTCTGCACCCTCTCAACTGAGTCAATCAGAACCTTGCGATACGGATCCCAAACCCCACAACAGTAATCCAGATGCGGACGCACTAGTGTTTTATACGCTATCTCCTTTGTTTGAGCATTACAATTCCTCAAAATACGACCTATGAATCGCAATTTAGAATTGGCCTTGCCTACGACGGAAGTTATGTGCATGTCCCATTTCATGTTGCTTTGTACTATCACCCCCAGATACTTCACGGAATCAACCGTGTCAACAGGTGAATTGTTTATTTTGTACTCGTGAACAACCTGATTCTTCTTGTTACTTATCCGCATTGCCTTGCACTTTTTGCAATTAAGTGTAAGCTGCCATTTACGGCACCAATCGAAAATAGCATCCAAATCACGCTGAATTTCCAAGCAGTCGTCGGAGCACCTTATTTCCCTATAGATAACCGCATCGTCGGCAAACAATCGCAACCAGCATTTGACGTTGTCACCTAGATCGTTTATAAATATTAAGAAAAGAAGTGGACCTATTACACTTCCCTGAGGAACGCCCGAAGTAACATTTATCTTAGAAGAGGCTTCCCCGTCAACAACGACATATTGTGATCGACCAGTTAGAAAATCACGTATCCACTCGCAAATCTGAGCCGAAATACCGTAAGCTCGAATCTTCGCTAAAAGTCGGTTGTGTGGCACAGAATCAAAAGCTTTCTGAAAATCCAAAAAAACCGCATCAACTTGCGAACCTGCATCGATAACTTTCATTATGTAGTGGGAAAATAGGGCCAATTGTGTTTCACACGATCGCTTCTTCCGAAATCCGTGTTGACATGGTGTAAGTAACTCGTTCTCATCTAGAAACTTCATTATGTTCGAGCATATGACATGTGCCAGAATTCTGCTGCATACCGATGTTAGAGATATGGGTCGATAATTCCTAGGATCACTCCGATCTCCTTTCTTAAAAACGGGAATTACCTGGGCTATTTTCCAGCTAGAAGGTACTTTTCTCTCTTCTAGTGATTTACGGAATATATCTGACAGAAATGGTTCAATATCCTCCGCGTATTCAGAAAATACTCTTACCGGTATACCATCGGGACCCGGCGCTTTACCCCACTTCAGGAGTTTTAATTGCTTTACAATTCCTACGCTATCAATTTCTATCGGATCCATCTCTAATTCCACATGATGTGGTAAAGTGGGGACGTTTTCCAAGTTTTCTTGCGTGAATGAATTTTTGAATTCGGCGTTAAATAAGGTAGCCTTGTCGCGGCTGTCTTCAACCTCCCGTCCATCTTTTATTAGAACTGGCTTATTGTTCCCACTACAACTAACTTTTTTACATACGACCAAAATTTCTTAGGGTTTTCAGTGAGGCTCTTAGAGAGAGAATTTTCACGAAAGTTATTAAATGCCTCACGCATTGCATTCTTAACACGTCCCCTTATCTCCTCTAACTTATCTAAATCAGTCCGATGCATCGTCCTTTTTGATCGTGCATGTATCTTCCTTTGCTTCTTGAGTAACCTTTTAACCTCCCGTGTGTACCATGGGGGATCGTTCTCTTCCCTGATTGTCCGTTTCGGTATATGCAAGTTCATACCTTCCCCAACTATATGTAGGAATCGATGCCACCTCTCTTCAACGGTGCCTCCTGCTACTAAGAAGGTTTGGTAATTATGCCTCAAATACGCTCTAAAACACTCTTTTGAAACGATCCTCTCTTTTCTCTTTCTGCGCGTGGTTGTTAGTTTTACTGTAGCAATTACAGCTTTGTGATCACTTATTCCTGCGGTGGTAGAAATATCCGTGAATAGTTCGGGCCTATTTGTAACAACTATATCTAAATTATTCTCGTTACCGTTGAGGCACCGCGTTGGTTCAATTACGAGCTGTTCAAGATGGTGATCTGAGAAGAGGTCTAGAATGATTTCGCAAGCTGCTTTATCCCTACCCTCAGTAACGTGAACGTAATTAGTCCAGTCGATATCAGGCAAGTTAAAGTCACCTCCTAGCATTATTGTATGGTCCGGAAATTGCCGTGCTATATTATTTACATTATTTCTCAAGGCCTTGGCAATATTTACGCTTGCATCGGGTGGACGATAGAACGAGCCTATCACAAGTTTTGTCCTAGCTACGTTGAGCTTGATCCATATGATTTCGCAGACAGTATGGACATCTATTTCGCTACATGGGAGGTACTTACTAACAGCTATAAATACACCACCTCCTTGGGAATGCAACCTATCCTTACGGAAAATGTTCATGTTACTATTAAAAATTTCGCCGGAACTTATATCCGGTTTTAACCAACTTTCTGTGCCTATTACGATATCAGCATCTGCACTACGAATAACGTTTTCGAGTTCAGGCTGTTTATTACAAACACTTCTGCAGTTAACTACTAGAACTTTTAATGTTCGGGATTCTTTTAAGCTACCCCTAACACGCGGTGCTGAATTTATCTTGGCTGCCCGCAACTGAATTTTCTCCTCAGGGTCATCCTCCCTCAGCCTAAAAAAACCCCCCCCAATGCACTCCACACGGCCCCTGCCACCCGTGTAGCCGATTCCCGTGTGTAGTGCACCCCTGATAGGATATACAATATTGTCATATCACGCAAAACTTGATATAAAGGAAAGAATAAATGCCTAGCCTTCTGTAAAATATCCGTGCAGAAGAAAAACTCCATGTTTAGAGCTACACACACTTAGCGGAATCCTTAGTGACGTGTAGAAACCTATGAACCAAAAAGAAGTTGGAAGTCATTAGTACTACAACCTCAATTTAACGTAATAATTTATACCGAAAAAAATTTTTTTTAATCAGTATTTGTTGTTTAATAATACGCCATTACAAGTGTTGGATGTTGTTTTTATTTTCCGGACGCGTTTCGCCTCTCGTCCAGATATCTTCGGCGTACAGTTTTCCTGTAATATGTGATTTGTTATTGACTTTTGAATACAATGATTTTTAGATTTACCAAAATTATTCTTATATAGGCAGCATAATATTACTTATATTCATATATCAGTTTGATTACTAATATTTTTATATCCGCTTTGGATTATCATGCAAGACGTTTTGTTTACCTAAGTATACTAGGATATGTTTTATATTGTAACTTACATTTTACATTTGCATTTTGAGGCGTGGTCGTTGCTCGCCTGTAATCAAACTGATATATGAATATAAGTAATATTATACTTCCTATATAAGAATAATTTTGGTAAATCTAAAAATCATTGTATTCAAAAGTCAATAACAAATCACATATTACAGCAAAACTGTACGCTGAAGATACCTCGGCGAGAGGCGAAACGCGTCCAGAAAATAAAAACAATATCCAACAGTTGTAATGGCGTATTATTAAACAACAAATACTAATTTATCAAGCAACTGTAGAAGAAAATGGCCTACAATAATCAAATATTTTTTAAATCAGTTTACTAGGTTGATGACGCGCTTTTGCAATTGGTCTTAAGACATGAAAATAAATACCGCTTAAGCTCCCCAAGAAAATTTTTTATTTCGTTTCTAATAATTAATTAGTCTGAATATATATATAAATTGAATTATTGAACTCCAAAACTGTAAAAATGTTTCCGAAACGTTGGATATCATCCCGAAACACATTTCAAGTAAAATCTGTGGATCAGCAATATCAATACGCAAACTACAGTCAGTTGAAAATTGTGGGAAAATTTGCCTGTGGAAGCATACTGCACATGGGCTATGTAGCTGGATTAAAAAGACACGCAAAGCTTACCCGAGTCAACAGCAAATCATGGAATTTACTTCGTGATTTCTTCCAATTTAGTTGTGTACTCAGTCTGGAGATTATGAATTTCGTCGTATTACTGCCTTTGGCAATATTTAAATTGCTCGGTTTGAGAAATTAACATTCTTCAAATAGAGACACAGGTAACCCTTCGAATAGATCCACATTTCTTTCGTTACATAAAATAAAACTTTTTTTAATCACTATATGTCTGTAAAGTAATCAGTGCTACCATGTTCATATATCAAGAAGCCTGTGATGCGTATAATCAATTAACAACCGTTACCTGGACAATACAACACAGCGAAGAACTGACTGATGGATGTTTATGATACTTAGAGTCAGCTTTCGGGCATGTAAGTATAAAAAAAAAAGTGTTCATAAATGAATAAAAGAATCACGGTTATTTACTTTGAAATGGACGGGAAGTAAAAACGTTATGCACATTAGTGCTTAGTTTGGGTAGGAGAGCGTAGACTTCTGTCTCCTCCAATGCTAAAGCCTGGTATACTCATTACATCTGTCAAGATAATTCTTGGATTGTGAATAAAGTGGAAATGTGAGGTAAAGGTATCCACAAATATAATGAGCCCAAAAATCTAAAGAAAATAATTTACGACCGGTACGTTCTTCCCGTGTTGACGTACGCCTGTGAGACCTGTATCCAAAATGAAGTTATAAGAAAATAAAACTTAGAACAGCCAAAAGAACTATTGAAATGTTAATGCTAGGTTAAACTAGAAAAGATAAAAAGAGAACAACCGACATTAGATCAGTTTCAAAGATCACAGACATCTTGACAACATGCTTGAAGTGGTAGTAGGCCGGCCGTGTTGGTCAGATGAAAGATGGACAAATACAGTCTTAAAGTGAAGCCCAAAAGATCCTCGGAGACCAAAAAGAAGACTACCAGACTGATGGGATAAGGACATATCCAAAGTTGCTGGAGGTAGCTAACACAGACTATTCTACCTGGAGAAGTATGTTCCAGTTCTGCCTGAGCTCATAACTCTAAGAAGCCACATCATGTCATGCCTGAACTGGCTGAGCATGATGACGAGTTAAACTAAATGGGGAAATAATGCAATTCAGTCTTCTTATCTCGTAAACTGATGTAGTAATACCGTTTGTCCCATTTAAGTCTTCATTACTTAACAAGTTAATAGATCTGTGGATAATATATGTGACTAGTATCTTGCATGTTGAAATACGGTATGTTCTATGTCTACATTGAAGTTATTCATAACTGCATTAACTAATAATTCCACGCACATTAACAGAACTTTCAGATTAACACTGTGATCGTTAGCTAAGATTTTGCGTAAACATTACAAAACGATAATTAATACGGTTAGTTGAGAAATAGTGTCCCTGTATATTATTTTACAAATGCAGCAATACAGAGTGATCAGCTGATCACGCTCTGTGACATTTTCGTGAATGTTATCTAGAAGTCCAGAAGTTTAGTACCAAAAAATGCTTCAATTACCTTTATACCTACTTGTGTGTGAAAAGATAATACTGTTTCATAATAGGTTTTTTTTTAATGCTTCATATACTTTGAAGGGAGGAGTTGGGATTCAAAAAGCACGGACATATTGGATCATACGATATATTCCTAAAGTCTGGCGTTGTATTACTAATGTAGCTGCACAGTTTTCTTCTGAAAAAAGACCTCCGGGATGTGAAATATGCACGCTTAATGAAAAATTAGAGAAAACTATCATATGTTACACATAAACAAATTTAAATATTAAAATTTACACCTGAATTTTGTACAAGTTACATCAGATACAGTTAATTGTTTTTGCAGCAGTTCTAGGATTTAGTAGCTCAAGTAGGATGTGTCCCATAATAATTAACACTGATCTGTATTAATAATAATGAGGTTTGAGTTTTGTAAAAGTAGTTTCTTGATTGAAAAACTGTAACTGGGAATCGGATGTTAGCAATTAAACATGTTATATGACAAAGCACTTATGAAGATATTTAAACCTCCCTGTATGTATGAAAACTAATTATACAATTTTGACTTAATTGACCTTCTGTCTGCCACACAACAAGTGACACTTTTTTGTCGAAACACGATACTGTCCACTTTGAGTAAGACTATTTGGCTTTCTGCTGCTAGTGATGACAGATTACCTCTTGAAGAAACTGTTGGAATCAGAATTCGCTGCCAAAGAAACACTGGATGGCAACGTAATCGAACCCATCCACAAATAAATTTTTATTTTTTTATTGTTCTTATTCAACAGATACCTTTTAACAAAACTATTGCTACATTGTAATGTTACCATATTTGCCGTAAACACTTCTGACAGTGACTTAGTTTTGTGAACTACTCACTCATATCTTATAACCATTCATTTCTGTTCTCAAAACACAGTTTCCATCGCACTCAACGTGCCTGCACAGATAACACGAAGACACTTTTCCACCTGTTCCCACCACACGTGCGCCAAAGATAATCTTACATTTTTTAAACTTATTGCTTTACGCCTATTCTACGTTGACGTCGTTGAAGGTGGGAGAGAATTCGGGACAAGGAATGGGCACGAATTCGGCCATGGCATTTTGAAGGAGCCAGCCCGATATTACCTGGGAGTTATCTCGGGAAGCCATGGAAAACCAAAATCTGGATGGCCGGATGGAGATTTGAAACTATGTGCTCCTATATACCAGGTACGAGCGGTACCGATTACCTAGCAAGCTCAGTTCTAAAAAGTGACTTCCCACGACCCCTGCATTTGCCGGCCGCCCTGATTCAACTGTCAACAGTGGAGCGTGGGAAGGAGCCCGCCTCTGCTGGCAGGGATTGCGCGCCTCCATCCGTCACGAAATCGGTAAACATCAAACGCCCGGGAAGCTGAAACGACACTAGGCAACGTTGTAGGGAGGTGGCTGCGAGGTGGCCAGGGCTAGCCTGTGACGCGTGCTGATCCGTACAATTCGACTGCATTGAGCGGCCTACAAAACAACGGGCCGCGGAAAGCCACCATAAGAATAATCCGTTCAGCTTAAAGGTGGGCCAACTTCTGAAACTTAAATATCTAGAAACTTTGCCTGAGAATATTATTAGAATGTGATACTGATAAAATAACATGTACCAGTATGGGTCCATTATGTCACTGCTCGAATTCGATGGTTGAAAAATCACCGAAATTGATTTGATCTTAAAGCGTTAAATAGACCTAGTAGTGAGCAACGTGAATACCTGGCAGTTCACGTTGTACGGGAGAGGAAGATCACGGCCCTCCGTTGTTCCTGCGGATCTAGTCGCGATATAACTTTCATGAATGCGTGCTCTTGGAGGCATAAAGCCGACTGCCAACACTTCCGCAGCTAACGGCGTAATAGCACCCACAAACTGCTTGAACTCTGATGTACACAAAGCTAAACACAATAATGGAAAACGGAGGTGTTCTCCTCAACAAAATTTCCAGAAAATATATCTTTCATTAGGGATGTGCGTAAAGCAATATTATATATAATTTATTATTAGCCTCGAGAACCTGTTTCCATCTCCAACAAACTAGTTAAACGAGTTAGCGGCCTCACAGCTGCCGCTATCTTTCTCTCATTATGCAATTCAGAATTGGTGATGACCACTGGTTTTGCGCACCTCAGTATTCAACATATACTGCAGTGTGGATGCTTACTTAAAGTAGACATAACATATCTAGAGCATACAACGGTAAAGGAAAACATATCATGATAGGATTGACTTAAATCGTGCTGTTTTACGACTACATAAAAGACAAGGAGAAGAAATCAGTATGCTATGATTTGCTGATGACATTATCTAGTTAGCAAAACAAGCTGAGGATATGGAGAAGTTACTGAATTGCATGAACAAAATACTGAAGGAAGATTTTGGGCTAGACATTATTCGAAGAAAGACAAAAGAGATGAAATATTGCAAAAACGATACCAATAATAAGTGGAAAAATAGAATCGAATGCGATAAAAGAAGTACATGAATTACAACTGATGTCCGAAGCAGGAATGAAGTTAAAAGCAGACTAGCACTAGCAAAAAGTTCCTTCGTGGAAAAGAGAAATCTTACAATTTCAAATAATGATCTAGGACTTAGGAATCACTTTCTAAAACACGTTCTTTATGGTAGCAAAGAATTGACTTTAGAGAAACCAGTAAGAAGGAAAATTGAAGCATTTGAAATGTGTTGCTATAAAATGATGCTGAAAATCAAGTTGTCAGATAATATACGGAGTGAACCAGTTTTGGAAATGATGGGTGAGGAAGGAATATAGTGGAAGTGTCTTACAGAAAGAAGAGACAGGATGATAGGTCATATTTTGAGACATACAGGATTAGTTAATTTTGTTAGTGGAGGGAACAGTCGAAGATAAGAACTATAAAGGAAGACTGAAATTGGAATACACGAAGCAGATAATTGAGTACGCGGTTTGTTAACTTGTGTTTAAGAGGTGTGTAGAGATTTAAAAAAAAAAAAACCCGACAAATGTCACATTAATCGGTGTGCGGCGTACACAAATCCATTGTTTGAAAAGAGCAATGATGTTTCTAACAGAAAATCCGAAATTATGAAAGGTAAATATACGCCGCAATGAATGAAGAAATGACTAGGTTTTTTGCAGAATTCCTCTGATACATTACATAAAGATAGTTGATACTGACAACATGTAATGTTATTAACATTACGGTTGATCCAAGGGTAAGGTTAACTTAAAACAAAGAACTGGAATGATTCTGAAGTTTCTAACAACATTGAACATGTTCATTACACCACTATTAAATAACGTGTGATTGTTAAATGATATTTCTGTAAAAGTGCTTCTTCAGTCGCTTGCTTGACAATGTGGATGAAGAAGTATTGTATCACTGTATAGAACTTAATTATATACTAAACATTTTTGATCGATCGGTTTGTATTATTCGTAGCCGCTTTTCTATTACACCATAATCAACTTATGTACAAGCAATTAAAACCAAGTTTACTTTCAGCTTTGGTTCCAACGGAGAAAAGTTGTCATACAAGTTTTTCTTACTATTATTCTTTTCTGAACTTAAATAAGTTTTACCGTGCAACATTTAGCTCCGAAACAATGTTCATAACCTTTCATAGTTAATAAATTAATACTAGGACACTCCGTGATTCGGATTCCACGTGTAACTGTAGGTCCCATTTACTTGGCAGGATAACCAGGATAGGTTAGACCACTAAGATAAAGGCTCTGCCAGTAAGAAATTCTGTTACTAATTCTTTGAAACCACACAAAATTATTATTACTATAGTGAGTAACAATGTTCTTAAGATTTTTTTTCCGATGTGTGTTGTTCTACCTGATTCTCGTCGAATATTACAGCCTCACCATCTGTAAAATTAAAAATGTTTTTCTTTATCTCTCATTTTTAGAGTTTTTCCTGTCGATTTAATACTCGCCGACTGATGTAGTGTCACACTGAAGAAAGAAATTAAGACAAAAAATAATCAAAACTAGTAAGTACCTCCGAAGAGGAAGAGATTAACCGAAAATTAATTTGCTGTTTACCCAACGTCCTGAAGGTGTAAGTAACATCACTTGTCAAAACTGATGTGGCAGGAAAATGTTAAAAACAGAATTTGAGAACTTGATTTAGAAAAGATATATATATAAGTCTCTGATTAAAAAAAAAACATCTATTATAGGGGTGAATAACAATGAAATGAAACTTTTTTTTTCGCTTATGGTATAACGCCTCGTCGATGTAGAGGTCATTAGAGGCGGGAAAGGATTGGGGCAAGGAATTGGAAGGAATTCGGCCATGGCCTTTTGAAGGAAGCATCCCAACATTGGTCTGGAGTGATTTGGTGAAACCGTAGAAAACCCAAATCTGGATGCCCGGATGGGGGTTCGACCCAGCATCCACCCGAATGCAAGGGCAGAGCGTTACCACTCACACACCACGTTCGGTTGAAATTAAGCATAAATTTTTCACGTAAATGAAGGGTTTGAGAAATAACATAAGGTTGTACGAGGGTAATGTGAAAAGTTCTCGACCTAACAGTGAAAGTATGTGTTAAAAAAATGCATTTATTTTTGTGGCTTCACTTTATTTCAGTTCATTTTGTCCAAAGTTTCTTCAATGAATGGATTCTGTTTCTGTAGTCTGATTCTGGTAGGTCTGAAAAATGAACATCTCCCACTGCTTTCACCTCTTTAATTGACTCAAAACGTTTTCAAGCCACAAATTTACTTGTATTTTGAAATAAGACGAAGTCAAAAGGCCAAATCCGGTGCGTGGTGGTGTAACGGATAGCGTTCTGGCCTCGCATTCGGGAGGACGGCGGTTCGAATCCCCGTCCGGGCATCCAGATTTGGGTTTTCCATGGTTTCCCCAAATCACTCCAGGTGAATGCCGGGATGCTTCCTTCAAAAGGCCATGGCCGAATTCCTTCCCATTCCTTGCCCCCATCCTTTCCCGTCTCTAAAGACCACGTTGTTAAAAAGGGACGTTAAACTGTTAAAAAAAAAAAAAAAATGAACATGGTTGGTCTTCTAACTATTGGTACTTCAGATCCCTTAGATTTCTCATTGCCAAAGCAACTGAATAAGCAGGTGAATTGTCGTGATGAAAGATGATTTTTCTCTTTCGTAGTCCAAGTCTCCTCTCACTAATTTTTTCATCCATTTGGACCAGAACACTAGTAATATTAGGGAGTTTTTTTGTACCCATTTCAAGGTAATCAATCCAGAAATCACTCACCTTGGAAATTCTGGCAGATGAAATCGCCTTTGCCTTTTATTGTGCTGATCCAATTGCTTACAACCATTCTATTATTTACTGTTTCGTTTTCTGGTGTGCGGTAGTGGACCCACGTCACATTCATTAGTGCACAGAATTGGTAGGATTCTTTTTAAATAATTCTAAACATTGATAGGCTATTTATTTTCGCGTTTGTTTCTGGTCAACACTTAACAATTGCGACATCTATACTGAATAAAGCTTTCTTACATATATTTTTTTATTTCAAATGTACTGTACCCCTTAATTCTGAAATGCCATATTGTGCAAGTTCTCGAAGTTTTTATCTGTGATTACAGTGTTTCTTGTCATTCATATGAATCATATTCAAGATATGTACAACCAAGTTTAAATTCAGTCGCCGAATGTCATCAGTAAAGACACTAATGAAAATGAAGGAGCAGAGACATATTATTCATTTTTACCAACTCTGGATGAATTTCGCGCTGGAGATGAAGCGTCAAAATGAAGAATTTTATGACGGTACGATATTCCAGTTTATCCATTTCAACGAGACCCACACAATAACTTTGAATAAAACTACTTTGCAAAGCATGTTGAAATTTGACGTTGGTTATTGCGAGACTTGTGCCTACAACACAAATAAAATGCGTTGACACCAATGCAATCTCTATGACAGACGTAGAACTTTTCAACCTACTATCGTTTATGCAATATCTTCCAAAGACGTTCACTGTGACCGTGAGTAGTGGGTGAGCAGTAAAGCTCTCGTCTCGCATTCTGGAGGACGCGAGTTCGAATCCCTATCCGACCATCCAGAGTTCGGTTTTCCATGTTTTCCCGAAATCACTCCAGGTGAATGCCGAAATGGTTCTTTCAAAACGCCATGAACGAACTCCTTTCGCTGCTTCTGAAGGAATGTTTTCAGTGTTGTAAACTGCTTTAGTTCGAAACAGCTGACAGTTTTATGGAAGAGACCATTCTGGGTTATTAAATTATTCCGGAAAGGGAGGAATCTGATTTTGCCATTTGTGATCCACCACTGCTCTGTGAGTAACGACATAGATGCGAGGAGCGATGACACTGGGCCTTGAGTGCCGCCTTATTCTCATGCATCTTAGAGAAATCTTCAACTTCATGAAGCGGTCCCACTTTGTGCCAAGCCATAAGCGCACATGTTCTGAATACAAAGCCTACATGACTGGGCGACCAGCTCTTCCGTAACCTCAACAGAGGAGGACTCATGTAAGCTCTCTAGAGAAGGCAATCTGTCAGAAAACTAAGTAGGATTTACAAAATCCAATGATCTGTGTTGCCATGGCCAGTGCCTTTATTCATAAGCCGCTGTTTTAGAATAGTACTGACAACGTTGTTGTAAATGGTATATTTAATTTAATTTAATTGCAATGGAGCACACACTCCAGTGGCAATTTCCCTACACACCAATCCTCCCCCTATCCTGCACCCACCTACATTTGCGCTCTAAAAATTTTAACTTTAAATTCTTTCAAAGTTTTCGGTAAGTTATTCAGCATTTCCCTTGGTAACTCGTTCCAATCCCTGACACACCTACCTAAAAAAGAGAATATTCCCACACCATTGTGCCTGAAATCGAGTGCCAGCTTGTGGTCATGGTCATCTTTTCCCTTCCATGCACTACTTTTCATACCTACTCCAATATTTTTCCATGCCTTATTGCCAGTATACGCCCTGAACACTCCCATGACCCTCGTCATCCTCCTCCTGTATTGCAATGAATCCCATTCCAGCTCCTTTATCATATCTGTCACTGATTGCATTCTGCGATAATTTCCAGAAACAAATCTAGCAGCCCTTTTTTGCACCCTCTCCAGTTCCTGTATTTGATACGCAAAATGTGGGTTCCATACTACACTACCATGTTCGAGCAATGGTCTGACCAAAGTTTTGTACCCCAATTCCTTTACTTCCTTCGTACATCCCCTCATCACTCTCTCCAACAAGCGCAGAATTTTGAATCCTCTTCCTACCACCTGACCAATGTGTCGTGCCCAGTTAAGCTCGTTATCAAATGTAATGCCAAGATAATTTCAAGTCTTCAGCAAGCAATTCTTTCCCCATCTTATATTCATATTTAACCTTTTGTTTCTTATTTGTGTTTCTAATAAGCTGACCGCGGAAACCTTCAACATTATTTTACATATTTTCTTATAATCCTGACCAGTCTTGAATCATAAATTCTTTACATTTGAATTAAAACGAGGAAAAGAAGGCAGAACGCTATTAATAAGCAATTGTGCAAATAAAAGTATTTTATGTGTGATATGATGCATAAGACCAATACGATGCTTGTTAATTTATAATGAATTATCCGTTTTTCATAACATACTGTCTCCATCTGAAGAAACGCCTTAGTCGAATAAAACGGTGTTTAAAACTAAATTGGTGGTCGAGTAATGTTTTTCAGACAGTTCAGTAAGTCCAAATAACTTGCTGTTGTTTTGTCATTAAGATTTGTTGGATCTGACCGCAGGGAAGATAACACGCACGTTGTTTTCTTCCTCTTCAAATCTCAGCAGTTTTGGATATCAGTGTGTTAGGTACAGTAAATATTTAGAAAATAACATTTCTTCACTCTTTTGTGAAAGAACATCGCGTTTCTGAGCAACTGCAATGAATTCACATATTAGATTTACGGCCTAAAGCTTTCCTGCCAGAATCACTTCGTTCTTGGAATAGTAAAGAAGTGTTCCTTTATTTGTGCTTCTATTCCTCAGGTCTAATTTAACTGTGTGATCCCCAAAACAATTGTAAATCTCATATACTGTATAACATATCTTGAACACAGTGGAAAGGGACAAAAGGTGTTAGGAGTAAGAATTTTTTTTCTAATGGACATGACTATGTGTGCTTCGAAGAAAGAGTACTTTGTGTTTACGTTTTAGAATAAGGAACCATTAAACAGCCGAATTATTGAATTACTCCATAGAATAGTGTAAATAATATAAACTACACAAAACAAACATACAGCAACAATACATTTCGGGAAGCAAAATTAAAATCTACATAGCAAAGGTCCAAAAATGTTCTCAAATAAGAGAAAATGTCATTTTTAACCCACAGAAAACTGCAAACACCCTTAAATTAAACGTAGCCAAAATATTTTAATCATTAATTACTTTAACGAAAACGCAGTTTTTAGCTGAACAAAGAAGACGAACCGTATTAATACTTTCTTGTCGTAGGTGTTTTACTTAACAAAATCGGATGTTCTACATAAGCGACGATCTCTCATAACAAATTAGGGAGTGTCCATAAACTACGTGGTGCGGTCTAGGGGGGAGGGGTAGGATGGAAAGCTGCACTGGGCTACGTAGGGGGAGAGGTACCGAGCCAAGCCACGTAGTTTTTCATTCATATTTCTTATCACAAATAAAATAAGGTACAAAACACATAAAAGCATGTGAAAATTTATTTCAGTCTTTTAATTATCTCCGTATGTAATTTACAGATAGTTTGACAAGAGGAAACAGCACAAAATGTTCTGGAATCAATATGGGAAAAAGCTACGTGCCACGCGGAGGAAAAAGGGAGGGGGAGGGGTTAGAAACAAAAGCCACGTCAGGCTACGTCGCGGGGAGGGGTTTCACTGAAGACCAAATTGGAGCTACGTAGTTTATGGACGCTCCCTTGGCGTAAATATCGATAAAATCAGAGATTCTAAATTTTTTTGATACCTGCTTTATTAAGACCTTGAACCAACCACTGTTTATTTATTAAATGAACATGTCTGTGTTTTCTAAAACGAAATTGTCTCTGATAAAGTTATGTACTCAGTCTACCCATGAATAATTTATGAATCAAATATCACAATTAAATTGCTACCATCGTAAAAAGTAATACAAAAAATTAATATCAAACTGATAAAAGGAATTAATTTCTCCATGATAACGTTACCGGTTATCTGATTTCTCCAATCAGTAAACAGAAAGAAGTCGTTCCGCTGGTGAATCAACTAAGTATAAAAATTAACAACTGATTTCTCTCACGCACTTTATACAGCCAAAAGCATACAGTAGTAGGGTTCATTTGCAAGTCGTAGAGCTAGTAACAAATGCAGTTTTCATATCTGTCAACAGTTGTGGCTTCGATCTGTTTGGTTACGCAACACAAAAGTAAAACATCAGAAGAAGGAACGACCTTAAAGTAGAGTCCGTGTTGTTAATAATTCTCTAAATACACCGCCCTACTTTGTGGTATTCACGCGAAGCGTATCAATACAACAGATCAATTTCTCACTACATTGCTGGAAGATAAAAAATATTCATTCTTATCTATTTTCTGCGGTTGCTGGTTTTGTGTCTGTCATTATAGCAATGTATCAGCTCGACAGTAATATACTATATCAACTTGGATCGTCGATTCGCGGTGCATCGTCCCTTTTTACTCTGGGATTGACATCTCTTTTGTGTCCACGCATTCCTGAGTTTCAGATTTTTTGGTGTTGGGATCTTGGTGCAAATTACTCCGTGCACATGTCTGTGGATTTAGGTTGACTTCTGCAAGGTCCTTTAAGGTTTCTACAAGCCAGCATGCTTTGGCTTGTTGGGGTCCGTTGATGATGTGGAAGATTTTCTTCGTCAGTCGCGAGACATCCATTCATGTTATACATCCGTAGAATTTCGTACGTCTTTTTCCGTGTGAGTGAGGTGAATCGTTCGGTCAGTGAATATAGTTCTTCTGAGTTTTTGCGCATCCAGAAGCCGTATCGGATCTTGGGACCGAATATTTTTCTCAGTATCTGCCTTTTATTTTTTTTTTCGATTCCTTTTATTCGAAGAGTTAATGACGATGTCTCTATCGATTAGTGTTCCTGGAAGAACGACAGAGTGGTTGTGATGGAGATTGGTGAAAAATGATTTCTTATTGTAAGTATTCCAAATATTTGTATATGCTTTTCGCAGATGTTTTGCGCGGAATTTACGCATCATCACATTAATAGGATACCAACTACAGTTCTTAGTTTTTAAATGAACTTTTTTTTTTGCTTAAGGCTTTACTCCTCGTCGGCGTCGAGGTTATTAGAGGCGGGAAAGACTAGGGACAAGGAATAGAAAGGAATTTGGCCATGATGTTTCGAAGGAAGCATCATACCTTTCAGCAGACCAACAAAGACGAATATTAACCCTCTAATGACAACACTATACCTATTTTAAATATTTTATGTATCGATGTTATTCAAAAATCCTTGCGGAGCGTTTATAAGTAGTTAAAAAATATACTGTTCAGAAAGGTTCACAGCACCGTATCAGCATCCAGGACCAATAAATAATCATAAATCACTGCGTTTTTACCCAGGAAGACAGTGTAAATGAATTAATTACCATAGTAAAGCCCATACAAATCATCCAAAACTTTTAATGGAAAAATCAACATTACTGATTTAAACAAGCAGCTTTACATAACAATCAATACTCGTCCAGAGAACGAAATATTAGACGGCACATTTATTAGGCGTACACAGTATTTCTCTGACGTTAACATAAGATAACGCAGATTTAATCAATATGTGCGTGACTGCAACTGACATTTACTAAGTGCTGTAGTTATCTGTGAATCGAATCAATCTACGTTGTAATTGTTTTCTTCTTAATACCATTCCATACTATCATTCTACGCCTCCTAGGATCTCGGTAGCATCGTAGCATATACCATTCAACAACGTTTTGAACATTTTCATAACGGATTTTGCGAATCCTCTCACACAATCATACGCCTAAAATGAAGAGTGATTCCTCGCAAAATGTAATGTTACACCCATAACTCGTTATACAGATGAGAAAAAAAAGTATGCAGGAGTCAATAAAATATGCATGGTACTTATAAAATATTCCTTGGAAGTTCTCACCTGAATTTGATAAACGTCAGCTGGTTATGTACTGAAGGGATGGAATTAACCTATAATATATCCAATTTACAAGACAGGAGGTTTGAAATATACCTTCCAGTTATGCAGACATAAGTTTGTCAACTATTTATCATAAAGCATATAGATAAATATTGAACAACAGACTTTTCAAGATCACAGAAACTTCTATTAACGTCTCTCATTATGGTTTCAGAAAAGATAACTCACATGCAGGTTGCATTTTTACCATTAGTAAAATGAGTGACAAGAGAAGTAAATTTGGTTTACCCATTTATTAATAATTCAAAGGTTATGAAATAGCTTGTTACTTTGCTAGGAACGCTATAGAAAATAGGAGCAATAAGAGGAATAGCACAGAGTGTGGTGGGTGAGCGGTAACGCTCTGGCCTCGCATTCCGGAAGACGCGGGCATGAATTCCCGTCCGGCCATACCGATCTGGTTTTCCATGGTTTCCCCAAATAATCCCAGACAAATACGGGGATAGTGCCTTCAAAAAGGTCATGACCAAATTCCTTCCCGTTTACCCCCAGTCATTTTCCGCCTGTAGTAACCTCGGTCAGAATCATAAAAGAGATTTTTCTTTTTATTTAATTATTTTATTATTATTATTATTATTTTAATTCTGGCTTTACGCCTCGTCGACGTTGAGGTCATTAGAGGCGGGAAAGGACTGGGGATAAGGAACGAGAAGGAATTCGGCCATGACCTTTTGAAGGAAGCATTAGCCTGGAGCGATATGTGGAAACCATGTAAAACCCAAATCTGGATGCCCGAACTGGGATTCGAACCGCCGTCCTTCCGAATGCGAGGTCAGGGCGTTAACCACTCACCTATTACGCTAGGTATAAACTACTGAAATTGTATAGGGTAACTTCATTGCTTCTGTACTGAAGCTAAAACAAATGTGGAGCATATGAAACGAGATTCCTCCGCTAAGGGAGAAGCTGTTGGTTAACTGATCGTAAGCGAAGGAGTGAAATACCAAAAGAGCTAAACGCCAATTGCCTTACAGGTATAATATGATATTATGACAGTAGTAGAATTGAACATTTCTAGCACAGGACTTAATCAAAGAAAGTTAAAACTCCTTTGTAGAACGGTGGAGAAACCCTGTAGAAATGGTGGAGAGAACAATACCCTGATGACGATGCCATATCGCATACTATTTCCTTCAATCAGTACGTCTCTACTTAAATAGTCATTTGCTGATTTGATAATTATAGCTCCAGAACAGTGGATCATAACTGATCAAGATTTAACCAAGCAAATGTTTCTAAAGCAAGTCTTAACCAGTCACAATTATAAGGAAAAACTTAGAACAATTAGCAAGCATTCGTCTATAATGATTTATCAATCTTTTTTGCTTTACGTCTCGTAGAGGTCATTCGAGGCGGGAAAGAGACGGGAAGGAATTCGGTCATGGCCTTTTGAAGGAAGCATCCCGGCATTTGCCTGGAATGATTTGGGGAAACCATGGAAAACCCAAATCTGGATGCCTGGACGGGGATTCGAACTTGCTTCCCCCCGAATGCGAGACCAGAGCGTTACCGCTACCGAGTGGGGTGGTGTAACGGTTAGCGTTCTCGCCTCGCATTCGGGAGGACGGTGGTTCGAATCCCCGTCCGGGCATCCAGATTTGGGTTTTCCATGGTTTCCCCAAATCACTCCAGGCAAATGCCGGGATGCTTCCTTCAAAAGGCCATGGCCGAATTCCTTCCCATTCCTTGCCCCCATCCTTGCCCCCCATCCTTTCCCATCTCTAAAGACCTCGATGTTAAAAAGAGACGTAAAGCAGTTACAAAAAAAAAAAAAACGTTACCGCTCCCTCGCCACGCTCGGTATTTATCAATCAATCTTTTATCATTCAACCTTTAAGCGAGAGTGGCAGAGTGTATTTTTCAAGATTAAGCAAAGTCAATGACACACCTACATGATAACCAGTTATTCCACGATTTAAGTGTGATGCACATCGATAGAGTACCAGTCATTGTGAGTGAGAGATAAATATTAGGATCAGGTATTCTGGAGCGCGAGAGTTTGATCCCCGATCCAGCAATCCAAAATTCGGTTTTCAAGTTTTTCTGAAATCATTTCCCTGCTACAATGAAATCAAAGTCGACGAGCCATAAAGCACTAATAAAATAAAATAGAAAAGTATTACCCATCTTACTTCAAATTATCAGTTACAATACAGCAACACTGCATCCGCAATAATTTCGCAAGCGGCTTTCTTTCTCTTGCAGACTTAAGAGACGTTGACAAGCTCAGTCAATTTCGGGACCCAAAAATACGAGGCGTTTACAATATTACCACAACTTCATCTTTGTACCCAGACCATTAAGAGCAGCAATTTACTTCGTTTTTAGTTATATGCCGGAAATAATTCCTTGTTTTCACTGTAACACGGGTAATGACTGACAATGCAGGAATACTACTGTACATTAAAGCTATACAAACATTTTTCTGAGCATTAAACATGGAGTGTCGAATATTATTTTTTCGAAAAATACCGCAAAACAAGTAATTTATATGCCATGATTTTTCAATATAATAGATTTAAAACTCACCAGCAGCATCTTGTCCGTAAATGAAGGAAAAAATCGTTCTTCTGCACAAATTATTGGATATGGTGAATGCGTTATTTTTTTAGCATTTTTTAAAATCATAATCCATTTACAGACTCTTATGTCTGACAACATTATCTCACCAAACTTTCTTTTAAATCTTTCACAAATTTCTGTTAGCCTAATGTTTTCTTTTGAAAGTAATTCAATAATGGTGGGTTGTTCCACATTATAATGTACTTCTACTCACTATACCTCCAAACCACTGCACTCTGCCTGCTGAACGAGTGATATAGATTTCTACGTAGTCCCACGATAACTGCAGTTATGGCATTTTTGACAAGGTGAAAATTTTGGCTGTACTCGGAAATTACAGTTTGTGTGAACCTAGAAGTACAGTTTTGTAATTAGTAAAATGTACTGTTTAACATTTACTAACGCTTATGTCCTCCTGTCGACGCGCTATAAATCCCACAACATTTACTTAGTTTTAGGTCAGGATATTTCAGGTGAAAGTTAAATATGTTTTAAAAAACGTAATTAGTAGAATATTTCGGAAATAATTCCGGCACAGCTATGAGGTGACACACTAACATTATTGCGTTAATAAGCAATGGAATCGTCCAATGTTATACTATGTAATGAGATTCCTGGTTGGAGAACACAGGGTCAGTACCGAGAAGAAACAGCGGCAGCACACCTGTGAACTGGATTTGAAGAAGCGATCTGGACTGGTCGGGTTTTGCTCCATTGAATCTGTATCACCTTCTGTCCTGCTTCTGACTTACAAAAACAACAGTTAACGAGCCTCGACAATCAAGGCGAAATTCAGTCCACGAGAATAAAAACATGATTTACAGATTTCATGATCTGATTTGTGAGAGCGAACCTTAGCAAAAAATGAAGACGCACTATAGGTGTCCCATTTTGAAGAAAAATAAACAGCTTATGCCAAAATTGGATAATAGTGCTGAAAGAAATTATCAATACACGGCATGTATACGTTTTTAGCAACAATGTGCAAAATAGTTGGCGAGTTTTTACTTTGAAATTTGGCTGTTTTATTATTGTTTTTTGTGTTGCGTCTGCTAGGATCAGGACGATGAAGCAATTTATAATACGATAAAATAATTTGAGCCTGATGAATTAAACAAATAGAAATAGATAAAACGCAATGAAAGCTTGAGACCACAGAAAAGTAAACTTAACAACTAGTCTACTATGACCGAAAGTTATTTACTGAAAGTCGTTAATATGTTGCATTTTATAAAGATATATCTTCCAAACTGTTGTCTTAATGTCGTTACTTACAGCGTATAAAGGTGATTATAAATAATATATTAATTACTCCACTAAGATTGATTTAATCACATAAGTGTATCATGGTGAAAACAATCTAACAGACGCATTGCTTGCCCCAGAGATTCATTATCGCCTATAATCAATGTATTTTTTGTAAATGAAATTTTATATCCAAAATTAAAATCAATTTATTTGAAAAATGAGTCAAATATTTTCTTTGCCCTTTACATTAGAATATCAGTCTCAATCATATTTGACAACAGCATCTTTTATCATAATGAATAGTAGGCTTGAATCCAATTTTTTTTTGTTAGTATTATTAGTATGCTTTAGACAGATCGTTGAAGCCTTCAATTCTTCATATTTCGACGTCATATGCTCATCACAGCACGAGCACAACACATAATGCGCACGCAGGAAATCGGAATCCACAGATTTTTATGTTAATGCCCACTCTGTTATTGTCATACTGGTTACCAGTTTTTGTTCTTCTTCCCCGTTCCCCCAGTTCCGATTATTATCTCGTATATTTCCACATTAGCAGAATCAACAATCGGTACCACAAAAATATATCTCATTTCATAAAGACTCCTATATATACACTCTTAGTTCTAAAAGAAAAGTAGAAGCTCGTCCTCTTTGTGTTTTATCTAATGTTAGCATATTACCAGTCGCAGGTTCTCTCGCTTGCAACCAACATAGAGACACGGTTCCAGAGAAGACTGAAGACAGGATATGTGTTCGTCTACATAAAAGCAGCTTTTGAAACTGTCTCTTATAAGGGGCTTCTCCTCAAGCTCCTGCATACGTCACCGTGTAAAAACATATGCGAACTCCTCAATAACATGCTCAGTAAGAGATAATTCCAGCTCCACTACCGGACCAAAATAAGGTTGCTGGAAATGTCTTCAATAACCGGATGCCTCAGGGTTCAGTGCTGGTGCCCACGATTTTTAATTTATATAGTTAACTGCAGGAAATTCCAGTGTATCGATGATCCGCTTATTACTTTCCTGAGTACATACTTACAGAACCGAGAAGATACAGTCTTTCCCAGTGCAACACATTCTCTTCTCTAAATGGGGAAAGAGTTTTTCTGCTTTTACTTCTCAAAGCCATCTCGCCAATGTCAGAATAAGATCAAGTTTCTGACCCCTAAGAAGAGTAGATCACAGATATCAACCAAACTATCTGGGAGTTACCTTCGATTGAGCCCTCACCTTTCGACAGCATTTGTCTAACACCGCAGAAAAAGTGAAGACTGCTGTCAACCTTCTAGAGAAACTGGCTGGCACTAGCACCGCTCTTCAGTTCTTCAGGAGCAGTCCTTTGCTTGACATTCTCCGCAGCAGTAGCATGGTAGTGCTCATACCGCCAAAGGTGACACCCAGCTCAACGCCACTGTATGAACAGTCAGCGGTGTCATTAGGTCTCCGGCAGCATTCTGGCTGCTACCACTTTCCAACATTACTCCACCACATCTGCGGAGAAAATCAATACTGCTTCGAGAGTCGAGGAAAACAGCACGATCAGTCTCCACAGCGACCTTCAAGATTCGCCTCGTACACACATAAAATCAAGGCCAGCCTATATACAAGCAGCCAAGCTGAGGAATAGCTACTATGGCCTATCAGTAGAATGAAGGAAAGAGTGGGAAGCCAACAGTCCACACAGATCTGAGCTTTAAAAAGGACCGAGAACCTGCGTTCCAGGGTTAGATCAGCATAAGCGACTTTGGTCTCAGCTTAACAGGTTTCGTACAGGACATGGTGTGCGCAACACAATAGTACACAAGTGAAGACGACTATGGAAATTGACCAGCGACCACATTGCAATTGACTGCCCGGAGGCGGATCACCCTGCATCAAGTTGGACCGGACACCAGAAGATGGCTTCAATCCCTGAACATTGTCATTTGATTAATATTGCAGTATTTTTCTGTGTGTTTAAAGTTTGACTGGTTTGATGCAATCATCCATCCCTTCCTATCTTACGCCAACCTCTTCATCTCAACATATCCCTTACAAAACACGTTCTCAGTTATCTGCTTCATTTATTCTAATCTCTTTCTTCCTCCGCAGTTCTTACCATCGACTGTTCCCCCCACTCACAATTTAACCAATCCTGCATGTCTCAAAATATGACCTACCATCCTCTCTCTTCTTTCTGTAAGCCTCTTCCACAAACTTCTTCTATCACCTATCATTTCCAAAACTCGTTCATTTCACACTTCCTGCCCACCTAATTCTCAGCATCCTGTTATAACACCACATTTCACAGTGAAGTGCTTTTTAAGTCCTAGAACATTATGTGAAACTATGATTTCTCTTTTTCATGAATGCTCTTTTTGCTAGCGCTATTCTACTTTTAACATCATTCCTGCTTCGGCCATCGGTTGTAAATTTACATCCCATGTAGCCGAATTCACTTACTCTTCTGTCGCATCTGATTCTATTTTTATATTTAATCTACTAGTATTGGTATCATTTTTGCTACATTTCATAATTTTTGTTTGCTTTGATTTATATTTAGTCCAAAATCTTCCTTCAGTATTTGGTTCATTCAATTCAGTAACTTTTCAGTATCTTCAGCCTGTTCTGTTAACAAGACAATGTCATCAACTAATCGTAACATACCGATTTTTTTCCCCCTTGGAAACTATTTACATTCAAATTTTTCTTTTACTTCTTTTATTGCTTTCTCTGCATACAAGTTGAATATTAATGGGAATAGACTACAATCTTGTCTCACGCCCTTTTTAACTGATGCATGTCTCTCATGATTTCCTACTTTCACTATAGCCACTTGATTCTTATATAGTTTACAAAGTATTCTTCTACCTCAATATTTTAGAGCGGACTTCTTTAAAGTTTTGAACGTCTTGTCCCATCTGACATTATCAAAAGTTTTTTCTAAATCAACAACCTCCATAAAAGTATCTTTGTTTTCTTGACCCGCCATTCAAGTATTAATCTTAAAGCCTGAATTGCTTCCCTTGTGATATTACCTTCTGCTAATTGGGATACGATTATAACACTAGTAATAATAAAGCTTGATTTTGTTAGAATTAGTTCAAATTTTTCGAACATCTCCTACCACAGGCGTTTCTTACAACAAAAAATACTGATTCGTTGTAACAAATCAATTTACACGTAGGCCTACTGAAAAGCATGTTGACAATCAAAACTGCTTTCTAAGAATCAAAATTAGTTTTGTTATGCGTATGCTCTATGTAAAAATTCCTGATGATTTGTCGTTTTCAATAAATCAAATATTTGCAAGAATTTAAAGCATTATATTTGTGAATGACTTTTTCTGAGGAAACTGTTTCACAGTTTCGCTGTACAATTCCACCCGAATTCCAGCTGCGACAGTTGTAAATCACCAGGTTCAGAAGTTATTCTGTGGTTTGAACTCAAATGTGAATTGCATGAAAAACAAAAAATGAGTGAAACTAAACATTCAAATATTAAATGGTGTCTGTCGGGCAAGAAAAGTTCCACTTTCGTTGAGAAGTAAATGGTACTTGATTTCATGTATGTACACACTTTGACAATAAATTTGGCCGCCGCTGAATAATTCTATCACTCATATTTTGCAAAAGCCAGTATTGCGTTACTGTTTCTTAGGATGACATTGATGTCAGATTTTGCAAAATATGAGTGATAGAATTATTCAGCGGCGGCCACATTTATTGTCAAAGTGTGTACATAAACCAAATCATAATGTTTCTTTAACTTTTATCTTTGGCCAATTGTTTCAATTTTATTTGAGATTGAATAAGAAAAGGCAAATATGCATTGAGTTTAATTTTTGATTGTATGTCTCTGCGGTTGCTCAAGTGTGTCATGCACACGAGCACTGCAGTTTCATTATAACAAGTACTTGCTATTAAAATTCTGCACAAAATATGATACTAGACGGTAACAAGTGATTTTGATCATGCCAAAAACATAGTATTCAAAAATGAGTACGAATCCGAATTTCAGATAAAATGCTGATTTCAATTTAAGGAATGAAACAAACCAAATACTAATTGTGAAATTACTTCCTCAACAAGTTTCACGTTGCATTGTTTTGTGATAAATGCGTCAGGCATGAATTTCTTATGTAATACATGATCTTTAAAAACATACATACAATTACAATTTTTATTTATTTTAATATTTAATAGAAAATAATGGTACTGCGTTAATTATTTTAATTGTTACGAAAATATGTTATAAAAAACCGGAAAGTAATAACTGTGGTTAATGAAAGAAATTGTGTGTGTAGTGATTTTTGTTTTAGACCAAGGATGTGAAGATTATCGTTGCAAGAGAGGACGAAGGTCGAAAATCGAGTTCTTAAGATTTAATTTCATAGGATTTATCCGCATTATTCAAACTCCAAGAGCTTGACGGTGAAAAAACAAGAACTGTGTCAACCTTAAAAAATGAAAGATAGGGTTTATGTATTTGAATTATTAAGAATTAATATGAAAAAATAAATTACTTTACGTTGACTACACAAGGAAAGTTTTATCAGTGTTAAGTGCAGTTATCTGTGAAATACCGACCTTTTATATCAGAATCATCATCAGTTTCTTGAGGGCAAAAACGAACCTCATTTGGAGGACTAATGTTCCTGATTCAAATACGAACAACAGTCGTGTCAATGATGTTACGGTAATCTCCGATACTTTTCTTGAAATAGACATTGTAGATTCCTTTACATGCAGGTGTTACACAACACCAAATTCTGTCACGTAAGCTGCAAACCGTAACTTATTCTTGATAGCGTATTAACCATAAATGCAGCGAGGAATTTTCCAGGATGCGACTGTTATTATCAAGTCAAGAAGGAAAGATGAGTATTCTTTTCTGAAAATAAAAAAAATGAACGAAGACGATTACGATCGCGGTGTAGGAATATGTATTTTATCCTTCAAGGCCACCGCTTCATTTTCTTGAAGCACGCGATGTTCTGCACAGACAAAAAGAAATGTTTGGGTTTATAAGTTCTATGGAGCTGGAATGTCAAGCATAAAGTAACGCAATTAAATTATACCCTATGAGTACAGTGTTTTTCAATAACACTGTACTCAAAGGGATAGATCTTAATTGGGTTAATTTATACAGTATAAACAGGGACATACCATATATGAGTTTAATCATTTTGTTTCCATACTCTGCCTAAAAGATATCGTTTAGTGACATACTGAAAAGAAAATTGTATAGAATTCTTAGAATTACTTCATACAATAAATCGAAGAATTTCACAGCTTTTTAGTAAAACATCTTGAGTTTTAAAACAAAGGATTTTGTGTTCTTGAAAGTAATGTTTCATGACAAAACAACCACCTAAGAAAGACGTTTAACTTACGTACTGGAAAAATGTGATAATTTGCCTAAAATGAGAACACTGTAGAGGACATGGAGTTTACTGGATATACAAATTTCTTTATTGAAGTATATTCTTACCACTGAAAAATGTTAAATGGTGTGTGTGGCGCTGAAGACAATAGTCACCAATTTCAGTACTCGCGCGCTGTTGGTTGCCGATGGTTTCAATTCTGTGTGATGTTTGTGATACTATACCACCATAATGTGGAGTAAAACACATAGTAATTTCTTTTCTCTGACATCAATCTCTCTATTAGTATAATCTAGTACTTCTTCTCTTCCTATCTCAACATACTCATAACTTTCGCCCTCAATCATCCGCTTCACACGTTAAAGACTATGTTTACCTTCACTGTTCTTCGCTTATGTAAACTTCTGCCCTTGGCCTTCATTTCAGAATTTTCATCCTTTATCTGTACACTTAATTTTCGGTGTCCTATAGAATCATGTTTCTGATGTGTTCACATTTCCTGGGCTCTGGTATTCGTTGCTACAGTAAATTGCCGTGTACCATACATACTCCAAAAAAATTATGAATTCTAAATGAATGTTTACACAAAGAAGGCTCTACTACCATGCATTTGAAATCGTTCTTGATTTCGCTTTTATTATTTTATTTGCAAAAAAAAAAAAAAAAAAAGTTTTTCTTTCTTCTACAGCGGACATGGCTTTTTTATTTAGTCTGTCATAATATTCTGCTACACACCATGTCTTTCGTCTTCCTTTAGTTTATATAAAATTCTCCTCCAAATATTTAGCTAATACCATTCCGTAATCTCCGAATCTATTATTTGCTAGCAGGACAATGTCGTCAGCGAACGCAACATATTGTTATTTCTGCTTGAAACTTTATGCTACATTTTAAATTTCCTTTCACTACTTGGTTGCTTCCTCTACATACAAATTGAATATCATTTGGTATAGACTAAAAACCTACCTCTCACCTTGTTAACTAATGCTCGTTTCCTATGATGCTCCAGTGTTATTATAGCAATATGATTCAAATACAATTTTTTTTTATTTAGGTATTTTGGACATTTTTTTAACCTTTTGTTGCACCATACAGTATCTAAAGCTTTTAAACCCCATAAACGTATCTTCAATTGTACTGTGAACGGTCAACAACTGTTGCCAGGCATATAATCTTTTTGAAAAATCAGTTTACGATGACGAAGTGTGTATTGGGATAATTTTTAGTGAAAAAAGTACGTTAACCTTCAAATCTCGGCGGGTTTACCATAATCTGAATGACCAATTACTTATGATGCTGTTTTACGAATTTAGAGAACAGTTAAGATCGGTTGCTTATTCTTTCATAGTCTGAATAAAAATATAAAATGTCACTCTCATTGCTTTAACTCATCCGAAGTGAACTTATTTTGTGCTATATGTCTAATGAAGAGAGTAAAAAAAAAAAAAAAAAACAGAGTCGTTCGAAGCAGTTTGCAAGATGAACGGATGTGAGACAAAACTTTCGTTATCGTAATGAATGATGTGTGAGAAAATGTAGTTATGTTAGCGGGGCAAATTCAACGAACTGTAATAAGTACAGCAGAGTTGATGCTAATAAATATGATGCATGATTTTATGCTGCACCACGTATGTCCTTTGTTCTTTAGACCGAATCTACTAGCATCGACCTCAGATGTGCAGTGGAATATCCTGCCTAGTATTTATTAGTATTAATGTGAATTATGCGAAAGCCGCAAAATCATGTAACAGCAGCAGTTGAATCTTCGAACTTACTGCTGTTTTGACATACCCACTCCTTACACCGTTTTTGTTTGGAAATCTTTGCACAGTATTTTGGATATTAATGTTTTGTTAAAATACTTTCTCTCTGCGTATGCTTGGCTAATTTCTTCAGCTCCGCACACAAATTACAAACCAAGTCCTTATCCAACTAGTTCATTCAGTCATTCCAACGTTCCAACATTTTATTAACTACCAATATTACGTATCAAATGTTTATTCGTCCCGTCTAGTTTTTTTTTTTATTGCGCCAGCGTACCAGAACGTATTCATACAGTACTTCATCTGTTCGTTAAAAACAGATCCCTACATTTCGAAAGATTCAGTTACCTATTAACTGGTATAATATTTTCAACGTGATTATTTTAAATACGTTAAGTGCAATATTTATAAAATACTATTCCTAGACCAATGTATGATATTAATGTATTTCATTTTTTTGATGACTGCATTTTTTGCTATATATAACCTGTGAACATTGTATTTGTCTTTCAGTATTGGAATTCAATTGACAAGTCGTAAACCAACACCATGTAAATTATTTCCTTCCTAAAAGAATGGTATGTTTACTGTAGGCGTCATTGGTTAGCCTGTGGGTTTCACTAAATTGTTATTCCCATTTCCTTCCCCTTATTGGAAACTAAATGATCATTGACGATAATGCGACACGTAATTAGCAACGTCAACTCTGCTTAGGCTTGAAATTTTTATTCTTAGTTATGAATATCATGTAAACCCCTGCCACAGCTGTATAAATTGCATCGATATAAATTGGTAAAATCTTTTAGTCCAGTGTCTGAGGCTTTGATATAACAGCCTATGTTAAACAGTAGATAATTTTTTCGTCAGACTTAACTGAAAGAAGAAAACCTTTCTAAACTTTTGCTATTTGCGAAATGGAACAAATACTTGAGACAAGGTTGTGAAGTAGCGCACTCACCTTTTACTGAAACTCTGGAAGGAGAAGAATGATTTTGATACTAATGGTATAGTGGCTTCCTTATTAAGTTACGTAATTTATAAGTTGCTAAACGTACAGTACATAACTCTAGATTGATTTCAGATAAGATCTGTTCTAGGAGCCTTAAAAAAAAAACTGGTTCTGTATCCAACTTGATACTTCTTTTATCACATCTGTTTATTTGTGACGAAAGAAACCACAGTTTAACTAGGGTCTAGTTTTGAGATCGCCCCCTATTAAGTTGTAAAAACAAATGCCCTCTTCTATTCCTTAAACAGACAACCGTTTAACTTGTTCCCATTTGAGAAACCTAACCTTGAGTAGCGGGGAAATAATTCCACTCTCAACCAACCAAATACTTCTCCTCTTAGCCACTGTGCGGCAAAGCAAAGTATATTCAAACCTCGTTAAATAAATGTTATAAGTTACTATTAATTTTCTTTCTGAAAATAAGGTGTAGTGACAATAGTAAAATTTGGCAGCACTGTCTTCAAAGTTATGAATAAAATAAGGAAAAATTAGTTTTATAATTTTTTTTTAATATGAGAATAAGCTTGTCAAATTAATCCAGAATTTGCTTAGAGTTTAATATAAATTTCAAATTTTTTGTTACTTCTAAAGAATACTAATTTGTTTCTTGTGCTTTATATTTTTGACCTCTAGATATTGCTACTCTTGAAAACTGAGTGAAGTTAAAAGGTTCCAATATGAAGGAGACACTAACATCACTTTTTAATGAACATTTATTTCACTTCACAGTATTGTGAGAAATAAATACAGTTCAGGAGTCAAAGTTTTGATTCTTTTGTAAACGTATAACTTTCTCCTTCATGATATGTATAACAATTTACCAAAATGTTTCTTTTCGATGTGAGGAAGAAATTTAGGATTTGGCAAACGAAGGGAACAGTAAAATGAGAAAATATTTTTCAACTTTATGAACAAAAGTTTTACTAACACGTGCTGGCTTGAACACGAGACATTTGACATCTTTCAGGAACAACCTCAATATTTGGAAAAATAGCCAAATAATGACATTTTTTATTTAAAGGAATTGTGAACAGTTATATTGACAGTTTTAACTATTTACAGAATATTACACTTCATGCTATAAATTTACATTACAAAAAGGTCTTTTGACTCCTCAAATTTCATTTCTTTAATTTAAAGTCTTTACATTTCTTAATATTAACTAGTCCGAAACTTACAAACAATGACAGTAAGTACAATTACAACAAGTGCTAGTGTTTCAGGTGTCGCAGAAGGGTCTAAAATTATCTAAAGTGACTAAAGTAGGGTTGACTCACAACCCTTTTAAATTTTACTAATATGAATTCCCTTTCTGCTGTCACCTAAAAAAATGGAAAATGACTTAGTTAATAATATAACAGGAACATGTATCTTTGTTCAAAAAAAGTGTCTGATATCCACTTCACACTAACAACGATGGCAAATACTCTGGTAATTTCTATAAAAATTACACAATATTTCAATGCGCAAATTTCTTTCACGAAGATTTCTCAAGTTCAGTCAACAGGCAAATTGGAAAACTGGAATATCAACAAGCCTTTTAAAAATTAATAAAATAAAAATGGTATAAATAGTTCAATCGCTTTTACAATTCTGACTTAGTATCTCAGATAAATCACAATCAAGTACGTACAATCACGTACACAACAACTGGTTACGAATTACTTAAGATTCGCCATTGTAGAGAGAAATGTCTACATCGAAATTCGAGTCTTAGACACTATTGCTTTGTTTTGTCCTACATTCTTCGGAACGTAAAATCTATATTTTTTTGGATTTTCCCATTTTGTTGTGCCACTGATTATACTGGTATAGCAGGCATCTAAAGATACAATAGTTCTCTACAATAGTCTTTGTCCATTTAGTACATCAGAAGTTACTACTACTAAGTAGTACGATAACTCAATGAACCTGCGTCATTTTCCGCGAAGGAGATGAAAAAGCACACATTCCATTAAAGGAGTTCTCAAAAAATAAATAGCTGTACAGGTGCTTTATTCTCTTCTTCCTCGTTCGATGCGCATCAAGTTCCAGCTTGCAAGCTCATTTTCGAGTTCACAGCGATCAGTCAACGAGGCTAGCCAAGCTAGAAGTCACACCAGTCACTCGAGAACGCATTCACACTTACGAACGATATCACTCATACCACACGGCGTGTTTGTTTTCGGTACGGGCAGAGACTAGACCTCCGTAGCCAGCAGCCCGTCCTGACGATGAAAATGTTCGTCTATAACATATACGCTGCTCGTAGGCCCGGGCAGGACGCTGCTGCCCTCTTTGTCATGTGTTCGCTTTGTCAACACAGGATCACTGCAAACAAGAGAAGCAGGATATTAGAATCTGCCCTCCGAGCGATCACAAAGCAACTGCTACAAGGAATCCAACTGGCTACAATGCTGTGTGTGTGTGTCCAGACTCACCTCGCGTTGCAAAGCGACGAGTCGACGGACAGGATGGATATCCTCTTATCCGCCGTCACTGACGTCCTCGCACTGGGACACAGGTTGTCAAAGTCTTTGTCCAGCTTCGAGCTGGTGGTAACGTTGAGCAGGGCCGAAGCTCTGCGGTTAGCTGCCGCGTCGGTATTTAACTGTTTTTGCGACCTCGTTCTGTGCAGCGTGTACACAGGTCCGCCGCTGTCCACACCCTGCTGTTTGGGGTAGCACAACTCACTGTCCACACCAGCACTGACACTGACGATGTTCGGACCTTCTTCCGGCACCGCGTTCACGGCCAGCGCGTTGTTGCAGCATTTGTCCCACGTGTTCTTGATCATGTGAGCGTCGCCCGGCCCCGCGCGTTTCGCCATAGAGCTGTGGACGGCGTTCTGTTCGTTCTGCATACGCGCCTCCTCATCAGCCTTCTGTTGCTCTCGCTTCTGACGCCTCTTCATGCACATGACTACCACTGCGGCGACCAGCACGAGAAGTGGCACCGCCGTCGACAGAGTAGCGATGACGACGACGTGTTCGGCCGACAAGCCAGACTCGTCCCGCGCCTGCATCTGCTGGTGCCGCGAGCTGTTGGCAGCGTCCAGCTCAGCAGGTTGCGTCGACGTCGTTACGGCCGTAGACGGTGGCGTCGCGGCGGCGGGAGGCAGCGTCGGCGCAGCGACGCCTTCGTCGCGGCAGACAGGACCGTGGAATCCCTCGGGACACACACACTGGAATGCGTTCACCCTGTTGACGCAGGTGCCGCCGTTGAGGCAGGGACTCGACTTGCACTCGTCGACGTCGACACTGCAGTCTTTTCCCGTGAATCCCGGCCGGCAAGCGCATCGGTAGTCGTTGAGCAGATCGGAGCAGGTACCCCCGTTCGCGCAAGGTTTGGTGCGGCAGTAGTCGACCTTGCTCTGGCACAGCGAGTCGACGTAGCCGGGCACGCACTGACATCGGAACTGATTGACCATGTCGATGCAGGTGCCACCGTTGAGACAGGGGTTGCCGTTGCAGTCGTCGATGTTGACCTCGCAGCGCTTGCCGGTGAAGCCGGTGGGGCAGTTGCAGTCGAAGCCGTTGACGCGGTCGACGCAGCTGCCGTTGTTGAGGCAGGGCGACGAGGCGCACTCGTCGATCTGTCGCTCGCAGTCGACGCCGTCGTAGCCGGCTTGGCAGTCGCAGCGGTAGCCGTGAGAGGTGTCGGTGCAAGTGGCTCCGTTGCGGCAGGGCTTACTGTCGCAGGTGGTCGCTGAAGTCTCGCAGTGGGGCCCGTGCCAGCCCTTCCGGCATTCACAGCGGTAGCTCCCCGTCCCGTTCTCCTATTAGAAAAGAAAAAAAGCTTCATATAGAATGCTGAATATGTGTAAAGTCCACAATCTATCTTCACGTTCGCGTTTCTCAACCAAATAATGTATAAGAGCCTCCATAAACCACGTAGCTCCATTTTGGCCTCTTGTAAACCCTCCTCCCTCCCCCCACGTAACCCGAAGTGATTTCTCTCTACCCCCCCCCCTTCTCCGCCTCGTATCTTTTCTCCCATATTGATTTCAGAAGAAATTTTGCACCGTTTTCTCTTGTCAGACTATTGTGATTTACATACGAAGGACCAGGGAAACTGGCAGGTGGGTGTGATTGCGCTGTTGCCACACTTGGGAACATTCTCGCGTAGCGCTCTCTTTCTAACACTAGAAAATGGCAACGCTGAGCATCCTGTGTTGCCTAGTACATGCGTCAACTCAAACTATTATTACAAGTAAACGGGCGAATTTAACTGTCAAGTGCACGGTTTGGCAACGGCGTATTCGAATGCATCTGCCAAATCGGCTGGCCACAGCTATAAATGGCGGAAATAAATATTTACATGCTATTAAGTGTTCTGTACCTCATTTTAACTGTGACGAATAATATGAATTGAAAGCTACATGGTCTGGCTCTCAAACCCCTCTCCCCTCCCCCCTTAGCGCAGCGTAGCTTTCCAGCCAACCCTTCCCCCCAGACCAAGCCACGTAGTTTATGTACGCTCCATAACCAGTGATTAACACAGACCTGATGATCATTCTGGGTTCCAATACAACCGTTAAACGACATTGTGCACACACTATTTTCACCAGTGCTTCGAGTTGTGAGCAGCTACCCATCCAATAAGTCAAGAAGGTCTAATTTAGTCTAGGTTAGTTTAGACACTAACGGTAATTACATTAGAACACTTAACGCAAAATTACCTTAAGGCAACCCGTCAAGAATTACTCTTTCATGCATCAGAACAATAATATCAACACAACTAATCTCAAGGTATCCTCATCATTTACAGTATTTCCTTGCAATTGTTCAAACATTGGCCTGAACAGATGTGAGTTTAATAAGATGTGACTTACCCTGCAGGTGCCTCCATTCTGGCAGGGGTGATGGGCACAGTCATCAAGCTGACGCTCGCAGTCAGTGCCCGTGAAGCCGGGTGGGCAGGAACACGTGTAGGAGCCTTGCCCCGTGTTGAAGCAAGTGCCACCGTGGCGGCAAGGTTTGTGATTGGTGCAGTAATTGAGGTCCTGATTGCAGAACAGGCCGCCCCAGCCCTCGTTGCACAGGCAGTCCCAGGGTTTCTGGCACGTCCCGTGCAGGCAACCAGGGTAACGTTCACACTGGTCGCACAACGGGCCTTTCCAGCCACTGTGGCACCTGTAATGACATCCATTCGTTAGCAACTATCAGCCTGCAAACAATTATTTGCTGAGGCTGCAACAAAAAAATTATTTTTTACGCCTCGTCGACGTCGAGGTCATTAGAGGCGGGATGGGACTGGGGACAAGGAACGGGAAGGAATTCGGCCATGGCCATTTTGAAGGAAGCATTCTCCTCGAGTGATTAGGTGAAATCATAGAAAACCCAAATCTGGATGCCCGGACGAGGATTTGAACCACCGTCCTCCCAAATGCGAGACCAGTGCGTTAAAAAAAAATTTAAGGCAACATCAGTGTTGCGAGGGACTTAGCTGTCTAATGTGAACGAAACATTGGCAATGCTGTTGAAGACTTATCTTTTATATACGGGTGTTACTGCGTGGCTGACACTGTGCAAAAACTAAGTTTCTAGTTTATTACCTAGCCAATATAGGTTACAAGATCGGTGACCTTTAAGCAGCGATTTTATGTAAGTGCAATGAAACTGAATAGCCCGCGCGGCTGGTATAAACCTGGCCAGCAACATCGTAGAGTCAAGGACGCAGATTTCGTGCCCACCAGAAACAATTCCCGTCACAGCAACTAAAATGAAAAAAAAAAATATATCATATGGGAACGTCCAATCCGGCAAAATCTCATCTAACTTCATTTAAGGGAAGGAGGGTCGTTAAAAATCACATGTCAACTTTTCAGATTGCCGCCTTTCAAACAATAGTTGAGCTAAAAAAAAATAAAAAGTCTTCGTAATTACGAGGTCTCGCGTTACGGGAAAGGAGATCCCACCAGATCTCAAATTTAAGAAAAATACACCAACGTAATTAATGGATGACCCTTAGCAAGTAGTTCCATGTAGCAATGCTTTTTATTTCATAGTCATGAAACGTAAGACGCAATCTGGGCACAAACTAACATGATCAGGTTTTTTTTGTTCCAATATAACTGAAGTATACGGGGTCGTCAACGAATGGGCATATTGGCTCTTAATTATGCAGTAATTTTCATCGGAGGTTTTAACAGTAGACCAATAGAAGGGATGGAAATACCTGGCCCGACGCTTCGGAGAAGCGTAAAACAGACGTTAAATCGCAGATTAAAAACAAGGACCTTCTGTTGAAGCGGAGGAAGCGCGAAGTGAAAGTGAGTTGGGAAGCGTGGGAAAAACGCTTCGATGTAAACACGGCTGGTCACCAAATACCGTCAACAGCCGCCTCGCCACAAATTCAATTACTTTTTCCCGATCGAAATAGTCATATTTCATGCAGCTAATAAATGCTTAGTGAAATCAGTGATTTACGAGATTTCCAATATACAAGACAAACTCGGGCCGTTACCTCATGAATTAGGTACTTTTATCGACTTCAGAAGGGAAATCACTTTGTTAGCCTGAGCTCTATTGTAGGTATGGATTAGGTTGCTTAGAGGGAAAACAACGAAAAATATTAACTGCAAGAAATGCTGTATCAAAAAAAATAATTTTTTTAGAATCGTAGAATTATAGGACACCTCAAACAGATGTTCATGAGGGCTTTAGTATTTCCATTTGTTATGGCTATGAATCATGGACTATAAAGACAGAAGACTGTAGAAGAATAGATGTTTCCGGGACGTGGGCATATAGGAATATACTGAGCACATCATGGGTGGAGAAAAGAACTAACATCTCCATTCTACCAAAGCAAAGTGAAAGTGAGGCTATCACCATATACTACCAGGGATATCATCTCTCTCTTATTAGTGTTAGCTTTGGTTAACAAGATCAGTTTTCATGTTTACATTATAATAATTGATTACATATTTTGGTGGTATCTATATTTATTCTTTTAAGTAAAAAGATTTATCAACAGCGAACCCTACATTTCTTGGACTTCAGGCGACAAGAAGATACGGTAGAAAAAATAGAAAACATCATCCAAGAAAAGTGGAAGGGAATCGATTGCATGGAAGAAGTCCAAGGTGATGAGTAGAACAGAATGAGGAGAAAACAAATCTGGCAATAGCTAAACGAAGCAGAAGATAGGAACCGAGCGTGGTGAGTGAGCGGTTAACGCTCTGGCCTCGCATTCGGAAGGACGCCGATACGAATCCCTGTCCGGGCATCCAGATTTAGGTTTACTATGGTTTCCCCAAATCACTCCAGGCGAATGCCGGGCTGCTTGCTTCAAAAGGCCATGGCCGAATTGATTCCCGATCCTTGTTCCCAGTCGTTTCCCGCCTCTAATTTCGACGCTCATGAGGCCTAGAGTCATAACCGGTTAGTTGATAGCGAAATTACTTTTTGTTGCTACGGGTTTGCTGCTGGTTGACGACAAAGAACTATTTAACGAAACGATGAATAACAGAAATCTGGATTGACGAACCAACAAGCTTTGTACAGAATTACTGCAGTGGTACGAAGTTTTGAGTAAATTGGCACAGGTCTGTTTTAAGAGGCTTTTCGGTTCAGCTGCCGCAGCACTGTGAAGACGTCTCCAGGTAGCCAAACTGGTCCTGGGAGGCAAGCGGAAGGAAGCATTAATTACACGTAGAGGCTTTCCGGTGGACTAATGTATTCCCGCGTTGCCGTTAGCCTGGCACGGCTCGCCGATTGGAATGCGTGGCCACTATCTTCTTGTTAGCCACACCGATGCCTTTCTCAGTACACCACGACGGACGATCCATTCCCACGGTCCACAGCGTTCCCAACGTTTCGACTCATTTTCGTATTACGCCACTATACTGGCGGTGATCACGGGAAGTCGCATTCAAATCTATAGGTGTTCAGCATGGCTAACTACAGTGGTACCTGTTAGTGCGAGACCTGCTTCTTGCAACGAGAACTGATAGTTTTGTATCTCTTACGATAAACTCAAATTCCTTCCATAGATCCATTTACAGGCCTTGTTCATAACATGTACATGTCTCACTGTGTCCTATGAGGGAGCGTGCATAAACTACGTGGCTCGGTATCTTGGGGGGGGGGGTGGAGTTGGCTAGAAAGATACGCTTTTCATTCATATTATTCATCACAGTTTAAATGAGGTTAAGAACACACAAAAGCATGTAAATATTTATTTCCGCATTTAATTGGTTCCGCAATGCGTCCATTAATGACTTGAAGTGAAATAGGGGGGAGGGGGGGGGGGGGGGTCCGGCGAAATCTCACGAAACCTCACCAAGGGGGAGGAGGCGGTCAACGGAAATCTCACGTGAGATTTTGAAATTCCTGTAGCATGGTAGAGCGAGGGCAATTAGTAGGGGGAGGGGGGAGATCTCCGTCAAAATCTCACGTCGTTTTAGAGGGGGATGGGAGTCCGACCAGATCACACGAAGTCTCACCAGAGAGTGGGGGGGGGGGGTTTCACAAGAGGCCAATTGAGCTACGTGGTTTATGGACGCTCCCTAACTGGTGTTCAAAAGTAAGTATTTACCATGCAAGGTGTTATGCTTCCACAACAACTTCCAGGAGAAATTTAACTGGAGTATTTTCCCCTTGCTTTCCCCTGTGTGAAAAGTGTTCACAAGTGTTGCTGAATGCAACTGATGGAATGTGTCTGTAGGTGTACTGTGGATGGGAGATGAAAGAAGGGAAAAGTCTACACTTCCGAAAGACAATTCGAACCGCCAAGCTTAACGTCCCCATTCGATCGACAATAAACCATAAACTGTGTTTCAATTCACCTCTCCATATCCTCTGCAGAGATGTTTGGAATTTAACCCAGACGTTTTGGTACACAAGCTGGTGATTTGGAATTGCGCAACACCACCACTTGCTTGCCTATAACTGAGTGATGAAAATTGTTGGTCACATCTCTCTCTAACTTCCTTAATATACACAATTTCCTCAGGGGCGAAATAAAAATCTATCCTCATGCTTATTTGTAATAGTTACAATACTTGATTCGTAAACCGAAAAAAAATGTAAGCATCAACTGTTGTTTATCACAATTTATGTGAAAATCGTTTTTTTTTTTTTTATTTCGCTATGTGGTTACTAAAAAGCTTAAAACGACCAAAAAAACTTCCTTATGACCAGTAATTGAATTGCATAGCAAGACAGTGATAGAAAACTCACGCCACAAACTAATGAATGGATTTAAAATATATAAACAATTTCCATTCATTGAAGACAATCCAGCAAGAAAGTTACCAGCTCCTGCCGATTCCAGCAGCAGAATGGCATCAAGTTTCAAGGGTTGTCGGTTCGAGTCCATTGGGTAGTTTCAATTAAGCATTTGGTTTCTGTTCTTATGATGCTTTGACACACATTTACCACACACAAAAATACTTAAGACAAGTTGGTCGTATATAAAAAAATGATAAAGAAAATCTATCACTTAGAGCAAAAAGTCGGGAGGCTACAAAGACAAAACAACTGTGTTAGCCCTCGTTGTTCCTTATACTTTTAAACATCCTTCCTTCAGCTTTTGTAAATGATGGTATTTCTGTCTGTAGCGGTTTCATATCAATATACAGCACCAAGCAAAATTGCATTCATTTGGTAATAATTGTCAAGAATTAGATCCCAGCATTCAATAGCCGATTCTGACTACAGCAAAACAACGCTAGAAGGCTTTAATTTGCACAGCGGCCGCAAAAACTAATGTTGCCTAACAGAAAAGCGAGTCCTGAACACGTATCTAAGGGCCCGATTAAAGATACTAGAGCGTGACTCGAAGCAAACAGTAGCCGCTATGTTGGTTGTGGTTTCGTCTGAGATTGCCGCTTGCGAGATAGTTAGGTCCCCAGCAACAGGAAAAATTCCTACACCCTCGAAACAGATACTCAAAATTTTCTAGGTGATTGCCAATCATTTCATTCAAGTTTAAGATTTTGCACTGATTTGATGATTCATACAAAGTAAAAATGGTTCACACCGAAAAAAAATAGGACATTAGTAACTGACGGAAAAAAAGCTGCACCTTTGTTGCTGTAAGATCTAGCAGCGGAAACTCAAATCTGATGTGCAAAATCAGGAAACACGTTTTTACTTCAGTAGACATGTAAAGCATATTTGCTGAACCCTTAGTTATGTAGAAACAAGAATCATATGGTACCTGGCGAACTGTCATTATGTTTTTATTGTCTTCGGAGACACACTGTCCTTAAATTTGGTAAGATATGAGAGAGAGAGAGAGTGTGTGTGTGTGTGTGTGTGTGTGTGTGTGTTTGTTTTTCCGGGAAGTTCTCGGCATCTATTTTTATTAACGAGCTACGAAACATCGATCTCAGATGTTCGATTAAGAAACTCTGCAAATTTATTTAACATTAAAATACCGATTGACGGCCAAGAACTTTTCAGACTAAACTTGTCAGAAGAAAATTAGTTCTGTAGATAAATTTGAGGGAAAATAACTCGGTGCAGTAACAAGAAGATCCACAGCTTCTATTTTGTCATGTATAGACACTCGCTTTCTCCGTCATCGAGTTGTAACAAGTGTTACCTAGAGAGGTTCGTTCGCACCACTAAAGGTTAACGGAACTAATACCCAATAACCACAAGCCAAATATTCCTACAAAATGTTCAGAAAGAGCTTCGTGGCAACTTTTATCTTCGCCGGCTTTGCTATGCGCTCCCCGGGTTGGTCAGTCTTGAGGCGGTGGGGCTATTTGCCGTGGCTCCGACTATCCACATGTGAATCTCATTGAGTTGCAACGAGCGAGGCAAGTCGCCACGCCTGGCTGTTCCCACGGTGAGGGACTCTGTATGCAGGTCAAGGAGATGCCCACCAGAGCCATTGCCAACTTGATTCACACTTACACAAATGTCGCAAATCCCCGCACACTGGGACCGGTGATAAATCGATCGCTTCCTCTCGCTTCGTGACTTGTGATTAACTGCGGACTTTCTAGCGCCAGAATGTCGGATTCACCCGTTACGCCCAACTTTCTATGCGAACGTAACGGCGCGGCGCTGCAATCTCTGACAACTGGAATCGATGTTACTGCACTGTGCGACCGATGTTCAACTCTCCAGCACAATCACAAACAAAATACACGGTTTCTCTATTTTTTAAAAGAAAAATTGCTCTTTTCGACAGTTGAGGTGATTTAGAAGGTTTAAGCATTAGTTTTGCTAAAACCTGTTGCGAAAAATTCGTGATTATTGTAAAAAAGGTTCAAGTCTCACAGTACAACAAAAATAAAAAATAAAATTTCTTAATTTTTTAAAAAGTTTCTCGCTCTAACAGATGAAATGGATGAAAAGGATGAAAAGGTAGCTATGTGTTACATCAACTGTCCTAAAATATGTGACTGTACAAATAGCAAAAAATTTCGCCAAAATTTTTATGCCAACTCGTTAAATCTCCGTCTTGTTAAGTCGGAAATAGGGCTGGATTACACAATTTAATGCTAAAGTATTAGTTGACGCGTGGTTAGAATCATACAATGAACATCGATTTTTTCTGTAGTTATTGAGGGAAAGAGCCCATTTCAATGCCTATGCGATAAGTAAACATTCTACTTTGTCAATATTACACACTCTGCAGCTAATTATGTTGCTTATAGGAATGTCGTGCAAGAATTAAACAGTATGATTTTTTAGTTTTTTATGGACAGCAAAAATGTCATACGAACTGACATCAGTGATATGATATATATACCGATACTGTTAGTCGCAAAACACAAACATCTTACAACGGTCATACAACAAGCAAATATGTTTTTGAAGCCATTCTGTAAATGTCACTACCTATAAGATAGCTTAAAGCGGTTATTTTAGATCCTGACGGTGGTGCAAAATGAATCAACGATTGTAAAAAAAAAAAAAGTTGTACTTACAGGCATTCGTCGGGCTTGGTACAGTGTCCATGCTGTTCATCACATCCTGGCAAGCAGCGTGCTAGAAAAACAGAGAAAAATAAACATTAATACGCGTATTCTACACAGCTTAGCTTCATAATACTATATAAGTGCCTACAAATATGACCGATTTCAGTGATACTTTGACTGTGTTTTATAATTGGCGCCCAAGTTGGTGGCAGCTGAAGGACCACCGTTAGCGATTCGCATCGGTGAGTTGCACGGAAATGGGGCAGGGGGAGGCACGTGCGTTGCCACACGCCGTGCGCACACACCAGACAAAAAATTAATTCCGACTCGCCACACTGCCACTTCCGGGAAATTATGCCCAAGACATTTCCCTTCACTTACAACAAAACGCCCTGTGACCATCGTGCACCTTCATATTACATTAAAATCCATAAATTCGTAAGGTACTGACGACAAGTTACTAGATATTTCATAAAAAAAACCTAGTCGACAACCTGAAGGAGGTATAATAAAGTAGTCTGTACAGTTTAGTGTGGAATTCGAAAAACGGATCATATGATAAGAGTGATAAAACACAACTCTTAACAAATTCACCATCGCTGGGATTCGAACCCGGGACCGCAGCAGCAGACTTTTAGAAAGCACGCGCCTTAACCACTGAGCCACCAGACCACTTGACATATTCTGTATAAAGTTTAACATCACAGTTTTGTAAATGTTAAGTATTCTGAGACGATCTGTGTAGAAATTAATGCCCAAATAATATTTCTAACTGGAAAATAAGCATTTATAACCCACCCATAATCAGGAAATTTAACCAACTGAAAAAAATCCTATCAATTGTTGTTGTGGATACATACGGCTAATTTATTAGTAATAGGAAATAATATTAGATAAATTATTAATTTCCGCAAGTACAACAATAGATTGAGGACATAAAATACAGGCGTTCAAGGAGAATAGTGGAGAATAACAGACCTCAATACTGCTTGAAAGGAACAGGTAATCGAGAACTTGAATGAAGCAAGAGTTGTGCTGAGCGAAGAGAGGGGAGGAAAGTGTTACATCTGCACAATATAAATGAACGACATTTAAATTTGTCTCCCGGACATCTTAATAATAAATGTGGCCGACGACATTTGCCCTAATCGCCGACGAGTTAGCTAAAAAAATCAATAAAACGTTCAAAATACGGTAGGGGAAAAAGGAAGCGGTAGGGGAAATTCATACACCGGAGCTACGATCAGCATCTTCGTGTAACTAATTGCGTGAGAAAGTACAGTCTTTTTTTAGCTTCTCCACGGTTAGCGGCGGACAAAAAGGAAGAAATAAAAACTAATCGGCCTGCAAGCAGTGGGAGGGAGGGTGAATATGTTAATACGATTAGAAGTCAGTGGCGACACGGGAGCCGGTGTTGGTGGACGGCATGGCAACAGCGCTCCTAGCGCTCTTTCCCACAGATCTGAATGTATCGAGGATGCTGCCGCCGCTACACCTAGCCGACAAAAACTAATTAAAAGGCCGTGCCACTGATATCGGCCGGGGGGCGGGGCTAGGGACGGGACCCGCACCAATGGGCACGCGTCGCAAACTTAGGTCAACCATTCGGTCGCCCGCTCCCCTTACACAAACAATTCTAAACGAAGTCACAGGTAAAATACCATCTATCAATACGCGATCCCAAATAATGGTTGATAACATACCGATAACCTATATCTAATTTAGCAGCTCTATTTAATAGACAATTTAATTAAAATCAACCCAAAATCATTTATAATATTGCAAATTCAGTGGTAGGTTCATCCCTGTTGTTTCCGTATTATTTTGCTACTACAGAATACTATTTTAGATTACTATTAGGATTATTTCTTGAAATTCTGTGATTAATTCGATTTTCCCGTTACAAATTAAGTATCTAAAACGGAATCCATAGATCTCGGCGATAAATACGTCAGTGGGTGTGTCGCAGCCGTCTTAATAAGAGCAACACAAATTCGCGTAACAAATTAGTTTTCCAGCGTTCTGCCGTTAACGCATTGGGAGCTCACTAATTCATTTGTCAAGGAAAACGTAGTTACCTGCGGTTTTTGTTTTGTGTATACCTGCGCCGGGGCCCCGTAGTAGAGTACGCGGCCCCGCAGCGCGCGTTACGGCGGCGGCAGAGCGTGGGAAGCAAGTCTGGGAAAGGAATCCGTAGCTGTTTCTGCCCACCGCTATTATGTCCCATAATGCCTAATTGAGATGCTCCCGATAAACACTTCGAACCCAGGACTGCACTTCATTACAAAACGATCCCAAGACGTATTTATTTATACCTTCGGCGCAGTGGTTTTTGTTTCGTTTGACAGTTGCTGTTAGTATAAGCAGTTAACTTTAGAAGCTTGCATGTAATCAAGTACAAAAATTGACAAGCTCTTTTCTCGTAGATACATCACATTAAGCCAGAGATTTCTCACCGCTAATTCATTCAACTACAAAAAAACGGCTATCCGCCCAGAGTCTGATTAAACTGATAAAAACTTAAAATGCAACAATTAGAATGTCAACATCTCCGGTAACTTCCTGGGCCTAATTCATTCTACAGTAGAGTGTATAGCGTACTCAATAACTACGCGAGGCTGTTTCAAAGCAGTTACTTCGCTGACTGTACTTATTTGAAACTTGATAGCAATATCTACAATATTACAGAAAACAATGAGAAACAAATTATACACTTCATTCGTAACTTTAAAATTTATTTTCTGTTAACTTTCTTAACCTGTGGAAAAAGTTGCCACTTCAATGCACTTACAAGCATGTGGCCAAAAATGAGAATGAAAGCTGCTTTAATTATTTTCACAGAAGCGTAGAACCAGAAGAATGAACTGTAATATTTAAAAATAAATGATTTTTCCTGCAATCAAACAATGTACTGCAGTACGAACTAATATTTATCTCGACTTATTGAGAACGTGTTAATTCTTATGCGACGGGCAGCTGTAAAATGGAGTAAGCACATACGTGATAGATAAATCGGGTACTAAGACAAAAGAACAATAAACACTCGCAGTATAGCCCCAGACCTGGTTAAGTAGGTGAAAGATCAATAAAAAAAGCAGTAGTTAGACACACAAAGAAGAACCAAAATGATAAACCGCCCGAAAGTAAATCTGAGTATCTTGTTGAACGGCACCAATGTATTTTAAGTTTCTCAGTTTCTGACAGTAAGGGGAAGGAGGGAGGAGAGGAGAAGCGGGGAGGGGGGGATGCGTGGAGGGAGGGCGAGGAAGAGGTAATGGTGGGGGAGGGTACAGGTATGGAGGGGGGAGGCGCTCATTCACCAGCGTGCAACAACTGAAAAGAGATTGAGCAAATTGACGAATGAATGGCTAAATAGGTAATAAGGGAAGAAGGGGCCGGAGCCGAATTTGATGTAAGGAGATCACTGAATACTCACGTTTGTTACAATAATCTCCCTGCCAGCCGACGAGACAGACTCGCGCCCCTTCGGTAGAGCACGTCCAATGTCCGAAATTGTCGTCCCTGGGTCGACAGAGGGTGACGCAGCCGTTGCCATAGTAATGGGGGTCACAGGTGACGCGATACTCGTACCGCATCACCGAATGTGCAGATCTGTGTTCGTCCTGCGTCCAGTCGGCGGATACGTCCAACCATCGCTGCGTTGTCAGGCGCGCGATCAGGGTCTGACCTGCAAATACAACTGATTAAAGTCGACTCAACAATTGGCAAAACAATTCATACTGCCCTATCACCTTCCTTCCGGCACACAATTCATCCCCGATCAAGACGAAAGCGACTCGATACAATGAATGATTGGAAAAGAACAGTAGAAACAAAGAATTTTTTTTGCCTTTAGCAGGCAGTGGTAACTCCAGCGAGTCAGAAGATGCTTCTAAACAAAACCTGCACAGATTAATAAAATTTCGATCTTGCTGGTGGGAAACTGGAGAAGTCTTGAAGTCATCTGGGCGGAACGAATGGCTACGGGAACAATAAAACAAAATCGTCGTGCGCGGAAAAAGCGGGGATCAACGCAAACTGGCCCTGCAGCAAGGATTTGCACAAACTGCGCTTGCAGAAAATACTACGCAACTGGTGCAGTAAAGCATGACTCAAAATTCAGCCATAATGTGGCTCTCTCCGACAGTAGAATAGTGAACTGAAGGCATATTAGTCTCGTGAAGTATTTAACTGGGGTTCCCATACGTTATGAATTACAATTAGAGCGGGATCTGTTATTTCATAGATTCTAGCAACCAAATCAATGTAAGAGTAATGAGCCAGTCTACATCAGCACAGTAATGGTTCAGGTGGGCCTTATTAACAGTACCGTGGGAATCCGAAAGCAATGTTTAGTGGGAAACTCAGGATGATTAACAGGTATTTATAATTACTGTCTCATCAGGCAAGATTGTTGGCTTAGCACGTTTGCTACCTGGGCAACTGCGAGAGGTCTGCTGGGGACTGAGCTCACAAAAACCCTTTCAGCCACACAGCCTCCATGGGAAAGGCAGCATGAAGTAGAGAACAGGCTGGTATCCACACAAGGTTAAATATTAAATACTGTACAAACCACAATTGTGGCCTAAATTTTGCGAAAATACCACCCATAGGTTAATCAAAATGTTCAATATGATCTATAACCTGCCACTGGACAGACAAAGCTGCTATTATCAGAGAAATACAGCGGCGGCTGGTGTTATCATTCACAGAGCGAAACAATGGTAACGGCAAGGCCTCAAATGAGTAAACTTCTAATTACCACAGACTGGGAAAAAAGTTTCAGCAGATCCCACCAGAAGTGATTATAAAGCTTTTCATGCTTTCTCGTAAACAAAGAACTGGCAAAAATTATAGCACCTATATTAAGTGCTCCAAGAAAGATTTATGAAGAAACTTAAACTTACGTGGAGTGAACATAGCACTTAAAAATAACAGCCAAGCTTCGAAATGATTATAACCACCACCCTGTGCAATTATATTCACCACCGAAATTATCTCGAGGATAATAATCTGCGCCCAGAAAATATTAAACGCGCCAATTAAAAGGGAAGTCAGAGTTGCAGGTCGGGAACAGCCGAAAAGTGTGTTTCTTCCGTAAAACGTCAATCGTAATTGAAAAGCAGCAGCATGATTTAAATGATTGGTTGAGGCCTTGATGGACGACTCGCCAAATAATGAATACTTGTCACTGTGCTTTACACCTGTGTTTAGGCTCCTGGATAAAGGGCCGCCCTAAGGCCTCGAGGGAAAAAAACTGACCCTGCATCCTCCAGACACGCACAGCACAACCTGTACGGCACCATCAAAACAATCACGAATACCAAGATGCAAAGCACACAAACTGCATAATTTACAATACCAGAAGAATAACAGTGCTTCAAATTTCAATAATTATGTGAATTTAGTGCCTAATAAAAATTTCCTAGTTTCGTAACCCTGCTTGAGGGGTATTAATACTCATAAACCGATTTCAGTAGTTCAGAAATCACAGTACAGATTTGTTTGAAAGAAATGTGGAAAGTATACGTCTGGAACAACGCTTTAGAACTGAATTTCTTATAGACGAAATTGTGAGACCGTCAGAAATTTGTAAAACACGGGAAATTCAGATTTTTGAGGAAATATCAGACGTAGGACCTATTGTCTACAACGGACCAAATTGTCAAGAATGAAACGTACTTTGTACTTCCACAAACAATAGCAGAATTTTTCTTACGGAACAATTAAGCTGTTGATAACGTTGCTCCAGTGTAAAGAAAAGGAGATAGACAATACCGTGAAAAAAATTACCCCTTCCACGTTACTTTTTGAATAAATAATTTAAAGTATAAATTTAAACCCACTCGTATACGATAACTTATTGCTTTACGCCTCGTCGACGTCGAGGTCATTAGAGGCGAGATATATTTGGATTGCTAAACACTAAAATACTGAAGTTGCAAATGTAAGACTTCGACATATATTTTATTTCATGCGTTCCTGCTAAACGGTGTAATCTTTTTCATCCACAAAAATCATACAGGGATATAGCCCATTTCTGATCCTTAAAACTACATCAGTTTCCCGTTCTGACTACAAAACTGAAAAGAAATGAGCGATCGGAAGCGGAACACAAAGGCGAAGACGCAATTGAGGTTGCAACAGGAAGGCCGCTAGCAGGCAGCACCTGGCGAAGCGACCCCAGATAGGGTTTCCGACAGCTGCTCCGCACAACACAAACTTACCTCCAGTCCTGGAAGTCGCGTTATCGTGCAGTGCCTCCACTATCAGCGAGAATGTCCCCTGCAACAAGCAACAACGCTTATCTTAGTACAGCTCTTATGTAAATCCAAATGTTTACAAGTTTTATTACTACTTCTTCGCAAGAGTTAAGCTCTTTGCGTAAGCACCAAGTAAAAGCTGGCGTCCGGTAATATTACGAGCTCAACAAGCATCATAACAATGACAAACCACTTAAACTAAGCGAAGCGAGATAAGCGTGCCAGCAGCGAACAATAGCAGGGGAATTATGCACATAGATCGGACAGCTTCTTTACCAGAAATGTTATTGCTGCACCGAAGCCACTGTGCAGTTCTACGGTAGGACAGAATTGGACACAGCGTATAAGTATCAAATATTAGAGTTTGCGGAAACCAGCGAGTTTGTTGGGAGTCACTGAAAGGGAGTGCAGGGTTTGTATAAATCTTACATTGCCAATGAGACCAGGATGGATAAGCATGAAAGGGAGCCAAGGATTGAAATAAATTATCGACGAGTGTAATGAACAAACAGTGAAAATATTTATACTAAAAATTCGCTTAATGCAAAAAAAAATGGTGTATAAGTAAACTGTGACTGGGGATAAGGGAGCGTCCATAAACTACGTGGCTCGGTCTAGGGTAGGAGGGGTTGGCTGGAAAGCTAAGTTGGGCTGCGTGGGGGGGGGGGGGGAGGGTTTCCGAGAAAGGTCACGTCACAGTTAAAATGAGGTACAGGACACACAACAGCATGTAAACATTTATTTCCGCCATTTAATTATCTCCATATGTAATTTACGATAGTCTGATAAGAGAAAACAGTACAAAATGTCTTCTGGAACCAATAGGGGGGAAAAAAGCTGAAAAGCCACGTCAGGCTACGTGGGGGGTGGGGAGAGCTACGTGGTTTATGGACGGTCCCTAATGACCACTGTAATTAATAATAGTGTAGTAACTATTTCAGCTCATCCCTCGAGATATGGACGAATCTGTGCAATTTAGATTGTTGACGCCGATTTTACCACGCGGGAACATCCGTAACAAATACAAGAATAAAAGAAATTGTTAAACAGACGCAATAGAGCGCCAATACCATTTTACATTCAAATTGTTCTATAATCACGTTCACTCCGCAAAGGAAAAATCTATGTAGGTAGATGTGTATACCAGCATTTTAATTTACCCAAAATCATCTCAACAATTAGAAAATAGCTCTTTCGCCGTAGCACAGGATACCGATATGTCGTAAACAGTGAGAGCTATTAGAAGACGCGGGAGAGCGCTTAGACTGGGGAAATCAATATTTTTAGAAGACGCTGGCCACTTTTTATAAGCTGCAGTTACTGGAAGCGATTGTTTCAGGAAGGGTTCCCACGCCTTAGCTGCATGCCGGCACATTCACTAGCTCAGCCTCACAGGCTTGCCAACCCACGGTGTTGCCAGACCGAACAGTGTCCGTCAAGGTGTCAGCACTGCTGCTGGCATTAACTGTGAACTACGCGTCACCACTTAGAAACAAATTATGGCAGCTCACAGTACGAATGCCGAGCCCGAGACAAGAGATAACTCATTACACCCCCACAATTTCTTACTCTCCTGCCACTCCGCTAATACGCCTCGCGTGTCGAAAATTAATAACTCAAAAATCTCATTCTGAGAATGTAACGTGGGATAATTTGAATAGCGGGTGGATAACATTAATATTCGCGATGGTGCGGAACTCTAGCCCGCATTGCGCCGTTCATTGCTGCCAACATTCGCCCCCTGACCCGGTTTGGCACTTTGCCATTCCACGAGACGGGGAGAAAGAATCCCTGACTCAACTCAAAGTAATCCTAATAGCTCAGCCCCTACCCAGAACGAGATCTCACAGTACCTTTAAACTGTCAAATTTTACAGAAAGCTAATGACTCACTTTTAAGTCGACGGAGAAAATAATTCTGCTCAGTGTTAGCGTGTATGGAAAATGAGACAGTAGATATACTTCGCAAGTGACTGGTGTAAGCCCTTCAACACGTCCTCCATTCTTGCATTCGGATTGCCGTCTCGCCCGAGCCAATCAATAATCTGTGAACTTGGCCCCGTTGCTCATCCAAAATCGCGAAGAACCCATCTTCTCCCACGACAATGTACGCTAACTATGGATATTGCCGTCAGTACGTTCTACGATGCTGCAAATTCTAAAAAAGTGGTTTCTGACGTGTAGGCAATAACGTTTTTCATCCTTGTACGACGCAAACATGTTACGAGGTTCACTGCAAAGCTGTATTGCCAGTACATTCTGTTTATAACTATTTCGTGCGGATCGTAAACATTTGCTTCAAATTTCTCTAGCCAGCCTGATTATAATTATAGGTTTTTATCTGTGAGAAAGATGGGCTGAACCCATCCCCGCTTCAAACACACATTTAACAGGTACAATAGTAACACTTTTCTACAAGAATCCATCATAAATGTCGTGATTATATTGCCTAGTAAGGAACATAGGCACTTTTAATGGTCAAACCGCCAGAAGCACGTACAACCATAAACCAACGTATCTAAAAAAAATATATATTAAACCTACTTTTATATGATGCAGGCCTCGATAGCGTAGGGGCTAGAGCACTAGCTCCGCGTGCCGAAGGTTGTGTGTGTGTGTGTGTGTGTGTGCGCGCATACTTAGTATCAACATTGCACTGGAGAAATTGAAACACCAGAAGAGTTATGATAATCACATTGAGCTGGCTGTGTAGATGAATGCCATAAAAATGACCTATCACTTGTTACTTCAAGGTTGAGTCTTAGGATCTAAAACTTTTTCCTATCTTATTTAAGTTAACGACACGATAATAATGCAAACGAGAGGCAGAATTGGGTCAGAATATTAGAGCTATGAAGGATAGTTTCGTACGAAGTACTCAGTAGAAACTGCAACTTTTCGTGTGAAAAGAAAGTTGTATCTACAACCTAGCACTAAACGCCCAGGGCAAGAAATGGTAACTATTGCAGCCGTTTCCTTCAGTTTCACATAGAGAAGGTTATTACTGTAGAGCTGAGTAAACATCCAGATATGAGTATACAACAAAGCAGGTAGGAGCTGACCCAGAAGACGGCTGTGAAGACAAGACACTGCTTCCCTCAACAGAAGACGACACAGGAGGAGTGAATGGTGACAATTTGCACAAAGGAGCGGTTGACAGGTTGCGATTTACTGAGGAGGCACCGCCGCAGGTGCGTGGAATGCTCACCTTTCCCTTTTCCGCCGCCCTCCCACCTTTGTGACACGCGTTCCACCGATTTCGTTCGATTGAGAAGCGCGACGAAAGCGGCGCTCTACATAACACGGCACGCGTCTCCAGGGAGCTGGACTCCAGCCGCGTGCGCAGGTATTCCCCTGTCCACACAACGGACCCTTGTTCTTCCAGCAGGCGTGGGTTCCCACGGAACCGAACTGCACGGAGGGCGACACACTGCACTTATACGCATAGATCAATATAGATATATGTGTGGCAACGTCGGCGGGATGTCGCTCGTTAACTTAGTGAACAAGGGGGACGGGCAGGAAGGTCAAATCACGGATGCCGCTAAATCTAGCCGCGTTCCCACACTATGCCGCGACGCTCATAGTACGATACATTCCAGAACCTACTTTAAGATTTCCTACCTGCCAAAACGTCCCAAATTACCAAACCGCAGTACACGTGCAACATGCCACTAACTGTATGACATTCGACATACGTCCACAACGGATGATTAAAAAGAAAAGAATCTTAACGAGTGATATACATATCAATTATTTCTTAAAAAAAATGTCTAGGCATTAAATGCAAAACTATTATACACATTTCAACGTTGATCACGTAGTTGTCACTGATAAAAGCCTTTAAAATTTACTGAGGCAAAAAAGTTTCAGATTGAACATAAAAGACGAAAAACATTTAGCAAGAAGTGTTAAAAGCCAAAAGACAGTAAACTGACTGCAAAAATGCTACACACATTTTGGCGTATACAGATGTGACACTGATGAAAACGTTTTAAAATGTAATGAGAAAGGGAACTGTCTCCCATAGAACGGAAAGGGCTAAAGGAAGTGAGCGGAAAGAGGGTGAACCCCTACAGGACCTCCGGCAACACGTGGAAGGGAAACGCACGGCCTAAAGAAATAAATAAATGGAAAAACGGGAAACACCTTGAGACCGGAAGCTCCACCATTTGGCGTGGCGTCGCACCACTGGGCTTTATACCCCACAAAAACGCCACCTTTCAAATCACATCGTGCATTACCTGGTCACCGGTACAGCAGTTAATATCTTATTTACTGATCACTAATTAATCCTCACGTGTTTACGGCGCAGCGAGGTTCATTTGTAATTAAGGAACTCAATTTCAGGTAAATTTCAAGGACAAACATCCGGCGAATGCTTGTTAAACTCGTAAGAGCCGTAATTAGCGTGAAGGACACGGAGTTTGGTATCCCAGGATTTGTGATGATCTCGTGGGAGCGGCAGCAACACCGGAAGTAAGCCTACCTAGGGCTGGCGCCATATGCGCAGCCTCCATCAGAGATGCGGCACAAAAGAAGCGTTCCGTGCTTGCCATATGTCGGCCCGGGCCCCCTAGACTGCCCATCTGTCTTGACCAAATAAAAAAAAGTCGCACCTAACACGATAATCGCATTTAACGCTGCCGAGAAGCCTGATGCCATGTGATTCGTTTGTTCTCGTATCTTCATATGCCAAGACAGAAGAGATCGCTAAGGAGTTAGGCCCTACCGGTCTTTGTAATGACCGTAACTGACCTTACATAATGGGTGACTGATTGATGGACTCGGGGGACAGATTCTCTTCAGGCAAATAGCAGTTAGCAAAGGAGTCGAAAATTTTAGTGTACCGATATGCTCGTACAGCATTCAAGACGTCAAATAGTAGGATTTCTCCGAGAAAACCATTGTTCTGAGGCACTACTGGAAAGTTTCCGGTTGCACACAGCATCGTTAAGTTTAGAGAAAGGAAAAGGCAGGGAGGCATTTAATTCGAAAATTCTAAAATTCAGCTGTTAAAATTACACGAAATGGAATTAAAATTGTTTTAAAGTTTAGTTCTAGTTTTCCGTGAAATATTTTTTCTTGCTATTCGCGATTTGAATAAATGTGATACTATAACATGTAGGATTACTGTTACGTTATATGAATTCTCAGATACTGGCGCTGATTAAAAGAAAATTGAATCTTTGGTTACAGAGTAAGAAATAAATTAACTAAAACAAACTACGCATAATCTATTATAACCGTCATATCACATGAAAATACGAGTTAAAATCGGATTAAATAGAGCGTAAAAGGTGCACTGAAGCTTTGATTAATGTTACAGTCAAATTAAGTACGAAAGAAATTACTTAGATTATATCCACCATTTAAGTCAGATAAGGCCCAGAGACAAAAATAAAAAGAGATCCAGAAATCTTGATTGGTTAACCAGCGGAAATAAAAGATAAGTTTGGGTCATTTACGTCAACAGACGCTTACTAAACCGGAGTAATAAGAATTTACGTGCACATTTAAGAAACATCGCTAGATTCGATATATATAACGTCATGAACAGATGAAACAATCTACTATTGCCACTGATGAATCATACATTCAAATGTGAAGGATTTAGTGTTGTTACGCTATGGGAAGACATATGTGCTTTAGTTGACGTGGCAAAAGAAGAGTTTTCGGCTGAAGATGTTCATCGAGTACTTTAAATTGGCGCTGGACTGGGGAAGCAGCGGGTAGGGTAGTAGTTCGCTGCTGGCTAAGCTGGCTACTATTCCTCGTACTTACCGGCCAGTTGAAGTCGAAGGGGAAGCGGATGGGGTTGGAGAAGCCCGGCGTGTTGAGCCCGTCGAGCAGGACGGGTTGTCGCCCAGGACGGGCGTGGTCACATCTCCGAAGGTGCAAGGCGAAGTGGTGTCGATGTTGGCCTGGTAGTGTTTGAGGCACACCCTGAACCTCGTGCGGCATTGTCCAGGACAAGCGGACGACGGAGGCACGGGACGCGCTCCGCTACAGCACTGCCCCACGTTGTCCTTGCCATAGTCGTTCACGAACGACTTGAGGCGCAGCTCGAAGACTCCGGAGCCACCAGCCTGGGGGCCATACACCATAGCTACCACCCGGAAACAAGAAGCTAACAAACTTTCTACGGCCTCGAAAAGCATATGCGCAGGTACGGTCAGTGATTCCGTTAAGTCACGGGCGGTAACGAGAGCTACTCTTTAATATACACCTAAAATATCTAGTCCACAAATATTTAAAATTAAGGCGCTCGAGGAAGTTGTGACGTGAGACCAGGAAATAATTCAGCTATGTGAACCAGATCAGTAAACATCCGAAATATCACTACCACAACAATATAATTTGTATTTACAAGTTAGTGGCCTGATCATTAGGAAATCTCGCGGTGTTGACTCAAAACACACGCAGGATACGTATAAAGTATAGCAACCAACACCGGTACCACGGTCTCGCAAGATAGTCCGTCGGTAGCCGGGCCTACACGGAACAGACACGTCAAATTTAGTACGTTCAGCATTGCTGAGCGTTCCCAGTGTCTACTCTCGTGTTACCTAACTTTATCACGACTTTTTTTTTAACTAAACTACTTGCGATAACTAAAAAAAAGTTAATTTCAATATAACTTCTGAATTGAGGAATTAGACACTACGTGAGAACGTTTATTAATGAAGGCTGAGGCATGCAATATTTCCCTAATAACTTTTATTCCCTACATGTAAATTAAAACTAAGAAAAAATAACAAATACGCTCTTTGCAGGGCACTAAATTCTCTCTGCTTTTCAATGAAAATCGATTATTTTACAAATCTCGCGAGATTAATAAGAGCAAATTTTTCGCTCTGAATGTAAAATGAAATTGGAAAGCAGATACTGTGTTGTTCAGATGTAATACCAGTAAAAATAAAGATAAATACGTTTACTGAGTGGAGTAAAAAGGTTCTGCAAACGTCAATTTCACTACGGACACGTAGTTTTGACTTTAAAAGCGGTGACCGCAATTCCCACAGCGCGGGAGACGGGCAGATGTCAAACATACACAGACACTTCGGTAAACGGAAGTAATACAAACAAGCCCCGGCTATATACTTGAGCAATAGTTCGAGGCGGCGAGATCTGCATTGTTGCGGGCAGCTGCGCCGTTCCCACGATCAGTCGACGAGAGAACAGAGATTTCTGCAAAGAGCGCACGGGTTGTCACCCCAACAATTAGCTTTACAGTACCTGGTGCAGTACTGCGAAGACGACAGCCATCAACATAACGAAGCAGTCCACATGAGAAGATATCCACCTCATGGTGTAGCTCGGTCAGCACAACCTCTAGTCGCCTTAAGATGTTACCTCAACGCACACCTGCAATACGTCGCCATAGGCTCTGTACACTAATTGCAATGTCGAATGAGAGAGGGAGGAGCACTTAAAGGGGGAACTGTCAAATATTACTCGACAACTATCGTTCAAAATTGACACCACAACACGAAACTACAGACACATATTCTCCTGACAAACACTTAAATCCAAGGTAAAATGAGCCCAGTTAGCACTGAACACTAACGAACATACGTACAATAGTATTTTAAATGCAGATCTTTTATCCCATCATTCGACACACGTCACAGATTATGCGCACGACGGTCTCGTGAGCTGCGACCCTAGTTGCGGTAGTAGCATCCACGCAAAAGTTTTATAGTGTGTCTATGTATTCGGCGCACGTCGCGTACTTGGCTCGGAGAGTGGCACACCGTCCCACGACCTCCCTCAGCCGAGACTGGCCAAAGACTGAAGCTCACAGCTCGGAGTCGCTCGCGGGAGCCCACAAGCAGCGCTCGCGGCGGAGAGGGGCGCAACTGCTGCCGACGACTTTCTGTGCTTTGGCCAGATGGCGGCACGCTACGACGAGCTGGTTGCTACTGGTGCCCCGCTCGCGCCAACCCCCCCTACTTATAACATCCCAAGGGACAGCTGCAAAGCTTTTTAAAACACATGCGCGCAAGTGACTGGAGGGGAGGGGGCAGCCCCCCGGCAGATGCATCTACAGTGCTGCAGCCCCCGACGTCACACACGGAGGGGCTTTGTATGCCGACTCCCCACCAGGCCTGGCCAACATGACGTCAGCCGCGTACGTCATAACTGAGAGGGTTGCCACCCAATAATGAACTGGACAAGTTGTGGGCGGTCTCCTTCCGGCAACACACGATGCATCCGGGGGTGTGGTCGTCTTGTTGTCGACCGCGGCCAAAACTAATTTCTTCCGACACGACATATTCGAGTTTTTCATTGAATAAAAAAAGCCATCGTTCTTAATTAGTACACTGAATTTACTGGCGGCGAAATAGCATTTTGCTGCATAGCTGCGAATTAGATATAAATCATACTAGAACAGGACTTCAGCATTGCCCTTTATCATTCTAGACCAATATTAAAATAAGTGTCATTTGAAAAAGATGTTTTATGATATATCTTCTCCAAGATCGAAAACAATCTTAACTTAAAAAGTTCATTCATCCATCCACTACCATTTTCGCTCTACAAAATCCAACGCAAAAATATGAACCAAACAATTTAGAAATATCATTTTAATGATGATATACCCATTTCCTTTATGCCACTTAAAATATCAAGCCACAGATTAAATTCATAGATAGATTATCAATTTTTTTTTTTTTTTTTAGTATTTAGGCGAACAGTTTTCAGTCCTTTTCTAGGAGATGGTGACTGGGAACGATTTGGATTTTCTTTCGGATTTACATCAATACACAACGCGTTAACGGGACTCACCACAATATGTTCAACGAAGCAAACCTTTAACCAAACCAGTTGATCGGAGGAAAATATAACAATGAAGTTACACCCAGCGCGATGGGATATTTTATAGGTTAACAGATGCAATACTAAATCGAAAATGCACGGGAAATACAGGAGCTAAACGGTAGTTGTAATTATCGGATTACTGGTAATGAATTATAACAACTTACTGTATGCTAATACATGTATGTCTCAAATTGTCCTGATCAGATTTTCCATGGTTCTCTTACATATCTCGTAAAGTACAGATGCCAAAGCTAAACTAATGGGCAGCTGTTACTGCCTCTATTCTTGTCAGTCTATACCTCCAACAAATTTTATTATACCTTCTGCAACACATATAAAATTAATGGTCGAGAAAAATAATAACGAAAGAAACTTAAGTTTTTTAGACTATAGTATTACTAATACATTGTGCCAACAATGAGGAATGGCGCTGATACGGGAAAATCCTCATAAAAGTTCCTGGTTTCCGGACCTCCCCTCCCCCCCTTTCCCCTGATTTAGTGAGATCTGGTAGGACCCCCCTCCCCCTCCCTAAGATGACTAGAGATTCTGACAGACAACCCCCCCCCCCCCTTCCGCTGATTGAACTTTTTTTTTTTTTTTCCTTTCTTGCTTCCGAGGATTGTACGGTATCCGCATCGCTTCTAGACCTTATAAACTCCTCTCCACCCCCCCCCCCCCCCAAAGTCGACATCCGCGTCATTTGAGGACTTTTTAGCTCTACTGTCCTTGAAGAATATCAAAAGCTCACGTGAGATTTCCGTCGACCCCCCCGTCCCCCCCCCCCTTTGGTGAGATTTCTCCGGACCCCCCCCCCTTTCTCTCTGTTTCACCTAACGTAATTAATGAGCGCCCCCTTGTGTGTATTCGAATTAACGCACTCTTGCGTGTAAGGTCATTTGAACTGCTCATCAAGAAAATTAGGCCTGCTAAAATTTCAAAATTTTGAGTGGTCAGAACTGCTCCCAAACACAAATTCCCTTGAAAATCGTGTTGCCAGTTAGTAAGAGCTAATTCCCCGTTCCATTAGCTTCCACGCCGGTATGTCATACCTGGAGCATTTTGTAACAAATTAGTTCGACCACTTGGGCAGATAATGGTCGCATCACAAGTATGTATATTGGCCGCAAGAGGGGGGAGGAGAACTGCCTTCTAAGTTAACAGTTGCTTCTTTGGACTAAAGAAATATCGTAGCGTTGGGTGCTAGGATTCATAATTAATTAATATTGGACACCACTGTCGAGGGAGCACTACAATAAGCGAAATATGAAACGTATTTATCTGGCACTATCATAAATTTGTCGCAGCTGCCATTCTAATAGAAAATGTTGCTCATCGATCAAAAAAAAAAAAAAACCTCTACTACTTTAAGATTACCTAAGATTCAGAGGGAGAAAAATCATACATAATTTTTTGAATTTGGAAACACCGCTAACTGAAAAATCTATTTAACATTTTAAATGGTATCAATGAGAAAATGTGTGAATTAAAATCAATTGTGTGCTACAGGGGCAAGTACATAAAATTATAACTGGCCTCCCATAATACTACCAATTTTCATGAATGTCCCAGTAAATGGATCACATAATCCAGCTCTGGGGTCCTTTCGTGATCGAGATTAGATAAACTGCACGATTTCCGTATCGTGTTATTTAAAGATGAACATGTGAGAACATTTGACACAATAATGACTCCTCATCCACTCACTCGAATTGAAGACCAAGAAGCAGAATGAAAAACCTCTATTACTCGTATTCTGAGCGAAGGGGACATGGAAATTGAGACAGTAATTCGTGTAACATGTAGGGAATAACCTGTTTTACTAGAAATATTTGTTTTAATAATTCATATAACATATTTCCCTTATCACTATCAAGAGCCACTGTTATTTTTAATTCCAAAAATAAGGAGTAAAAAACTAGAACACTAAGTATTCTGGGATCCCTCAGACTATCGCCGTACATTTATGGTTGTTTTATTTAGTTTCTCACTAGCAAATAATACTCAAGTTAATTTATTCTTAATGATCAAGTTTCTCATTAGCAATTTTTGACGACATGATTTCAAATCTCCGTCCTGCCATCCAGATTTCGGTTTTCCGTGGTTTACCGAAATCATTCCAGGGGAATACTGGGATGTTCCTTCAAAGACCATGGCAGAATTTCTTCCCGTTTCCTACCAACAATCCACTCCCTTCTCTAATGACCTCAGCAAGACAAAGCTCTAAGGAAGAAATAAATAAATGGAAATAACTAGTGAAGAATGGAGTTTGTAGAAGATAGTGAGCAAGAGATACCTATTAACGGAGCCTAAGGAGCCAACAGTCATTTCCATTCAGCTGGAAATTCATATCGATGTATCGAAACTAGGTCTCACCCACAAATCTATACGTCTCGACACACAAGCACAAATAAACCTAAGTGGAGGAACAGCAAATCATACATCCAGACATAAGAGTTTAAGGAAGGTATCACCATATTTACGCATACAGACAGAGAGAGACGCACACACACGCACATTTCCATGCCTACAGCGAACTCGACACAATAACCAGCCCAATCATGGCAACGAAAAAGTGAGGCAGAACCCCCTTGGCTCATGACTGACCAAAAAATCACCAGTAACATGTGTTCCAGGTACCAAACTCTTCACGTCAACGTCGGTTACAAGTGGTGGAATATGCATGCTTCCCGAGATTAATGTATAGCGCTCGTCCACCCATGCCTCATCACCTAACGACAAGAGCCAGCTTGTGGTCATGACAAACTTTTCCCTTCCATGCATCACTCAGAATACTACCACCAATATCCATTTTAAACTCATTATACGCCATGCACAGCCACAACACTTGCATAACTATCGAATACAGTCATTCTTCTAATCATATTTTTTTCTGAAGTGAATCTCATACGAATGTGCGAGTGTACGAGAAATATCTATTGCAGAAGTGAAATAATTGTCATGAAAGAATATTTTATTTTTCGTGTTTAGTTGGAGAAAGCTAACAGCAGAAGAAAAATATCTGTTTCCAAATTTAAAAAAATAATGCCGAGAAATAAAATGATGAACCTGAAAAATTGAAGGCGCCACCTTCATTATGTTCCACCAATCTGTTCCCTAGAGCCAAACAAGATCCGCATTTTAGTCAATTTAGGGGGTGTAATTTAAGAACCCTCAGCTGCTTTTGATCAGTATAACGCTCCACTCGTTTCGGTTGTACCAATTAAAAAATGAGGGGTTGCGTCGCCAGATGGCTACAAGGGTTGAAACAGGGGAACAGCCAACCATAAAAATACGCCATAGCACAGCTTTCTATACTTAATTACACACTAATTATACAATAAATATATCTTCATACGCTGCAAATTTCCGCTATCGAATTTGCACCCTGTAGGTGTTGCAGATTCTTTTCTTAACAGAAAACGAACGCTATACAAAATCAGTTTGTCAGTAAACCGAGCCTTATCCTCAAAATCCGTTATTTCAAAGCAAGATCGTTCCTAAAGGAGGATCAATGAGGCCTTATATAGATCTACTGTCCCGAATGTTTATACATAGTTAACGTCTTGTGTTGCAATTAGAAATTAACTGCGGCGACAGAAAAGCTTCCATAACCTACGGGACATTTTTTCTGCTTTAAATAAAAAATTAAGGATTTTTGGGACAGCTAGGCGTTTTTGTTCTAGTACTATTTCGTCTCTTTATACATAGGGCATCCGTAGAGAGATCGAATCCCGTCCGGGCATCAGATTTGGGTTTTCCATGGTTTCCCCAAATCACTCCAGGCGAATGTTTCCTTCAAAAAGGCCATGGCCGAATTCCTTCGCGTTGCTTGTCCCCCCATCCCATCCCGCCTCTAATGACCACGCCGTTGACGAGGCGTAAAGCCCAAGCAAAAAAAAACCGTAAAGAGTGATATAGTCAGCGACTGATATTAACCGCAGATAATGAATAAGGTAAAACAGTTAAGAATCACTTTTAATATGGTTTGTGATGCGAGCAAATCCTCACCAATCCTAGAAGATAAGTTTCAAGATTGCAGTGGAGTTAGGGATACAACCATACATACCTCAGTATATATCTACAACTGTTGAGACCTTCAGCGGTATTCACTTTTAACTAATCCTGGACGTATTAACAATATATATATTTTTTATTCTCATTCGAAATATTCATAATACCTTACATGAAACAAGTGTAAAGGTACGACGAAAAGCACCTCAGTCTTTATTACAGTGCTACAGCCATTAAGTTTGCTATTCACATTCGCTTTTTACAAAACCCGTAAAAATTGTTGGAGAGGATAGTTTTGGGTGATAAGGGTTGGAACTCTGCTTATCTATGGAAATATATAGAAACTTCAAGCTAAGGTATGGGGATTAATATATTCCGAAGCGAAAAACGTCATTCTTGTAAAGTAAGGAAAAAACCAGTTCTTGTCCAGATTTTATTTTGTCGTCTTGGCCGTTTCATGTTACAAATTTTGAATTTTTGTGGATTAATACCTTTATTCACTTTCCAAGATACTTCTGTCGAAGATAAAAACGATCGCTAAACTACGACGAATATCTGAACAAAAGTTTAGTATTTTTTAGCTTATAACGAAATAGATTCAAACAAGCAGGAATAGTACGACTAGTTCCAGGATGTAAATATCCATTCTAGAAGATACAGCCACTGTGTAATGTTTATGATAACTGTACTCTTAAATGGATCGGTGTTTTTTGAAAGAGCGTACGTGCCTAAAATTAAAACTTTCGGGAAACTAAAAACAAAAAACATTCCAGAAGCTTTATTAGAAATTTTGGTTTAGCTTTATATGGTATATTCGTTTGACACATATTACCTTAACATGTCCCACTACTTGAAAAACAATCTAAACGGTTTTTTCTCTCGCAATCATGGCAGTTTGAAAACTTGAAAGTACGCTCTTTCAAAAAGTACCAGTGGGAAGAAATAATCTTAAGGAGGTATAATATTTCATTTATCTGTTAGACATCTGTCAAAGTCCACATTAAATTAATAGTAGTTACATTAAGACTGAATATATAACTTAGTACTTTCGTACATTTTCCATTTTAGGCTAACTTTATGTTCATACAAAGTATTTTTATTTTTCTTGTTCTACCGCGTCTTCAAAGTCGCTGTCAGGAGTTTTGTCAGTGGCTACCCAGCGAGACAGGCGCTCATAATACATGTCATAATCGTGTGGAATGGAGTGCTTAAAAAAAATGAAGTCATTTGACTCGGAAAGAATGCTCACACAGATACCATTTCAAAAGAAACTAGTAGCTTTCCCCTCAAGAAACAAAAACCGCCAGAAAAGACAAAATTATAAAAAATGACGATTGCGCAATTTAAAAAAACGCTGATTCAAATGAAGCATTCAAAATAAATGAAAATCTTGACCAGAATCAGGAATGATGAATGTCAAACCATTGTGAGTGAGAGACATGAAAAGAGTGTCGTCGGATATTGCGGACTTGAAGCGCAGTTTCCCATAGCGGGGGCAGCTGTGGGTCAGCCGTCTACCTGTAGATCAGCTCTCCCACGCGTCTCCCCTCAGCAGACGTTCGCAAAACACCAAAGTCTGAAGAGACAGCTGCTGCCCGCAAGGCCGAACAGCTGACGGCTACCGGGGCCCAGTCACAGGTATAAACGAAAAACACGAGACTCTCAACTACAAACTACAGAGAACACTTCATTTTAGATCAAAAAGATTTATTTCTCCTACGCAGTGAGGAGAATATATTCATGGGATGAAATGAAATCCTATGACCACCTCATTGTAGTAAAGAAAACCCTATTAAAAGTAAAAACTACTTTATAACTTTGATTTCGAGAAGTCAATCGACTCATTCACTGCATACGTTAAGCAAGATCATTACACTGCTGAATATGCATATGCCAATATCCAGTATGCCAATGATGCTATTATTTATCGTGAAATAAAAAACCCAGGACGACTGCGCTTTGTTACAAGACGATATTATGAAAATAATCGGGTAGTGTAAAGACTGGCAGTTGGAATTAAACGCTAAAAAATGTTAAGCCTTGCGTATAAGTAAAAAGGTGACACAATTTAGCTCTGAATATACAGTTAACGGCACTGTCCTTAGAACGGTAGATTCCACTAAATACTTAGGGGTAATAATTCCTAATAATTTATCGTGGAATGAACATATCGAGAAGGTAATGTGGAAAGCAAATCATATGCTCCGATTTCTAGGTCTTAATTTTAAAACAGCACACACCGGTACTTAAATCAATTGCATACAAAGTACTAGTGCGTCCTCACTCAGAATATCGTTGTTCTGTATAGAGTCTCCACCAAAAGGGGTTAATGGAGGCATTGGAGAGAGTCAAAAGAAGAGCCGTAGCTGGAAGGAAAGCGTTAGTGCGATGTTAAGGAGTTGGGTTGGGAAGACCTGGAACACCGAAGGCGTTGCTCTCGACACTAGCTAATTTTTTTTTTTTTTTTTATGGCTTTCGGCGACTAAGCCATTTAGCCAGCTCAATGTGTTTATGATCTCTTCATGTGAATTTTTTAGTATATCCTGTGCGTTTATGCTTCCGATGTATAGACACCACAGGACGGACAGGACATTCACACAGATATACAACACTTAAACATCCATGCCCGCGGCCGGATTCGAACCGGCGACCTTCGGCACGTGGAGCTAGTGCTCTAGCCCCTACGCTACCGAGGCCGGCTCACTAGCTAATTAAAACATTCACGACAGAATTCTTTCGGAATAACAGGAAACAAATATTACTACCAGCAACATTCATATCTAGGAATGACTGAGAAAATAAGAGAAATCAGGGGCAGAACCGATTAAATTTTATACTCATTTTTTTCTACTTGCGATAGGAAATGGAATAGGAAAGACTTACGGGGCGAGTAAACTTAAAATCCGACAGTAGCAGTTTTTGATAAATCATTTCGGCTATCCAGATCTGGATTTTCCATGGTTTTCCCAGATCGCTCCAGGCGAATGCCGGGATGGTTTCTCAAAATAGCCCATGGGCGCCTCCTGTCATCTCCCGTATATTCTTTCCGAACTATTATAATTCTGAGGTGTGCAGTGGACCCTCCGCCACACAATTTTAGTGAATCGCGGAGTACTTTTAATAATAATAATAACAATAATGCATCCTTTTACAATTCTAAGACAATGGCTGTATCTTTCCTTCCTACGAAAGTTTTCACGGTATTTATTTATTTATTCCTCGTTTTCCTTGAAGTTTTATCAGTTCGTCTCAGAAACATTGATTAAAAATTTGAGACTTAATAGTTCAAGACGGAGTCTTATTACTTCAAATTGTTCAAGTAGTTCTGAATGAGAAAATTTTGGTAATCCATTACCCGCTTGTACCTATAGCCTTACAATCCATATTATCCTATTTCACGTGCTATCGTAACAACTATCACTGAATCGAACTGTCCGTAGCGTAACAAAATACGGATTTTTTGCTGTGATATATTGAATTACGTAAAGAATCGATCAACAGGAGAAAAGCTGAAGCCATGAGCAATACTTTATTGGGATTTACGAAATCTGGTTATGATAAAAAGCTGAAATGTTACGAGACATTTAGAATTCTTTTATCTAAATTGTAAGTAGAATTGTTACAATCACTGTAACCATATCCGTAGATATACACTACCTTTAATGTCCACAACACTTCGATTGTTTTTTCGGAAACAACGCATTTTCCGAGAAACGTTATTTAATTAGTTTCTACTAGAAGTGTCTGTATGGTCGATTAACTGTAGCTTGGTTGGATTTGAGGTAGGGCGTTCAGTTTCTTTCATGCTCGTGTCTCAGTGTTTGAGTGTAGAAGTCTGCGGTGACTGTTATTAAGCGTACCGTGTTGTGTGTTGAATATATGAAAATTAAAGAAGGAAGAGAGAGGAACGCTGTGCCGGTCCATTCAGACCTATTTTTCTGAATTGCGCCAATACGACCGCCAAATTCTACGTTCCTATCCGACGGACGAATCACCATTAAAACTGTCGTATGGCCACATTCCATACACACTATGGAGAGGTATGGGATTTAACCCAGAACCACCTCTCATACGCTTCTAGCCATGAAGAAAATGTCTTCCGCCATCTGGATTCGAATTACGTAGCTAACCCCTAATAGAGCAACAGGAGCCATCACGGCCAACGAGGCAGGTTCTACTGAATCACGTACATTTATATTATTTTATTCCACGATTCTTTACGTTATTTACATGTTGGAATTTTTCCACAGCACGTGATACTGCTACGTTTCTGAACGGAGAAAATAAATATCTATTTTTAGGATACGAAACTTTAGCCATTATAGATTCGAAATTCCAGCTGATTAATCAAAAACCATGAGCTGCAGATAAGTTAAATTCCTTCGTTGACAGTCACATCCATGCATATCATGAATACGTATGCTAAAGTCTTGTATACTTAAATTTATAGGAAGCGTTCTTTATTCATGTAATAAAGGACAGAAATGTTATACCGGAAAGTGACCATAGTTTTAAATTCGTTCAACAAAAATGGTTAAAATTAATAAAGAAAAATTATAACGGCAACAGTCGGAATCAAATCGGAAATGTTGGAAATCAAATTGTTTCCTTCTTCCATATAGGCTCTGGCTGTATGGTTTTTACTCACAGTTTATGATGGTATATAGTGTGTGATTCTAATGTCATCGAACTTTATGGCGTAGGTAGTCTACTAAGCACGTAGTAGTAATTAGCTTGATGTGATAAACCGTGACCCATCACACTGATTTTGTGCCGATTCAGAACTTTTAAATTATTTGTATTAATATTTAAAGCCATAATTATTTTAATTGAAATTAACAGAATTTGGATTGTTGAAAAGGAAACTATGGTCTTGGAATTATTTACTCTAAAATTTGTTAAAGTTCTCAAAGTTTTAGAAAAGCTGCAATCCCAGTTCAGACGCCCCATTGTTGATTCCAAAACCTGGGTGGTGAATGCCTCTCCATCTAAGGCCTCAAAACAATTTAATGGATTTATTTTGAGTAGAATCTCGTAATATTAGTGAAACGTAAACGCGTATGGTGATGATGTACGGGAGATCCCGAAGGATTGACATAAGATTTTCGATTAGCCGCGCGTGCGCCTCTGTCATGGCTGACCTACCCCGATAGTACTACCGGGGAAAGACGAGGAATCCGAACCACGGAGTGCCCTACTGCTTCACATGAACAAAACAAAGCACGGCCAGAGGTGAAGGTCAGTTTTAAGGATCGTAAAAATTCAAACCAAGAACGGGACTCGAACTGGGGACCTCCCATACCCCAGTCACGCGCCTTAACCAGTCGAGCCACCCGACCGCTATGTAATGTTAGTATTGTTTGTACCGAAGTTACCTTTGGAGAGGAACTCTAAAGCTGCGTTCCCAAGACGTCTTATAACGGAGCCCGCACGCCGAAGTGTAGGCATGAGCGCGCGCCGCAGTTTAGCCCTCGCTACCCCGCCACCACCTCCTCACCACATTGCCTAATGTCGTTTGGCACAGAGCACTTTACAGCAACAGAAGGGGTGCGCACCTATGCTTCAAACCGATGGCAACAGCGCACCACTACACACGCCTGTGATGTTTACCGACTTAGAGTGGGTAGCTGCGTCTCATCCCCGCTGGCAGAGGCGGCCCCGTTCCTACGGCGTGTAGTTGGCTATCCGTCCCGGCAGGCCTCCGTTAAGAGACGTCGTGGTAACGCAGCTTTATGTATGCAAGAAGTCAACGTGTTTAATAAAAGGGAGGCGAATCATAATTCATGAAGAACCTATGTCACAGAGATATTTAGCAATCAAATGGACTGCTGTGGTAGAATTTAAATTCACCTGGCAACGGGGTTCTGCAATCTTCAAGTCTGTTAATAAGACTATCCAGGTCTTATCTCCTGTGACTGGCCTTGCAAAAGATATTTAATGGCCTAAAAGTACACATTGGGTTCGTTAATTTTTATAGATTTTAAGAGATATTACGACAGACAGAGATATTACGACAGACAGTGAAAATGTTTCTAAAATTTAATGTTTAATGCCATGCAAAAATCCCTTGTGTAGGGCTGTCTGGTATTTCAGTGGTAGGGTATCTAAATGAAGATAGCTGAAGTGTATCCAACCAATATAGGACCTTAGGGGGCATCCATAAATTACGTGAGGTGAAATAGGTGGGGGTACAGCGAAATCTCACCAGGGAAGGGGGGGGGTCTACGGAAATCTCACGTGAGGTTTTATGAAAAAAATTTTTTGGATTGTAGAGCTAAAAAAAAAGGTCTACAAATTGCATGAAAGTAGCTTTGGGGGGGGGGAGGGGGGTTTTCGTCGAAAAGTGGGGGGTGTGACCGGAATTTGAAGAGAGATATCTAGGGGGGGTTCTCACGAATCAGATCTCACCAGAGGGGTGGGGGATCCGGCCAGATCTCACGAAATCTCACCGGAGGGGAGGGGGGTCCAGAAATCCGGAAAAACACCTCACGTAATTTATGGATGCCCCTTGCATCGAAAGACCATGAATAACTTCCTTCCCGTTCCTTGCCCTCCACCCCACCCATCCTCTCTCGGATCTAAAGACAAATACGTTGACAAGATATGTCGTCCTTAAAAAATACCGCCGTTCGGCATATCCAACCAGCAATGTCACTCGCATTATTATTAATAAAGCACCTGCATTAGAAACCCTTAGTAAAAGAGGTAGAAGTAAAGTAGTCTAAAAGCCTTGTGTGAAACCTGAATCACCTACGCAGGAGTTTTAATTATTTGGTACTGAACCGAATTTTTTTTTTTTTCTGATACTAATGAACAGTTGTGAATGATGCCCCTTACACAACTTTACAGGTACTGATTTTATTCCATATTCTGGTCACTATAATAATATCAAATTTTACTAATGCAAATTATGTACGATAAACAGTTTCTCTGGTAGTAGTCATCTCAATTCAACAGAAGAGATATTACTACAATTTTAACTACAGGGTGTCCAGAAAAGGACTCCCTGATTTCAAAATTAAATATCTCGAAAACAAAGATCGATAGAGGAATGCAGTAAACGGTATGTTTATTGTGACAGCTGTAAGAAGTGTATACAGCAGTGTGAAATAATAGTTACAAAAGCTGCTAACAGATGGTGCTGTAATCGCCATACGTAATGCCTAAATAGTGATCCGAAGCTCAGGGCGATCAGTTCCACCATTGAAACGTGCCAATGGTGAACATTTTGAAAACATTGTGATGTGATTGTTTGCAAAGATTGTTTTCATACGATTATTTCACTTATGTATGCTGATATGAGCGTACAGCGCCATCTGTTAGCAGCTTTTGTAACTATTATTTCACACTGCTGTATACACTTCTTACAGCTGTCACAATAAACATACCGTTTACTGCATTCCTCTATCGATCTTTGTTTTCGAGATATTTAATTTTGAAATCAGGGAGTCCTTTTCTGGACACCCTGTATGTTGCACTGTACTATTGCTATTTATCATACATCTAAACAAGAAAAATGAGAACTTGTTAGCTTGTTTGGTAAACGGAATACCTGTTCATATATTCCGAAATTTCTGTCAGAATTTCTAAATTTCAATGTATTTGTCCCTCTTTGCACAAACAGCGAATTTTGCGTTTAGTCCACTCCTTGACAGTTATGTATTAGAGTCTGAAGAGATTGGGGGCATGGAGCTGGGAGGAATTTCACCATGACATTTGAAGAAACTACCCCAGCGTTCGTCAGGAATGACATTGAGAAATCCTGTATTCCCCGACTGGGAGTTGATTCATATACCCTTATGCCTCGCGTGAACATTTACCATTAATCCACCAGGATGGGTTTTCGCCCTCAAGTCCATTCATAAAATACAGGACTACATATTTCTATTTACCGCGTTGTTAAAATTCGTTACCGGCACCTGGGTTACTATTTTTTTACTTATTGCTTTACGCCTCGTCGACGGCTAAGGTCATTAAAGGCAGGATGGGACTGGGGATAAGGAGTGGGAAGAAATTCGCCCATGGCCTTTTTGAAGGAAGCATCCCGGCTTTCGCCTGGAGTGATATGGGGAAACCATGGAAAACCCAAATCTGGATGCCCGGACGGGGATTCGAACCCGCGTCCTCCCGAATGCGAGGCCAGAACGTTAACCGTTCACCTACCACGTTCGGTGTTAAATGCCTCCCCCATCTACTTTTTGGATTTCCAAATTTTAAAATCATTTAGCGTTTTTGGTAAATTATTCATCACTTCACTTGGTAATTTGTTCAAATCCCTGACACCCTTACCCAGAAAAGAAAATTTTCCCATTCGCTTTACATGTCGAGGGTATTATGAAGTTGCATATGGACATTTCACCAAAATAGGCCTACTTTAAATTCAATTTTTATGTACTCGACGCGATTTTAGGTACATGCTGACGTTATATAACAACTGATGGACACTGATCCTGCCTAAGTAGTAACGGCTGCTGAAAATCTTTGTTGATTGCTGTTTGGTACGCTGGCAGATGAGCTCTGTTCGTCTAGGAAGCGGCCTTCTAGAAAGTCTCCGAAACGCCCATTGACGTTTCGATAGGCTTTCCAGTTTCTTTCCACGCCTAACAGATCAGGAAAGCGATGGTTGCGACGACGATGAAAGTGATAGTCTTCTTCTTAATGGTATTTAAGATTCACTACCAGCAGGAGGGTATCTGCTAAGAGTCACAAGTACCTATACTTTTGACAGTTCTTCAAAAGGGCTTGTGAGCCATTGTACAATTTGGACTACAATGTTTAAGCATCAGCTTCCGGCGGCACATTTCTTTTTTCGAACTCTATTAAAAAATACAACGGGTCCAAATAGCCCTCACGTACAAAATAAGGAAATGTCTTTTTTTTTGGTGCTGGCTTTACGCCTCGTCGACATCGTGGTCATTAGAGGCGGGAAGGGACTGGGGGTAGGTAACGGCAAGAAATTCGACGATGATTTTTCGAAGGAACCATCCCTGCATTCGCCTGGAGTGATTTGTGAAAAATATGAAAACCCAAATCCGGATGGTCGGACGAGGGTTCGAACCCGCTTTCTTCCCAATGCGATGCCAGAGCGTTACCTCTCACCCATCACGCTTGGTAGGAAAATGTCACCCTTTATAAACTTTGTTTCCTATGTTACATACACCACGAAGAGTAAAATAATGTCACCAGTTTTTTTAAAATAAATTAATGCACATTCACTTTCAAGATTACAGTTTCAGAAACGTAGATTAACCGTTAGACACTCAGGCAGTCAGAACACAAATAATAGACTCTTACGCCTTTGAACCATCTTGCATTAACAATACTAAGCTAAGAGTGGTTCTCAATCTGAAAATTGGTTCGACCATCCCGAAGAAGGCGTAATAATCCTGTATCAGAGCTTTTTTTTTCTTTTTTCTGCTCGTGGTTTTACGCCTTGTCGACGTCGAGGTCATTAGAGGCGGGAAAGCACTGGGGGCAAGGAACAGGAAGGAATTCGGCCATGGCCTTTTGAATGAACCATCCCGGCATTCGCCTAGTGTGATTTGGGTAAATCATGGAAAACCCAAATCTGGATGTCTGGACGGGGATTCGAACCGCCGTCTTCCCGAATGCGAGGCTAGAACGTCAACCAATCACCCACCATACTCGGTGGTTTATTAGTAATGTAGCGTCTATTTGTTTCATTTTTGAGAGCGAAACATCGCTACACATTAGTTTTAGACACGTAGAATCAGAAAACGTAAAACAGAATAGGAAAACTATATTACACAACTGCAAAATGTGGGCGTCGAAAAAGGCTTTCACGTAATATAAATAACTCAATCTATCAAGCATAGTGGGTGAGTGGTAGCAATCGGGCCTGACATTTAGAAGGACGCGGGTTCAAATACCACTCCGGGCATACAAATTTGGTTTTACACGATTTCCCTAAATCACAATGCCGGTATGGTTATTCCAAAAGGCTATGGAAAAATTACTTCCCGTTACCTGTCCCCATTCTAATGTCCTCGACGTGGACGAGCGGCAAAACCAGGAGGAAAAAATCAATTTCGTTATTGCCATTTATCTGATTAAGACTTTTGTGAAGCAGTGTAGGTATCAACAAGCATCAATGTAGAATCTTGCACAGTATCCGCCATTAATCAGTTTCACTGTGTGACAGAATACATCCTTAAAGTTTTAGCTCACGAAGTCCTGGTACAGTTTGTGTCTGTATCTACGTAGAATCTTTGCCGTTGAAAGCGAAGATAGCAATAATCATTTCTCAAATATTGAGGATGTTCTGGTTTGGTACACCGTATTCTTAGCAATCAAGAAATAATGCATAAATCCGAGGATTCTATTTGTTGATGCCAGTGCGCATCTTCTGTGATGCTAACGTCGGTCAGATATTTAGAGACGTCTCACTTGCCTTGGCATTTCAGCCACCTGAAGCATCAGACGTAAACATGCAGTTCGCACTGTCTTCTACCTTATTTACCTTGAGATACTGCAATCAAAGTGAACTTCTCGTCTTTTTCTGTGGACAGGGCTCTGTTTAAATGGTCCAGGATAACTATTATTAGACTCATCTGAACGTCTGAAATATCAAAAGTAAAAATTTGTTCGTATGCTACGAATATTACATGATCCCAGTTCATTAGGTCACGAGTCACTGTCAATGTTTTGCTGAGCATTGTTATTGGTTAAATGTATTGAGTTTTTAGTATAATAATAGCTCCGTGTGGTTGTAATGACCTGGTGGTAGGGTTTCTATTGGCTGCGCTTGCACCCCATGTCGTAACCGCCTTAACATAACCCAGTAGTGAGACTGAAGCGCTGGTTCTCCCTGCACAACATCAAACCTGAAGATGGCGGCAGAGTCAGCCGCCGAAAGCTCGTTGTCGCATTTCGACAACATACGGCGAAAAACCCGTGAAGACTACATTTCATAACCCAGTAGTCCTACCGAGCACAGGAGACCTACAGTTAGACGTGGAATCCGAAGCGTGGAAGCGTGTTGGCTTACTTCACATTACACAGCAGGCTATGCCAGAAGTAAAGGTAGGGTTAAGCGCCTATGAAAATACCCACCGAGACAGGGATTCGAACCGGGTACCTTTCAATCCTTAATTAGACGCCTTAACCACTGAGCCACCCGACCACTTCAGTTCTGAGTAAAAATTATAGCGCCAGGTCTCATTAACCATGTCTTTCATTAATTATATAGTTACTGGATCAATTTTCCTGTATAACTCTCCCTAACGGATTATGCGGAGATATTTGTTACGATGTATTTTTTTTTTGAAAATACGTAACGGAAAGAAGTCGACGTGAAACATTCATCTAATGAAGGACACGTTAGAGTCATGTATGATGTGTCGGTCAGGAACCGCGGAAGTCTGTACAGTATTTCCTCTATTCACACGCGAGTACAAACGAGCAAAAGTGAGAAACACCTTCTCCGTGACGTCACTTCACATGGAGGGGGGGGCAGAGCATCGACCGTTGCTCCGAAAGCATTCTAAAGTCAGTGACATTACGGCATTCTTCAAAATATCAGTTTTTTCGATATTTATTTTCAAGTCAGACTTCTTAATTTGCATTATTACCAGTGAAAGACTCACACCTAAGGATAAGTGCGATACAATAAAAAATACTGTAGCATTTTTACTTCCAGTGGAAGCAGAGGACACAGGTCGGTTAGTCAAGTTAAAAAGTTTTTAAATTAAACGCTCCATTTTTGATTAATTCTTTATTTCAAAAAGCGTTTCGCCCTTGTGATATGAGGCATTATCAGTGACTTTGAATTTACACAGCGTAATTCTGGAAAATTGCAATGTCTTTGTACATCAGTGATTATTGTCTAAATTATAGGTTTCCAACCTGGGAGGGTGAGATGCTGCCACTATTACGCGATAAGTGGAGTTCTTTGTATTGTAACATAAGATGAAATGTCCCCAGTAACACAGACATTGGTGGCTGTCATGGAAGGATTTACCTATCCATGGCACATCCAGAGACAATTAACTTCGGCGGTTTCCCCTACCCTTCCCCAGTTTGGAAGTTCCGTTTGGTTTGGTGCTTGTGTGGATGACTAATGTGTGTGTTCTGTTTAGGGTAGATCTACTATTTCGAGTGATCCAGTGGTCCAGCTGGTTATGGAATGTGGTTGTTGAGAGTGTGGTCCCCGGTTAAAGTCCAGCTCTCTGCTGGAATTTATGGCCTTTATACTTATCTTTATACTAACAACACTTTGCTTTGTTTACACCACGGTTTAGATCCCTACACCAGGTACGGCTACCAAGTATAAGTTAGGTGGCTATTACAGTGGCGAACAACGCAGTCAATGTCAATCTATGACATTAGGATCACGTGAAAGCAACATAAGTTTTAACAGTGCGAAATTTTTCGCAAGCTTGTTGGAGGGAGGGTAAGGCACAAGGGGCGTTCCTGACTAACGAGCCCCTGCGTGTGAAAAGTATGTAACCCGCAGGAAGATTGTGCTAGAATCCTCTTTCCGGGTAGTGCAGAAAAATGGCGAGTTCTCGACTTATTCCACCACTTACATTACAAACGGCAAATTCATAGATCGCCGGCAACAGGACTGACAAATATTAACTCCCTTGGTAGTGTGACAATATTACAGAAGTGATATTACGTACACGAAATACAAAATGCGAAGATTTAGGAACAGTAAATGTAGATTTAAATTAATGGTAGAAATTAAATATGGAATATTTTAATGAAGAGAGGAGTGGGAGAGTATGATAAGTAAAATAAGATTTAGAAATATAGCCTAAAGTCTACAGGGTGTTTTGAGAGTCCGTGGAGTGTAGCTATGGTGATCCAAACAGGTTGGACCGTAACAGAAAGGCGGGAAGCAACCTAGGAAACAGGACCTATAGAGAATGCGGTTAAAGAAACCTCTCTGCCTATCATTTACAGCAGCCCATAAACCAGAGAGTGTAACGTATTAGAGTATAAATTCAGGGAGAAAGATTGGTATCGTGAGGTTGGTATGGAACCTAGGGATACAAAGCGGGCCCTCAGTTGCTCAGTAGTTTTCAGTCGCTCCAGTTGTTGAAGTTCTCCATTTCGGTAGTTTAGTTACGAGATGCACGATGTAGCAGTGCAAACTGATTACGATAAAGTAATCTGTTCTAATTACCTTATCTCAAATCTCTCGCTTTCCTCGTCTTGGTGAAATGTTTGGATATTTTTTAACGTTAATGTCCTACTGAAATACTGATTTGAGTAGCACTTTTAAGATGATAAATGAGGGGTTGTTCTAAAGTGTTAATTCTTGTTGAACTTTACCCGATATTATGGAATTTACTTTTTCTATGAACATAGAGCGTTTAATATAAGAAGTATGGAGAATGACATTTACATACACAATGAAGTGAAAAGATAAGATGGTGTTCAGAATCGAAATATAAATTTAATTTAGCTAAATGCACTTCACAATCTTCCCACCAGTATTGAGGCGCTGAAAGTACACAATTTTGAGACAGGTCCGAATTCCGATAAACGTAGTAACAGGGGGAAGGTGCGTTATGAGAAGAGAATACACTCCTGGAAATTGAAATAAGAAAACCGTGAATTCACTGTCCCAGGAATGGGAAACTTTATATACACATTCCTGGGGTCAGATAGAACACATGATCACACAGACAGAACCATAGGCACATAGCCACAGGCAACAGACCATGCACAATGTCGGCACTACTACCGTGTATATCCTCCTTTCGCAGCAATGCAGGCTGCAATTCTCCCATGGAGACGATCGTAGAGGTGCTGGATGTAGTCCTGTGGAACGGCATGCCAAGCCATTTCCACCTGGTGCCTCAGCTGGACCAGCGTTCGTGCTGGACGTGCAAACCGCGTGAGACGACGTTTCATCCAGTCCCAAACATGCTCAATGGGGGACAGATCCGGAGATCTCGCTGGCCAGGGTAGTTGACTTACACCTTCTAGAGCACGTTGGGTGGCACGGGATACATGTGGACGTGCATTGTCCTGTTCGAACAGCATGTTCCCTTGCCGGTCTAGGAATGGTAGAACGATGGGTTCGATGACGGTTTGAATGTACCGTGCACTGTTCAGTGTCCCCTCGACGATCACCAGAGGTGTACGGCCAGTGTAGGAGATCGCTCCCCACACCATGATGCCGGGTGTTGGCCCTGTGTGCCTCGGTCGTATGCAGTCCTGATTGTGGCGCTCACCTGCACGGCGCCAAACACGCATACGACCATCATTGGCACCAAGGCAAAAGCGACTCTCATCACTGAAGACGACACGTCTCCATTCGTCCCTCCATACACGCCTGTCGCGACACCACTGGAGGCAGGCTGCACGATGTTGGGGCGTGAGCGGAAGACGACCTAACGGTGCGTGGGACCGTAGCCCAGCTTCATGGAGACGGTTGCGAATGGTCCTCCCTGATACCCCAGGAGCAACAGTGTCCCTAATTTGTCGTGAAGTGGCGGTGCGGTCCCCTACGGCACTGCGTAGGATGCGACGGTCTTGGCGTGCGTCCGTGCGTCACTGCTGTCCGGACCCAGGTCGACGGGCACGTGCACCTTCCGTCGACCACTGGCGACAACATCGATGTACTGTGGAGACCTCGCGCCCCACATGTTGAGCAATTCGGCGGTACGTCCAACCGGCCTCCGGCATGCCCACTATACGCCCTCGCTCAAAGTCCGTCAACTGCACATACGGTTCACGTAAACGCTGTCGCGGCATGCTACCAGTGTTAAAGACTGAGATGGAGCTCCGTATGCCACGGCAAACTGGCTGACACTGACTGCGGCGGTGCCCAACCGCTGCGCAGCTAGCGCCCTTCGACGGCCAACTCTGCTGTTCCTGGTGTGTCCGCTGTGCCGTGCGTTTGATCATTGCTTGTACAGCCCTCTCGTAGTGTCAGGAGCAAGTATGGTGGGTCTTACACACCGGCGTCAATGTGTTCTTATTTCAATTTCCAGGAGTGTATTTAGAGAAGTAATGGAGACAACGTCGAAAAATATAAAGGAGACGATGTTACATTTTGGCAAAGAGGATTTGAGAGGATGCAGCATTAGATGAGTGAGCAAGACGAGAATTTGTTTTTCGTAATGCATATAATTTAGCTATACTTCTATGACTCATGAAGAAGGAACGCAACACACCACTCTCAGTAACTGCAATAACTGAAAGGTCAACCACTAAGGCGATGCTGTCCAATTTTCTGGATATGTTAGGGAGCATAAGCTACAGGGTCAATCATTAGTACCTGTTATTGAATCTCTCAAAGCTATTACTTAAGGAACTGAAGGTGAAACTGCGACGAATTCCGCCACTATTAGTAAAGAACACACCAGCCCACTCTACCACTGCATCTCTAGCAAAAAAAACTAAGCTGGCTATCGGAATCTACTCCTACCCTGCGTATTCCCTAGACCTGGCACAAGTAGCATCATCTTCCCGTAAATAAAGTATCCATTCGAAGGACATCAGGCATTAAGCAACATATGAGGTGGAACGGCGGCTTTGGGCCCAATGTGCAATTATTCAACGTGAAAGCCTGCAGGAAAAATGCCCCAGATCTTCATGTGTTCGCGGTTAAAAGCGCACCCCTTGAGCTGCCGACATTGCGGGGACAACAGTGACAACGCGCTTGTGAGCAATAACATGTTGAGTTTCTAAAAAAAAAAGTTACTATAAATTCAGAAAAAAATCACGAAAAACAAGAAAGCAAATAAAACGACAACTCTTTGCTTAGGGCTTTACGCCTCATTGAAGTCGTGCTCAATAGAGGCGTGAAAAGTGAGGCAAGGAACGGGAAGAAATTCGACTATTGCCTTTTGACGTCATGTACCATCCCAGAATTTGCCTGGAGTAATTTCGTGAAACAATAAAAAACAAAAATACAAAGTTCGTTTGGCTTAAAAGCAGGAATTTTCTGCAACAATTCATGAAACACATGGTAGTTGCTTTATAAACAAATCAATAAACCCTCAGTTAAACTCTTAACACTTTTTGCAGATAACGTTTTAGTTATATGTTGCGATAAAATTTGTGGAACTACGTAGTAACAATGTAGTATCGAATGTTTATATTTTATTTCCATAAACGCGAGAATTAAACTGTATAACGATGCTGGAAACGGAAGACCAGCCTGTTAAAAAAAAATGCAGCTCATTACTTTACATTGATATTACCAAAAAATTTGGTCTTTTATAATACTGCATCAAATACGGCATCATATACTGCATACAACAAAATAAACGAGACAGTTTTAATTAACCCTTGTTGTAGAGAGATAGAGCATCGTTTCAATTAAACCAGCAAACTCAAATTAGAAACCAGCAGACATGATGTAGTAACTGACGTTTCAGGTGACAGTAATATTAGGGTTACGGCTTGTTTACTAACATGAGACGGTGAATATTCTTACGACGAGGAAAAAACCGCATGTAAAATTCAAACTGATTTCGAGAGTTTAAACGGCAGAAGTCAATTAGGTTGCGGACGTTTTACGTTCGGAAAAATTTATGATGTGGGGGGAGGGGGGGGAGGAAGACGCAAACACCTCTCATTAAAGAACAGTTAAGAAGCCACTTAACAAGAAAACCGACCGAATAAGGTCTGTTTCTGGTAATTCACAATGTAGTCGAATAACTATGAAACAATTTCTGTCCCTCAACGTTTTAATGATTCAACCCATGTGGAACGGATTCTCTTTTTGCACTTCCCACCAGGGACAGTATTAAAAATTAGTGATGCACCGGAAGATCGGAACACTGCTACCTCACATTTCTGTTACAAGCTCACCTAACTATTACCCGAAAATTTAACAAATTCACACAAGTATTAGATAACAAGCGAGGGAGATGTAAACCATGCTATATTCTCATGCAAGAGACACTGGCAGCAGTCCACCAAACTGTTGGAAGACCTACAACAACTAGGCATAAACCTTCCAACAAACGCCTCGAACCTTCTAGCAACAGAAGACCAAAGAGTATACACGGCCATTGTAAAGTTTATAGAAAACAACCAAATAAAAATATAAACCAGCCCGAGTTGTGTCATAAACAATGTACTGCTTATCCAAACGGCAAAATATTTTTATTACTTTGAAATTTTTGCAATTCAGTGTATATGTCGTAAGTTTCATTGTCATATATTATTTTATAATCACTTCGAAGGTGTACTTTAAATGATATCTCGGGATGTATAGTTATGAACTGTTTTGAAAGATGTTGTTATATGAAATTCATCAGCTCTAATAGTTCAATGTAATAACTAGAGACCGCATTATATGCATTTGCATTTGTATATTAAGCCCTTTTTCACCGGTTATTGCATATTTTACCTAAAACCTAGTGATGATGCATATTTTCGCTATATTTACAATATTTTTCGGTAGTGTACCTATTTAATGAATAAAATGTTACGTTGTAGCCGGCAAAACCCACAGCTCTTAGTCTACGAAGACTCCCTGAAGAACTACGATCCACGTTTGGGAATGTAAATAAACTGATTTCATCAACAAAGAAAGCGTTTCTTAAGGTACGTTCTCGTAATAATGCCTAAATAAAAAAGTGACTAATTTGCCTTCACCTCCGGAACCAGTTGTAACTCGATGGGCGACGTATGTTGAAGCTGTACTGTTTTACAATGAACATTTCGTAGCCATTAGAGGTGTAGTAAACGACTTTGATAGTTGAGATGCTATGACAGTTTGTCAGTACAAGGAAGCATTTAACAATTCTAGTATTAAAACCAAAGCTGTGATTGGCATTCGTTTTTCCCACTTACCTTCGAGTATTAATAAACTTTAAACTCAAGGTTTGTCATTGACAATCTATTCAGTTAATGAATAAAATCCGCACTGTCAGAGGTATTCCTGTGTAAACTTAAAGTGAAGTTTGAAAATATTTTGAACAATAACCCAGGATTTGAATCTTTGTGCCATATTGATAGTTTTAGTAATGGGACGGGTGAACTTTCTGCAGAAACAATGACTGCTAAAACAGCACCAAATTTAAAATACTGCTCAGCTATATCAGTGAATGTGAAACGGACCATGTCCACTTATAAAAATATTTTGAGAGATCGAAGAAATAATCTTACTAATAAATATTTGGAACAGTACCCGGTTGTTTTCGTTTACAAAAAAAAAAAAAAAAAAAAAAAAAAAAAAAAGGTTAGGTAATTGTTAACTATCGAATTTATAAACATGTTGCTCAACTTCCTGCTAATTCCATGCTGATTTTGTAATAAAAAAATCGAAAAAATTCCATTTTTATATTATATGATGTTGCATATTTTAAGAATTTTTCCATGCATATTTGTATCCATATTTCTATCTTTTTGTGTTGCATATAATCCGGTCTCTAGTAATAACTATGCAACTTTGTGCAGGCTGTATGGTAACAAAGTGCCAATAAAAAGGAAAAGAAAAAAAAAAAGTATTGGACAAGTCAAAATCAGACATCGGTAGTGATGATAACAAAAAATAAAATACTGGGACCACAGTGAAAAAGTATATATTGTAGGATGCCAGTAATGATTGATTAAGCTGCAGTACTGAACTTCAGTATATAATATGTCAATAGAAGGAGTCTGTGAATTTTAAAACTGTTTTTAAGTAACTGAATTAATGAACAGTGCAGTCTGAAGTACTATATTTCAGTCTCTAACTCGCCTCGTTGCAGTGACCACTAAGGTGCCCGACTGTCTAGAGACTAACACCATATCTGGTTCCATTCGATACCGACAGTGGCAAATTACTAGATAGTCTACCAAACGCGAGAGTTACATTCTGCGTCTCTCAGCATTGCGTATTGTGTGAGGGCATACGACAGTTGGTGATTGGTACATAGGACGGGGACGTTACACCTCACATCTTCTTTAGTGCTCCGAGCATTGAGTTTGAGCAGTAACGCTCTGGTCTCGCAATTCGGAGGACGTGGGTTCGAATCCCTGTCCGGCTATCCAGATGTGTGTTTTCCATTGTTTCCCAATAACGCTCCAGGCAAATGCAGGGATGGTGCTTTTAAAAGACCATGGCCGAATTACTTCCCATTCCTTGTCCGCCCCCCAGTCCTTTTCCACCTCTAATGACCTAGACGTCGACGAGGCGTAAAGCCAAAAACAAAAAAAAAAAACCTTCATTGCCTTTGCAAATAATAGGTCTGTAGGGCCGGCACCAGATATTACACTCTTACCGTAGTTCTTTCGTGGTCATACACAACGAACAATGCAAACATCTAACACACACTGATCAAAGACATTTACGTCCTATAAAGATCTGACTTTAAAATTTCCATTGATTTGTCGAGGACGATGATATTACTCAACGAATCAGTGGCTCACTTGATACTACATGCAAGCTCATTCAACATCTGTATCAATGTGAGGATCTATTCCACATGTAACAATTCACTGACATGTAGACGCTGTAGACACTGTCATCGTAGCTGCTCAACAAGTGACTTTTGAAGCCGTCGAGGGTAGACTTACAACAGCTCTTAAATCCATTAGAACTTACTACAATCAGAATGACCTCAAGCCAAAAAATAAAAATAAAAAATAAAAAAATAAAAAATAAACATCTGTGCATTTCACTGGCGCAATAAAGGTGCTAAGCGAAAGCTGAATGTGACCTGTAATTGATCGAATCTGTTGCACAGTGAAAACCCAAAATAGCTCGGCGTAACTCTTGATAGAGGTCTCACTTTTAAAAGACACTGTCGCAATGTCAAGTTAAAGTATCGTCACGCAAGAACATCTTAAGCAAGTTGACCGGATCTAGCTGGGGAGCTAACCCTAGCATCATCCGCACCTCTGCCTTAGCATTATGCTACTCCGCAGCAGAGTATGCATGTCCTGTGTGGCAAAAATCCAGCCATGCTAAGACAGTAGACATTGGGCTCCACAGAACATGCCGGCTCATCACAGGTTGTGTCAGACCATCGCCTGTGAGCAAAGTGGAGATATTAGCTGGCATCGCTCCTGGAGACATACGCCGGGAAGTTGCTACCAGAGTGGCAAGGCTTAAAGTAAACGAAGACTCCCGACACCCCCTACATGGCTATACACCAGCGCCATCGAGACTAAAGTCCCGATCAAGGTTCATGCGGACTTCAAAGCCACCAAATGGTGCGCCAAGCAATGAAATTATACTAACTTGGGAGAAGAGAGTGCAACATGATTTCGAGTGGATCAAGCCAAAAGAGGATATACCACCAGGCTCTGAACAACTATGGCCCATATAGAAGTCGTTAAACAGGCTTCGAGTAGGAGTTGGCCGCTGGAAAGATACTCTCGCCACTTAGGGATACCTGGGAGAAGAGACAGATACCACATGTTCGTGCAGGAAAAGAGAAACAATGGTACATCTGCTGTCTTGTACGCAAATCAGAATAAATGTATCTCAATTTGACCTCCAATCAGCCACTGACAAAGCCATCGCACTGGCGGAAAAGCTAACACATATCTGATGCTGCCATTGACACGAGAAGATGAAGATTGACTTGTGACTAGTAGAGCATAGTTAACCGATTTTAAAAAGGTTGCTTTCTTGTTCAATACGCGTAAATCATTATTCAATTGAAAAACACAAATTGGAATATTTTTCTCATCAACTTAAAAATGTCCAACAACATACGGAATCATTTTGTAACACGCATTTTTTTTGGATCAATTGGTATACGACTCGTAGAGATTATATTAGAGCTGCCCTCCATTTTCGCTAAGGAATTTTAATTCATCATTTCGGCTTTCACCTGAAGCGATTTAGGTAAATTAGATTTAACATTTTCTGGGATACTGGGCTATAAAAAGAACTACGACGTTCCGAAAATCAATCCTACGACACAGCTGTTGCACTAATCGACTTAGTCAACCTAAACATAAATTAAGTTACATTGTCACGACAGCCAATGACTATATATATATATTCGATGAAACAACAAATATTGATTTTAGTGTGCGTAAATGTGTACAAAAAAAAACACTTGTTTCGTAAACTACTTATTTCAACTCTCCCATCTGCAAATGAAAGCATAAATGTTACTGGTAACTGTGTAACGAGAAATAAAACGAATGCAAAACTAAGGGTAAGTTAGACATAGTCTTCTTAGGCATACGTTGCAACGTGTGTGATAAACACATTACAAAGAACGGTAAACAGAATTTTTGAGTATCAGCATACTAGACGTATATTAAACCATTATTATTAATTTTTTTCCGTTGTCATGGGGGCAAGGAACGAGAATAAATTCTGCCGTGGCCTATTAAAGGAACTATACCGCCATTGCTTGGAAACATTTTGGGATACCATGGAAAACCCAAATCTGGATGGCTGGATGGGGATTCAAATCCCCATCCCCATGAACGCTAAAACTAAGAGTTACCGGTAGACCACAAGGCTAAGTAAAAAATATCTGCAAACCCGTGTAAATCCCCTTAACATGAAAGAACGTTCTGTCACTAAAGTCCTAGGCCACCAAGATAAAGATTTTCGTACCTAATTTGGATACGTGTTGGTGATAATTTGAAGAAACCGATAATAAAAAAGGTGAAAAAGATGTTCTCTCTGCCTATCTGTTATTGAAGAGGAGTATGAAGTGATGAGGTGGTTCCAATCGTATGTTAAAGATCTGACTGAGTACCATATATTTTGGCAATTATTTGAAAATAAAGAAAGATTCAATTGAAACTCACTGTTTTCTATAGTTCAGAACAAGCAACTGATTTAAAATCATAAACGGTTGGTGAATATATAGTATGAAACAGAATTTACAACAACTTTCGTCAAAGGCAGTTTTAGTGAACTGTTTTAATTTTTTTTTAACTTTATTGCTTTGCGCCTCACCAACGTCGAGATCATTAGAGGCGGGAAGGAATTTGGTCATGGACTTTTGAAGGAAGCACCTGAAGTGATTTGGGGAAACCATGGAAAACCCAAATCTCGATGCCCGGACGGGGATACGAACTGGCATCCTGCCGAATGCGAGGTCAGAACGTTAACCGCTCACCCACCACGATAGGTAGCACTGTTTTAAAACTCATTGTATACAGAGATAGTGTCCTTAGTGCTAGCTCCAACTGCTACGAGAATTGTGTTTGCGCTGCAACACAGCTGCCTCCTGAAAGGTGTCTGTAGTTGAGTTCAACATACAGCTGCCTCCTTTATCTCTTGGTACACCATCTTTGGGTTTTGTCCATCGAAAAGAAAAGAATGTAATAGTGGGGGAGTATAATACAAAGTATTCTTCTTTCGTATCTACTCGCGTACGGCCAAGAAGACTCAGTGTAGCATATTTTTCTTTAGTTGTATCTTGCAAAGGCAGCTGAATCTTACAGAACGATGAAAAAAAAAAAAAAAAAAAAAAAAACAGGGGATATTTAAGAGAAATTGTTGAAAGAATTTAGAAGCAGGGGAATTATTCTTGTTAAATACTTAATTCCTTTTTGTAAATAGTGCCGTAGAATCACTTTCTTGATTTACTGCTCTTTAACAGCGTCATTATTGCGTTGGCCTCTTCTATCAACCATTTGTAAACCACATGTGGAAAGCTAACTTAGTGATATGAGTAGAAATCAGAACCATGTTCTTCAAATGTAAGCCCCAAAATGACTTCACAATAACATAGCATATAACTATGGTAGTGCAATGTATTTTTGGGTTGTATAAGATGCATTTAAGTACGCAAAAAAGAGCGCCAAAATGAAATAATAGACCAGCAGATTTTGCGTTCAAGATATTAAAAGTTGTTCAAATACGATATAAACACACCCCGTAACACATATTAAATTTTCACATTTACGATTTCCTAGGCATGGAGCTATATCATTTGCTAATCCATTCAAAGAAACTGAACGACACGGATAAAGTTACATCTAAAAGAATTATTAATTCATCACTAAAATGTTTTAATTTAATTTAATTGCGATGGAACGCACGCTTAGGTGACAATTTCCCTACATACCCATTTCAACTTCAAATTATTTCACCGTTTTTGGTAAATCATTCATCAAGTCTCTTGTTAACTTATTCCAGTCACCATATCATTAATGATTTAAATCTCGCCACGATTGCTACTAACAAACACAGGGCAAAATCAAACCTACTGCTACCTTAATATATCAACAACCAAATACTACAGTCAATAATAACAACAAAATCAGTAGCAAAAGTCATTTCACAAAATCCAGTATACGTCACAGGAATCGTCCATAGCTAATATACAATTTACAGCAAAAATTAATGCAAAATGTATCATTATGAATCTCCGAATTTTTAAAATAATTTTGTTTCACCGAATAACATTTTGTATTACTTGGCACACAGTCCTTTGAAGTGGTAGTTCCACTCGCAAAACATCAGCTAGTTTCCACTTTCCATAAGGTACCTCTATTATTTTACTAATAGTATCCTCGAACAAATCTCAATTGCTTGTTTTAATAACTCTGTATTATCACAGAAGCATGTCGTATTTCTTCGATACCGCACACCGAAACTATATAAATTGACCGACTAACTATACTTCGCGGAAAGTAACAGAAAAGCAATTATTATAGAATAATGGTCTCAGTTGCATAAATACACGGAGCAGGACTAGAACATTTGCAGTTATGGGTATGTATAATCTTTCAATGCGCGCCTACATTCTGCACCCTTTGCTTAGTGCTAACTCCCTATTTCCGGCACTAGAATAATAAGACGATATGGCAGGCTGCCTAGGCGCCCAGAAGAGTACTATCACTTGTTGCATCTGGCCTCTTCCTGCTGCCCCAGGTGCGTTGCGGCTAACATCTGTCTCCGGGCGTCCCCAACTGTTGCTACAACCTGCACCAGATTTGGACCAATGAGAACCGCCCCGCTCCCTTTAAATGCAGCCTGCTGGCATTGTTCAGGAAGAAAGGCCTGGCCGCCTGTTGCGTCTAGGCCGGTGTGATTGGTGCATCACCTGGCACTTCCCAACTCTTCCTGTCCACTTCCACCATGATACAAATCTCCCTCCTCCAACACCACTTCCTCGGGAGTTCCTCATGTCTGTCTAGGTGACAGGCCAACGCCAACACCAACCTCTGGACACAAACGAAGTCTTCTTCATACCTTTAATTACCAACGAGGGTCGAACGAATTCAAATACAAAGAGGCAGACTTAGTATGACGTTACATACAACTGCAGAGCACCGATTGCTGGTTGATAACGTGACTAACTGCCTATCGATTTTTAGTTTGTATGGATCGTTGAGGACGAGATTATTAAAGCAAGGAATTGGGTAAGGTAAACGAGAATGGTTGGTGTGCGTAAACTCCTAGCCTCACATTTGGGAAGCCATCCAGATTTCGGTTTTCCATGATTTCCCGAAATCACTAGAGTCGAATGCCGGGATGGTTCCTTCAAAAGGTTACTGTCGAATTCCTTCCCGTTCCTTGCACCCAGTCTTTTCCACATCTAATGACGTTGACGAGGTTGAGGGTATTTTAAAAATAATCATCAAGGCATTCAACCGGGAAACCAGAATTCGGTTGGACGGAGGAGTCTTCAAGAATGGCATGCCCGAGTATTAACTGCTCACCCAACAATCTAGCAATCGAAAGGACCCCGATTACGAATCGAATTTTCAAAGATTCCTTAACCTGTTGTTTGCCACTTTTAAAGCTTTCGTGGTTTGGAGGCAGTGGTATCGAAGGTCAAAATTCGAAATCGGTAGAGGTGTCCACTAATATCGGTATATTTGTATCAAAAATAGGTTTTTGTTTCAATGGCCTTCGGCATCTTAGGCCATACAGCCAGCTCCATAGTAATTATATGTCACTCACTGCTTTCAATTTCTCCAGTATGAATATTTACCAGCTAATTAGGCACACCACAGGACGGACATGACACTCACAGATAGAAAACTTAAACACCCATGCCCGCGGCTGGACTCGTACCGGCGACCTTCGTCACGTGGAGCTAGCGCTCTAGCCCCTACGCTACCGAGGCCGGCAAAATCGGTATATGAAAAAAATAAATTGGTGGGGTAATTTGCTGTCCAAGAATTTCTATCCTTTTGACACCAATTTAACTAAAACTGGTACTCCAAGACTTGATACCAATTTGACATAAAACTATGCAGAAAATTGAGGACAATCTGCTGCCGCAAATGGACAAGTTGTCACGAAAAGTTAGAGAGAAAATTTTGGTTCCAACTTGCATTCAAAGATGGACATGATTTTGTTGTTATTTTTTACCTTTGTATAATATAAATCGAAGCCATTAGATTAATTCGTTTATAGCGTTATTTAACAAAACGATATCTAACCTCAATCAAATGGAATCACAAACTTTACTTAATTTTTACTATCTTTAGGATCGTATTAATATTATTTGGCTATAGCCGCAGTCATTTTTTAATAAATTTCGAAGTCGTAACAAGTTTTTTTGGATGTAACAGTGATTGATTCAGTAGAAATCCTATTTCACTGTTTGTTTTTTATTTAGTAACATTGATATGCGAGAATATGTGCTCAACAGTAGTGGTAGAATGGGGCAGGGATAAAATAGTAAATATGAAAGTAGACAACAAAGCAAACAGACTGTCATCGCCACGCTTTATTAAACTGACACTATCCCAAAATAGTTCAATGTCATCAGGAAACTGTTTGGAGGTTTCTTTACCCCAATTAATTTTGCGGGTTAAATGTGCGGCAACGATAAATGTGGATTGTTCCGCCACATTGCGGCCGGATGTTTGGGATATATTGGCTAACAGTGACATTCATCCATTGAGCCGTGTCCTACAACTGTTACCGCATCTCCGATACCAATTCGAGTAGCTTGATCTCCTTTTTCATTTTGTGTCCACATCACGTGAGACGTCTTTCAGAATTTAGACAGAATCGTTTTCCATATTGTTTGATTTCCTATTCGACTTCAGTAGGAGAGTCTACAAGATATTATCAGATGAATCGCTTTTAATAATATTTCCTAGTACGTTCAAAGCATTCACACCCATGTTGTTAAAGGTTCTACAATGGAATTTCTAAGTTTCTAGTCGACTTTCCATCTAACCTTTGTGCAATAAAGAAGAGGGATTGATTCTGAATGGCTGATCTTCCTTAATCCGTCCGACTTGTATCTCTAGATAGCATGAGACAAATGCTGTATTACAGGCCAGCAATGCTATAGGAATTTTATTTACAAGTTATCCATGTTCGAGACATTCATTACTACATAAACTGAAGGCAGTTACTGGTAATGTCTTTAAGGTCTATACAATGGAAATGGCCAACATAGAGCTGCGCATTTCCTCCCTTTGGAACGCATATAGTAATATATGGTTATCACAATGCATTTCCAACGTTACATCCCGAAGATATGCAGAGCTATGATTTTTTTTAAAGTTATAGATACTTTTAATAGGTGTTAATAGTAAAATTTAAAGTTGGTGTCCATTAATGACGTGAGGTGAAATAGGAGGGGGAGGGGTGAAATCTCACGAACTTCACCAAGGGGGAGGTGGTGTCAACGGAAATCTCACGCGAGGGTGAGGTTTTGAAATTTTTGTACGATGGTAGAGCTAAAAAAAAGTTTACAAATGACGCGAAAGTCGACTTTAGGGGGGGGGGGAGTATTTGGTCCAAAACCCGACCTTAGGGGTGTATAACCGCCCTTGAAAGCATGAGACCAAAAAAAAAAAAAAAGGTCTCAAAAAGTTGAGAGGTCGAACAGTAAAAGGGGGGGGGGGCTCCATCAAAATCTCACGTCATTTTAGAGGGGGGGGGTCCGGAATTTCGGAAAAACACCTCACGTAATTAATGGACGCCCCCAAGTAAAATCTAATTAAAGGTGACATCGGTGCTTTGTCAACGTAACAGAATCTTTATCATATGCCTTACAAAACATACAATTAAGATCTGTACAGCTTCACCTATAAGCCCTCCAAGGGGGGGGGGGGGGGGGGGGAGAGGAACAGAAACTGCAATAGATGAGTTAGCATTGGGTATCAACCATCCCTATCTAATTGCCTTTAAAAATCTAACTGTAATTTTAAAATTAGGGCTTAAAGGTCCATAGACATCTCAGTAAACACAGCCCCGAGAGGACGTGAGCAAGGAAATTAAAGGAATTTGGCTGAAGTAACGAACCCGACATTTACCTGAAGTGATCTTGGGAAACTATGTAAAACCTAAATCTGGAAGACCGGACCGGGAACCGAACCCACTGCCTTCCGCAAACCCAAACGTTAACAGCTCACTCACCAGGTTAGGGCAGGAAGCTGAAATTTGGCTGCAAGTATTACGGTCGTTGCGAGACTACCCAGAAACGATTTGATTTTTTTTTTTTTCTGGAGCATGCCATCTTATCAACTAACATGGTGACACCGATTCCTCCCTCACATTCCACAAGGACCGTCTGCCTCCAACCAGTAGAATCACTGTGTTTGTTTTCTACGTTATTCCGTTTGTGAAAGGAATATTTTTTAAGCAGTGACTAATATATAGGATTTGGATCTTTATGACAAGTAGAATTTTTTTTTCCGCCTTCTTTTTGAGCTGTAATGCTGAATTAACACTTATTGAACGTTTTTAATTGTATTTAAATGTAATTTATATAGCATATAAATGTAATTTATATAGCATATAAATGTAATTTATATAGCATATAAATGTATATTCAGACAATTTTAATAGTTTTGGTCATATTACAATAATATTTATAATCATATGGTCATTTTTGAGGAAAAATCCGATAATTTTTTTAATATTACCGGGAATTCACTAGAAGTTGAAGACGAGAAGAAATTAAGATAATTATTCACAAAACGGTACTCCTATTACTCATTGGAGGAAAGAACGAAACTAATTGTCAATAAATTGATCCGAATTCACCAGTAAAGAATTAAAGTTATACATTATTGCCACTCTCTAAACGTTAATGTTAATCTCGACAATGCAGCAGCAGCAGCATGACTGTACCGAGCCGCGTCAATCAATGTCTCATTGTCGCCGATAATTTTTGAAAATAATCCTCCGTCATTGTTACATTTGCAGCGGATCAGTGAATACCGTCATGCGGGAAAAAATAAAAAATATCTGAAAATGTGAAGTTACGGAATTACGAAAAGAAATTTGGACAGGAGTATTTTAGTACAAACGAAAGAGTGCTTTTCTGTAAATTATGTGAAATTAAATTTACTTCAACAATGCGATTTAAAATTTAATTTCCCAAACGATTCAGTGAGTCCATGGAGGCAAATTACACTGTCTACTTGAAAGAGACACTACAAGATCAAAGAAATTATGTACAATCCAGCACACTCTAGCATTTTTGATGAGCGGTTAATTTAAATGATTGGTCATAGTTTGTAATTTTTGTTCATATTTACCAGGTGTTAAGGTCATATTTGCATGCATATGCATATATATATGTATTGATCATAAAGATCCGAACCCTACTAATAAACATATAAGAATTTGTATAGATGACTACGGAAAATTAAAATACGTAAACAGAATTGCAGAACTGCCAGATTTTAATTCGTTTAGGTCAAATCACACCAACTATGGCGACGTTCTAGCGTTTTGAGCCGTACTTGACTCAATTGGATAGCTGATATATTGGTTGCTACAACATTTCTTAAAGCAGCAAGCTTGTGAGAAAATGATCTAGTTTGTAAGCGTCATGGAATAGGAAGATGCAAATATCCAGACGACTGTAGTACCGCGGAAGAAGGGAATAAATGTGCCGTGCAATGTCGCGGCTTTCATTTGTATTGCATGAAAGGTTTTATGACGTGATTGTGGCCGCACGTTACAGATTGACAGACTTTGAACTTGTGATGGTAGTTGGCTCTAGATGCATGATGCATTTCAGAAATTGTTCCTAAATTCATCATTCCTCTATTCGCAGCGACAAGATTTTGCTGTGAATATTTAATTTCTAGCATTACCTCCCGCAATGGACAACCCAGTGACCGACCATGTCTACTAAATGACCGATCCCAGCGACATCTCCGTCGAGGTGTCAGTGTTGAAAGACAAGCAACCCTTCTTCAAAAATCAGCAACACTCAACGTGGGACGTACGACAGACGTATCCGTGCAGACAGTGCAGCGAAATTTGGAGTGTTGGGATATGGCACCAGAAGACCAACGCCACTGCCTGTGCTAACAAGTAATTGGCTGCAACCACTCCCTGGCTTGTGAACGTATCGGTTGGACTCTACATAACTGGAAAAAGGTTGAGTACATTTTTTAGGGAGGCGTTGAGTGATGTGGAGATGGGATTACTGTTGAATGGGAACTGGATAAACAATATTCGCTACGCAGATGACAGTCATTTTTGCAGCCAGCCAGGAAAGATTACAATATCTTATAGATAGAGTGTCACAAAGCAGCCACGAATATGGACTTGACATTAATATAAACAAGACAAAAGTAATGATCGTTGGCAAAAACAGCAACTCCCAATGCCGTATTATGATTAACCAGAAGACAACAGGGGTAACAATTCGTAATAATTGCCGTGCAATGAGCATATCGAGAATGTAATTGGGAAAGCAAATCGTATGTTTCGATTTCTAGGTCGTAATTTAAAACAATGCACTCCGGAAGTTAAATCGATTGCATACAAGTCAATAGTGCGGCGGCCTCACTTGGAATATTGTTGCTCTGTATGGGGTCCCCATCAAAAGGGATTAATGAAGGCGTTAGAGATGGTCCAAAGAAAAACCGCCCGATTCGTGACAGGTATATAAAGTTGGAGGGAAAGCACAAGTGCGATGTTGAAGGAGTTGGGTTGGGAAGACCTGGAGCACCGAAGGCGTTGCTCTCGACAGAAGCTAATTGAAAATTTCTCGACTGACGTATTTCGGAATGACAGTAAACAAATATTGCTACCAGCAACATTCATATCTCGGAAAGACCGCGAAAATAAGATAAGAGAAATCAGGGCCAGAACCGATTCTTTTCTGTACTCATTTTTCCCACGAGCGATTAGGGAGTGGAACAGAAAGGATTTAACGGGCGAGTAAACTTAAAATCTGACAGGAGTAGCTTTCGATAAAACACTCCGGCCATTCTGATCTGGGTTTTCCATGGATTCCCCAGATCGCTCCAAGCGAACGCTGGGATGTTTCCTCACAATAGCCCATGGGCGCTTCCTGCCATATCCCGTATATCCCATCCAAACCATTACCTTTCCGGATAGGTGCAATCCACTTTTAGTGAATCACGGAGTAATAGTAATAGTAAGACCATTGAATGTATGTCAAGGTAAACATATCTTGGCACCACAGTAAATAGCCAATGGGATCCTTCTGATAAAGTAAAATCACGTATTGGTAAAGCAAGGGCTACTTTCAATAAAATGAATAATCTTTTTAAAAGCCGTAATTTATCAATTACCACGAAGGTGAGACTCCTGCGCTGCAATGTGTTCTCTGTCCTGCATGGCGTTGAAACGTGGACATTAACGGAAACTATCAGTAAACGGTTAGAAGCTTTTGATTTTTTTTTTTTTTTTTTTTTTTTTGTAACAGTTTAACGTCCCTTTTTAACAACGTGGTCTTTAGAGACGGGAAAGGATGGGGGCAAGGAATGGGAAGGAATTCGGCCATGGCCTTTTGAAGGAAGCATCCCGGCATTCGCCTGGAGTGATTTGGGGAAACCATGGAAAACCCAAATCTGGATGCCCGGGCGGGGATTCGAACCGCCGTCCTCCCGAATGCGAGGCCAGAACGCTATCCGTTACACCACCACGCTCGGTAGAAACTTTTGAAATGTGGCTGTATCGAAGAATGTTGAGAATACCATGGACAGACCACTCCACAAATGCTGAAATGCTCCGTAAAACGAAAAAAAGGTATGGAAATATTGACCACCGTAAAAACACGGAAGCTGCAGTACCTTGGCCACATCATGAGGAATAGTAGCCGTTATGAACTCCTGCATTCTGTTCTCCAGGGGAAAATACCAGAAAAGAGAAGTGCTGGCAGAAGAACAACTTCCTGGCTAAAATATCTGAGAACATGGACCTCCAAGACAACTACGGAGCTAATCCGAGCTTCAACCAGCAGAGACAAGACAGCCAAGATGGCTGCCGATATCAGGAACGGATAGGGACCAGAAGAAGAAGTCACATGAATCACGATTGCGGTTGGTAAGAGGTGACTAAGGTTCGAGTGTGGCGCAGACACCATGAAGCCAAAGACCCAAGTTGGGTTTTTTTTTTTTTTTTTTTTTTTTTTTTTTTTTTTTTTTTTTTTTTACATCTCGTCGACGGCTAAGGTCATTAGAGGCGGGATGGGTCTGGGACAAGGAACTGAAAGGAATTTGGCCGTGACCTTTTTGAAGGAAGCATTCTGGCATTCGCCTGGAGCGATTTGGGGAAACCATAGAAAACCCAAATCTGGATTCCCGGACGGGGATTCGAACCCGCGTCCTCCCGAATGCGAGGCCAGAACGTTAACCGTTCACCCACCAAGCTCGTTTCGCAGGTTGTCAAGAAGGCTCTGTACAAGCTGGTGATGATACCATCCTGGTATGGACTATGTTTACCG